>CM061753.1:278951233-279295582 GCA_030979885.1 Lolium multiflorum | reverse complement strand
GCGAAGTCTCAGGCTCTCCGGGTGAAAACCTGAGCTTTGGCTTTCGCTAGAGCGGGCATCGACGGCGCCATCGTCGTCTCCCCCTTTGGGGCGGTGCCTTGGAGGTATGATACTCTGCTGGGCAAGGTTTGGCATGCTTTGCATGGCAGCTGCTTCGTCGGCTAGGTGGGTGCGCGGTCTCGGGACCGGTGTGGACGTCGGAGCGGCAGCTCCGGTGCTATGGGTCTTCGAGCGTCGTCTCTTCTTGCTTGGGCTGAAGTGTCGTTTGCTCGTAGCGTGCGCGGCCTCGGGGCCGGTGTGTTGTGTTTGGGCGGTTCTCGCTAGTGTGCGCGGTCTCGGGACCGGTGTGGACGTCGGAGCGGCGGCTCCGGGTGCTTCTGTTTTGAGTGTTGACACTTCTTGCTACGGCGGGAGTGTTGTCGGCTCGGGGGGTCGGTGTGTGGTGTTTGGGTTGTACGGTTTTCGGCCAGTTTCCTTATAAACTGGCCAAATTTCCCTCTTCTTAATGAATAGGCAGTGCTCCTGCCGGTTGCTCCAAAAAAAATTGATTCAAAAAAAATGGGGTGTAGGAAAAGTGTATGAATTTTTTCCTTTGGTTTAGATTTTATAGGAAAATCAAAGAAACTACACGATCCACTTAAACCTCTTTTTTATATTCCTACGCAAAGAACGAGACAAAGGTTATAAGTTGCATGATAATAATCTAATCTTATCTTTACATTATTTTTACATTTTTCTATTCTTGTGAATCAAACATTCAACTTCAAAAATTTATGTGCTTTCACACCACTGGCAGCGACATGTCCGTCGCCTTTGATCCTACCATTTCATTCATTTATGTGTGACATGTATCATTGTTGAGACATTTGTTCATCTTTTCAATTTTTCGAGAATTGTTGTAGTTTGGTTGAGATATTTTTCATTTCTTCAATTTTCCCAAAACTGTTGTAATAATTTGGTTCAAACTTTTTATATGTTGTAATAATTTGGATGATTATTTAATTAATTATGATTGATTGGTGTATGTCTTGCATATGAAATCTATGAAAAACCCTGCCTTTACGGGTTTGGAAGTCGCTGGCGCAGAACAGAGCCCGTAAATCAAAACTGTAAAACAGAAATCTGTTTTACAGTTTTGGTTTACGGGCTCTGTTCTGCGCCAGCGATTTTTCGATCCGTAAACACGAGTTCGATGAACCGAACTCCGGGTTTTCTATTCGCGCGTTTAGGGGCTCTGCTAGAGATGCTCTTACTCTCCTCTTCTCGTGTGTTGATCACCAGATGGAGTGTTGTATTTGGATGTTGTTTGCTACTACCTCCGTTTCAAGGAATAAGATGTGCTCGTTTTACGTGTTTTTTTATCAAGAATTACTTTAAATAGATAAACATTGTTTTTACGAAATTAGTATCATTAAATTTTTTTTTCAATACGAATTCAACTATACTAATTACATATAATATAATCAAGATTTTGTTGCTCAATTTTTATGGTCAAAGTTCGTCTTGAAATATGTGTGCGCCTTATTACTTGAAACGGAGGTAGTAATCAACATCAGCCGGTGCAATAATATCCGTCAAGCAAAATTGAGGCCACCTTTGATCATTTCTCTCCACTATTTTTCCGTGCCAACATTTCGATTATTTTGGGACTAAACGACTTATGTCGACAATAAGTAGGTCAACTTGCTGGCTCTGACATTCCGCGCACAAGTACCCAAGTACTCCCTCTGATCTTTTTTAATTGACTCGGATTTAGTACAACTTTATACTGAATTCGTGTCAATTAAAAAAGACCGGAGGGAGTACATAACTTTCTGGCAAAGTGCCTTCAATCTGGCGTTGCAAGTCTCGTGCCGCCTCCTCCGCTTACATACCCGTGGGTAGCAGCGGCATTTGCTCCGCCGTCTCCACCTCCAACACCTGCTGTTCCGGCATTTGCTCTGCCGGTTCCCAAGTGGCCATGCGCGATCTTGGACCTCGTTGATCTGACCTAGGTGCCTAGCAACGGCGAGGTGTAGGCTATGTTTTAGCAGGTTATGACCTTTTTATAATTTTATGTTTTTTCGCACTATGTAAATTGTTGTATCAATAAAAATGTGGCAAAACAAATGTGTCGGCCGTTGGGGCAGGTTCGTTTCAGCCAATTTCGGGTTCACAGCCTAACACAAACAATTCCCGGTTAGTTTTGGTAGATCAATTATAGCCAGTATTATCCAGGAGATTAAGGAGCTTAGTGATATGCAAGTGGTGATATGTTTAGCTTTAATATTTCTTACTCCCTCCGTTCCTATATATAGTGCCTATTGTTTTTTCGCATTTGTTTCAGATTATAAGAGTAAAGCTGTGTTTATTTTGCAAAACCCCCCTTCCACCAATTTGCTTAAGTCCTAGAAATAAGGAAACAATCAACGTAGCTGCTAAAAATCTGGAAACAATCACGTAGCTGCTAAAAATCTGGAAACAGATCGTGATCGATCTCATCTCTCCCAGCCCGTCTCTCTCTCTCTCTCCCGTCTCTCTCTCTCTCTCTCTCTCTCTCTCTCGTCCTCTATCCCTCACGGTTCCGGGAGCGAGGGAGCGGGGAGTAGATCACGTGATATCGTGTTGGTTAAGGAAATAGCGCAAAGATCTCACGGAACGGCCGGTCCTTTCCCCCGATGGAGCAGGGAGTAAATCATGTCCGATCTGTTTCCAGTTTCCTTCTTTCCTCTAAAAAATGCTGGGGGGTTTTGTGTGAATAAATTAGCTTGTGTTAATTACCGTGCAGAAAAACAATAGGCATTATTGAAAAGAAACGGAGGGAGTATGTTAGTAGGTTAGCCAATCAGGCTGCTCATAGTTGTGCAGATAAAACTAGTAGTGAACGAAGGAGATGCTTGTGGGTGAACTATATGCCACCATTTCTAGTCTCTATCTTAGAGAAAGATTGTAATGCTTGTGGCGAACGAAATGCGGGCCTCAATGTCTCTATCACCCCGTCACCGCCCCAAGCGGGGAGCGGAGCGGCAGCCCCCAATGAAAACGGCTCCTTTTTTGAGCTGCATTCCACAATCAAGGGGCTCCTTTGGGAGCGGCAGTTCTCAATCAAAGCGCCTCATTTTGAACGAGCAGCAGTCCGACTTCAACCCTCTCTCGGTCTTGATTTTAAAAGGAGTTCAAATCCTTTTTGGTTTCAATCTACTAATTGGCACCAGCATCTGCTATAAATCTCCCAGTTACCACCAACTAAAGACACCAGGGAATAAGCTGCAAATACGCTGCTCCTTTGGGAGCTGCAATCCGGAATCAGGTCATCTCCTTTTTAAACTGCAATTGGGAGCGGCAGTCCACAATCGAACGGAGCCGCAGTTCGCAATCAAAGGGGCTCGTTTTAAACGAGCTGCAGCCCGACTTCAACCCTCTCTCGGTTTGGGTTTTAAAAGGAGTTCAAATTCTTCTCGGTTTCAACCTCCGACTTGGCGCCAACCGCAGCTATAAATCTCTGAGTTGCCGCCAACCAAGGACACCAAGGGAGCCGCCAGTTTGCAGCGGAAGCCAGGGATTAATTCCAAGGATATCAGTTTTTAGAGGAGACCTGCAACTCACAAGTCATCCAAGTGCCAGATTTCAGCCTGTGCAGATCAACCCGGGAGCCATGGGGAAAGGCAAAAGAGATGATAGGATCAGCGCATTGCCTGATGACATTCTGATCAACATTCTCGACCGACTCAATGTCCCCGACGCCACAAGAACCAGCATCCTCTCCACAAGGTGGAGTCAGCTCCCCACCAAGCTCTCTCGGCTCATAATAAACGCTCAGGACTTCCTGCCCAAGGGCGTGTCGAACGCCACCGTGTCCGATGACGAAATGGTTCGGGTGAACGCAGCCGCTGTCGAGGCGACAACGAGCATACTGGCACGCAGAAGTCCAGGCGAGCACACCATCCGCTTCTTATCCGCCGCGTTCTACTTGAGAGACGACGCCCCCATATCCATCGGAAAAGCCGTTGGTCACACGATGGAGACGCACCTGGTTGAGATGGCCCGGTTCAGTCTCATGACGGGGAAACTCGGCGTCGATGACCTCAAGGATGATGAGCTGGTCATATGCGGGAGAGAATTCATGCGCTTCTTCGATGCCTGTCACAATGCATTCCGTGGTCTCACTAGCCTTGACATGGAGGATCTGAGGTTCTCCGAACCAGACATATCCAACATCCTCGTCACCTGCAAGCGGCTGAAGCATTTGCGCATGACCAACTGCGACTCAGGTCATCCCAGCACGCTGCAAATTGACCACTCGCATCTCACTGAGCTCAGTATAGCCCAATCTGCTTTCGAACAAGTTAAGCTGAACTGGCTCCCTCAACTCACGCAGATGACCTTTGATGATTGGATAGATTACCAAGATCCACTGGTTCTTGGTCATGTCCCATTGCTCGAGACTCTAAGCCTCACAAATGTTGGTCATAGTTTTCATAGGCTGGTCAAGTTAAGCGAGTTTCTTAGCGGCACCTCCTTACGGGTTCTCAAGTTGGTATTTAAATGTGAGAGGATTTGGGTGCAGCCAGAACGTACGACCAAAAGTCTGGCATCTGTGTTCCGCCAACTAAGGTTTGTCAATCTGGTTACTCTTCCTGAGGGGTATGATCTCACATGGACAATGTTTATTCTTGAAGCCGCACCCTTACTGAAGGAGCTATGCATGACAGTATGGGATCACGCGTGTATAATGCAAACAGATGAGGAGACAAGGAAGGAACAATTGTATAGCGAGAACAGGGGTGTTGAGTGGGACTCGGCTGCAGCTGATTTCAAACACCACAATTTGGTCACACTTATCATATTTTGCTTCGAATCTGATGATTACATGGTGAGTTATCTCCGACGTATTATGACAGCAGCGGTGAATCTAGAGGACGTGTTCCTGTATAGTAGGTTGGAGTGCGACAACTGCCAGGATGAGAAGCCGATCAGGTTCCCTTGGACTAAAAGACAGAGGATATCAATGAAGAAGAGAGTTACCGAGGGAATTGAGTCCTTCGCCATAATTCACACTAATTCAACATTGAGGACCGATCATCTTGCAAAGTATCTATACCCAGAGTGCTCATTAGATATATCTAGAAAAATATTACTTAACAGGCAGTGAGATATTAGACATGTTTGTTACTTGGATCAAGAGTTTTAAAATTATTTTGTTTCGTTGGTTTTGTAATCTCTTGTGACAAATGGATGATGGTTACTGGAAGATGTTATCGTGATTTTTTTAAGTAGGTGCACACGGTCTGAGTATCTATATGCATCTTATTGAAGAAAGGTGAAATTTATAATAGTACATGGATGCCCATGCACCTTATGACATCATTTAACTTCATCAAAGCATCAATAACATGGTTCTTGCATCACATGGTATCAAGTGTTATAGTAGTGGGGGGTATTTAAGCACAAGAGGAGAGATTGAACATGATCATAATTTACATAGAAGCCATCAAAGCATACCCATTTCTAGGTTCATATTAGCATACACAACATTCCAATGTACACAAGTTCTGCACTTTGTTGGAACCGTGTTTGCATTGTTATTCAATTCATATATGTCCTAGGAATTGAAAGCGTCGGGACTTTTGATTCTCTAATCTAGCTTCTGGTTCGAACCCGCAGCTAACAGGCTGGCCAGTTAAATATGGGATCTTCTCCATCAATATGGGCAATCACATTCCCCTCATGTCCTTGAAGTATGTCATTGACTTGGCACATTTGATCGGACTTGTGAAAGGAATTAAGAATGCCCTGATCTTTGAGAAATCTCTTAGCTATGGAGACATCAAAATTCTTAGAGTTGGAGTTCATTGCAACAATTGCCTCAACAACAACAGGTGGTGTTTTTGCGTGATTCACTCCCAGAACGAGTGGCCACGAAAAGAACCCAACAAATTTATCTGTACTTCTGCAAGGTGTACGTGTGTCATGCGTTTATGCAATCAAAACATGCATAACACTGAGAAATCATGAGCGCTTGCTTTCTTAGTAAGTACCACCATACATCCCAACTAAGGTTTGTGAAAAGGATTTGGGTGCAGCCAGAATGTCCGACTGGCATCCGTGTTCTGTCAACTAAAGTTTGTGAATCTGGTTACTCTTCCTGAAAAGTATGATTTCACATGGACAATGTTTATTCTTGAAGCTGCACCCTTACTGAAGGAGCTATACATGACAGTATGGGATCACCCATGTATAATGGAAACAGCTGAGGAGACAAGGAAGGAAGAATTGTATAGCGAGAACAGGGATGTCGAGTGGGACTCGCCTGCAGATGATTTCAAACACCACAATTTGGTCACACTTATCATATTTTGCTTCGAATCTGATGATTACATGGTAAGTTATCTCCGGCGTGTTATGGCAGCAGCGGTGAATCTACATAACATCTTCCTGTATAGTAGGTTGGAGTGCAACGGCTGCCATGATGAGAAGCCCATTAGATTCCCGGCCCTTGTACCAAAAGACAGATGTTATGACTGAAGAAGGGAGTTACCGATGGAATTGAGTCCTTTGCCATAATTCATGATCCTTCAACAGTGAGGGCTGATCATCTTGCAAAGTATATGTACCAGGAGTGCTCATTTGATATATCCAGAAAAATGTTGCTAAACAGGCAGTGAGGTGTTAGACATGTTTGTTACTTGGATCAAGAGTTTCTAAATTATATTGTTTTGTTGGTTATGTAAACTCTTGCGACAAATGGATGATGGTTACTGGAAGATGTCATGAATTTTTTTAGAAGTACGTGTACATAGTCTGAGATATGTATCTTATTGAAGAGGGGGATAATTATACTAGTACATGAATGACCATGTCCACTTTATGAGATCATTTAACTTCATGAAAGCATCAATAACATGGCTGTTGCATCACATGGTATCAAGTGTTATAGTAGCGTTCCTATTTAAGCACAAGAGGAGAGATTGGACATGATCATAATTTGCATAGAAGCCAACATGTGCACTTGAGGCCAGAGTATAGCATACCCATTGCTAAGTTCATATTAGCATACACAACATTCTAATCTACACAAGTTCTGCACTTCATTGGAACCGTGTTTGCATTGTTATTCAATTCATATGTCCTAGGAATTGAAAGCATCGGGATTTTTGATTCTCTAATATAGCTTCTGGTTCGAAGTTGAAGCTCACAGGATGGTCAGTTAAATATGGAATCTTCTGCATCATTAGGGGCAATCATGACAATCACACTCCTCTGATGTCCCTGAAGTATGTCATTAACTTCGCACATTTGATCGAACTTGTGAAAGTAAGTAAGGATGCCCCAATATTTGACAAATATCTTGCCCATGGAGACATCAAAACTGCTGCCTCAACAACAGGTGGTGTTTTGCGCGATTCACTCCCAGAAGGACTGGCCAAGAAACGAACACCCCAGAGCATGGTCAGAGGGCGTGCATACCACAAACGTATCAGCCAGGCATACATAGACAACATAACTGATTGTGCCAAAAAGGACCATGCTCCAGAAAGAGCTTATTATTGCCAACATCGCTGCACTCTGAGAGTGGTATTAGTAGTGGTGATTGAATAACCGTGAATGGGTATCTGGAATGAATGTGCCATAGAAAGAGTTCATCATGAGTGTTAAATCTGGAATGAACGTGCAATAGAAAGAGTTCACGGTAGCTCCAATCGCCTAACAAATGTAAGGCCGGATACCTTGTTTCCAAATCTATTCAACAGACCTGATCTGCCTGGGTACAAACCAAAGCCAGTCACTTCATTATGCGATTGGCGACAAGGGCCGCCTCCATCGGATCTTCAGGTGGCCAAACTTGCCGGCACCGGGAGACGACCCGTCGAAAAGGATTGGCTGGTATCCTGTGGCTGCCTTGTACCTTTGTTGAATCTGAAAATGCACAATGGCAAGTTAATCTCTCACTCGCACAAAGCATAAGCACCGCAGTCAGTGAATACTTTTTTCCAAACTGCCGCCAAAGTGCGACACAACAGAGTGAATGCTTGGGAAATTGAGCTACTAAATTGACCATGATTCGCTACATGGCGATGTGATCAGCACTTAACACGAACTTACCTCGGCAATCTCTTCGGCGCTTTCGAGGCAGTTCTTCCCAATAACGCAGACCGAACCACCAGACCCTCCGCCCGTAATCTTTGCACCGAATAGACTAGGACTTCCATCTTCTCGAGTCTTTCTATGCTGCATTTCTTGTACTAGATTGACCAGCCTATCGGTGCCGTCAGAACCAAGACCACATGCATTATAGCTATAGTGGCACTGCCAAGTGCCAACAATCGTGAGATGTAAAAGATGCCAGCATAATGAAGGGAAATTTTTTAGAGTCTGGTGAACTGGAATTACACATTTTGTGGAACAAATGTACACTGCAACAAACAAAGTAGTCAAGAGATTCAAATTCACCTGGTACATAAGTTCTCCAAGGGCTGCCAATTGCTCATCTGTATGAGCTGCTGTTAATAATGCTTTGAAGGTCTATATGCCAGAAATAAAAGAATGTTCAGTAGTAATATCAACAAAAAATGTTGTTCTTGCTGTTTTCTATTTCTTTGGTGAAGGGAAATCCAATGAACAATCATTGTTAGAGAGAATTTAGCTTTTCTTTTGGATAATTTACACAATTATGCCACTTATGATGATACCACAAAATAAAATAAGCATTGTCATGCAGCATGTTCCAGAAAAACAATGAAAACTCCAAACAGGTTATAGCCACACAAAAAAAAAGGAAACATGCTTTTCATTTTCAGGAGAAAGAAAAAACAGAGAAGATAGCAGGCAAACAAACAATCTGGGTAAAAAATCAAACCTCAACTCGGAAGTTTTCATATATGGGATGCCTAGTAGGCGCCTTCACGCTGTAAGACCTCTTTGGATCAATTACTGTTACCGTGTCATTGTGGTCTCCATATTTCACTAAAAATGCATCTCCAGTAACGATCTCCGGAATATCTTTTGAATAAGCAGCTTCATATCTGAAATTTAGATTTTATCATAAGAAACTACTATACATGTAATGTCCGGAATGATCCATGTTTCGGCGCATTAACTAAGTGTAACCTGTGAGGTGGTAGGTTGCACAAATACTCCATGGAAGCTTCAGAACTCGGTACATCCCTGCCATTTTCTTTAGAATCATCGGACCGAGCAGAGGCATCTGAAGTTGAGGATACCGATACTATGTCGGATGCTGCACACTTGATCATCTTTCGTCCCATATAAGTGCCTATCCTTACAGATCCATAATCTCCCCCACCAACACTGTTATCTCAAGACATGACAGAATACCTCAATTATATACAATCCTTCCAACCACAAAAGTATGTCCCACAAGGTCACGAACATAAAATCTGAGCAAGGAAAAAATATTCTACCTATGCCGTATTCCAGAGTCTATACCCCAGAATCGCATATGATTAGGAATTGTAACCAATTCCTTCACTTCTGCAGGCTGCAGCAAAACTGTGATTGAACAAATACAGAAGCAAGATGGTTTGGACTGGAGTTGGAATAAATTCTAGCCCCTACTGGATTCTGATTACCACTAACCTGGCAAACCATTGCAAGGAGTTTGTTAGCTTCTCCACAAGCGGATGTCATTTGGTCCATGACCCCGCATGGAGCTCCAACAACATGATTTTCAACCTGAAAAATCGTAGACCTATAAACTAATTGTCAGATTTAGATTTACAAGCAGACTTTTTGGTTAAGATCATACCTTTTGACAAAGCAAAGCAAGATCCCTTGGAGTAATGTTTAAACCTGCAGACAACAAAGAAACAGATATTTTTAGCAAAGTCTAAAAGATTAGTCAAATAGATGGCAGGATTAGGTAAAAAGCAAAGAAATGTGATTAGGGGTAAAGGTTGCTAACCATAGGCAGCTGCAATAGCAGACATCGTGGCAACCTCAACTGATGCAGAAGAAGAAACACCTTTGCCTTCTGGCACAGCGGAAGAAACCTACAGTTGCAGGGCAGAAATTAAATAAGCATCTGATTCTGTAAAACACATAATTCTTATCATATGCATCCAAGAAGGAAAAAATCAACTAGTATGATGCTTTGATTTGACACAATTCCCTAAATAGAGCATAAAAAATGATTTTCTTCTGACAACAAAAATTAAATGCACATTTAATGGAGGACAAGAAGAAGCTATGTGCATACCAGAATGCTCATGCTATCAGTGAACTGCACACCTAGCTCAGTCATCAAGATTAAAATTGTTCCGGCGACATAAGCAGCCCATCTGAGACCGGATATAGTTTGCAAATATGTGAGTATAACTTTTCACTTAGAATTCTGTAGGAAAATACAAGATACTTACTTTTGTGATGGGTCCTGGCAGAAAAACCTTCTGGCTTTTTCATAGGATATTGGTTTGTCACCATCCATAAAATCTGACAGGTCCATATCAAAAGTTGGTGCACGGTTACTCAAATCAGAACCAAATGAAACCTGCAAATAAATGATAACACAAAATAGCATTCTCAGATTTCATCACCGTTACAAGAATTATGCATTAGGCCAAAGATGGGCATTGTCGTCATACGCAGATAACTAAATAAAATAGTGGTGACAAAATCTTGAGGATTGATGACATACAATTTGTACCACAGGTACCACCCCTTCCTTCTCAAGCTGTCTTGCTTGTGCATGCTTCCATAGCTTCTGCTCGCTGGGATGATTTCTCTGGATAGCAACATGACAGGCTTCCCGAAGAGGCAACTGGTGGCATCAAAACTTCCCATCACAACTAACTACAATATGATCTGACGAAAATAATACTGCACTTATTTCCAAAATTTTATCTAATTATCTGTGATACTGAAGTAGATTCATGAAAAGACAATTCCAGGTTTTTGCACAGCATACTGAGCTTAAAGATACACAATATGAGCTAAAATCATTTCGTTATTCTAGAGGATAAGGTTGCTTGTATCAGTTGCAACAGATGTTAATGGTAGTCTTGGGACCATAAAATATTCCTAAGAGTTACAACCTCTGTTCCTAAAACGTCCTATATTTATGAAACGGAGGGAGTAAGTAACATTATACTATCTAATGTAAAATCAAATACATACATGTCATTTTTCACCTGCAGTAAGTATACCTGCAAAACAAGACTCCCTGAATAGTCGGCAATGCCACCCATGACATCTAACCGTCCAGGTGCCCTTGCTACATATATCTCCCTCTGCAAAGGAATCAAGAGAAAAATAATTATAAGAACCAATCATTTATCCAGTATTTCGGATAACTAACTTCCGTTGTCAATAACTTCACAACAAGACAAATTAAGTGCCCATTCCTCCTTCCACAAATGCTTGACAAAGTCATGTATATGATCCAATACGGGAAAACAAAATAAACATGAGAAAAGGAAAGATCAATGAAAGAAACAGAACTTTTGGCAAACTAAAAAAGCAAAGGTGGCAGGTTTCAACACATGTTGCACTGCATAAGGGCTATGGAGCTAACATGGTAGAAATTGTGGTCAACAATGTGAAACTAAAAATATATATGCACACTATCATACAATTTTCCATCGAGTTGCACTTCATGACAAAACTTGAAACCGGCATGACAAGTTAGCTCTACATGGTCTGTGCAAACTAAATAAAAAATGAACCACAGTTGATATTGATTGAACCTAAATAGTAGCAAATTTCAAAACAAAACTTCACAGAATACTAAAAGCTGGTTATTTTTCTCAAATTTAGGAAGATATTATCTGGTTTTACAAGGAAAGCAAGCAGCAATACCTGGTTCATATTAACACAAAGGAATGGAATATTAGTACCTCCCAGTCAAAGAGCACAGATGCAGCAGTTCTCTCTCGTGATTGCACCTCAGAATTCTTGAACTCACTTCCAGCAAGTCCAGATAAGCTCTTCAAAAATGTCATGGTATCTGTTAAGCCTTGCAGGTCGCCATGAAGTATCTCAAAGTCTTCACAGCATCTACCAGAACCGATATTATATGTCAGTAACCAAAATTTATCACCTGGAAAAGTATCGAAATACGAGAAACACAGTAAACTCACGATTCTGTGCTTCCTTCTTTTTCAATATTTTCTAAAATTGGATGAGCCCCAATTTCTGCGCCGGAAAGAGAATACCAGTCAGGAATTTCTACATCTTTCCCAGGAGTCCTTTGTAGTTGATACCCTAACACTATTGCATCTTGCAATCGTCTTGCCCCATTAAACTGTAATTACAGATAGAATAGGTTGGTAAGTTCACACCACAACACTAAAGCAGGCTTTTCTGAAAAGTTACTTACAACTCTAATCTTGTTTGGATATGAAAAAAAGAAACCAGATCTGTGGTCAACAAGTGATAATTTTACTTGCCACAAAACATCACCACTACTATTAAAAGACCCAGAGGGTCGGATCTGTTGGTTTCTACCCTGAATCTTTACGAGCTGAAAACCTGGATCAAAACAAGAACTCAAGCAAACTTCACGTCAGAGGAAAAACGAATTTGGTGGTGCACAATGATCGCACCTTTTCCTGGCTCTTTCTTTACTTCTTATAGGCGTTTACAGATAGGACTCCACGTCCAACACGGAACGGCAAAACCGAACCCAACACGACGTGACCCGGTACACAGCTCGTACACGGTTTAGACTCTTCACAACCTTTCCTAAATCAAACGAAAATTTCCTAATCGTAAGACACTTAAACTTGGACGACAAGATTAATCATCAACAATCACCTCCTTAAGCTTGTCGTTCCCTTCCTTTCTTCATTGCTTGAACGCCAATCTTGTCTCGCATTTCCTGAAACTTTGGCCGACTCAATGGCTTTGTCAAGATGTCCGCGAGTTGCTCGTTTGTGCAGACATACTGCACGTCAATGCTGCCAGCGTCCACGTAGTCCCGGATAAAATGAAACCGAGTATCAATATGCTTGCTTCGCTCATGAAATACTGGATTTTTGCAGAGTGAAATAGCTGATTGGTTATCAATTCGGAGAACCACCGGTTCCACCTCCGTCTTCATCATCAGATCAGCTAATAGTCTCCCTAACCACAGGCCTTGGCACGCGGTGCTTGCTGCAATATACTCCGCCTCGCAAGAGGAGAGCGCCACTACCTTCTGTTTTTGAGAGCACCAACTGATCGGGTTGCATCCGAGGTAGAATACCATACCTGAAGTACTTTTCCGATCATCTATATCACCTGCATGGTCACTGTCCGAGTAACCATGAAGCTTCAGTCCTTCTTCTCCTTTCGTGTACACGCATCCATGATCCAAAGTTCCTTTGACGTACCGCAACACCTGTTTCACAGCAGCAAGATGTTCGGTAGTCGGCTTCTCCATGAAGCGACTCACAATCCCAACAGAGTGAGCTATGTCGGGTCGTGTATGGATCAAGTAGCGTAGACTGCCCACGATGCTTCGGTATTGAGTATTGTCCACAAGAGAGTTTGAGCTCTCCTTGCTCAACTTTGTTCCTGGATCCATGGGAATTAGAGTTGGGTTACAATCTTTCATCCCACACTTGTCCAGTACCTTCGCTGCATATGCCGATTGACTCAAAGAAATTTTGCCGGAGTTTTGATGCACTTCAATACCAAGATAATAGCTGAGCAAGCCAAGATCGCTCATGCTAAACAAATTCTTCATCTGATTTTTGAAGGCTTCAATCTCTCTAGTACTCCCTCCGGTGATGATTAAATCATCTACGTATACCCCAACCAAGAGTCTATCTCCTTGTTGGCCTCTCTTGTACACAGCATGCTCTAGTGGACATTTCTTGAAACCAAGAGCGACGAGTGACTTATCGAGTTTTGAATTCCATGCTCTAGGCGCTTGTCGGAGCCCATACAACGCCTTGTGCAATTTCAGCACCTTGTGCTCTTCTCCTTTCTTTTCAAAACCAGGCGCTTGAGCTACATACACCTCCTCAACTAGATCTCCGTTTAGAAACGCTGACTTTACATCCATATGATGGACTTGCCATCCTTCTTGAGCTGCAATAGCTATCAGCAATCTCACAGTTTCAAGCCGAGCTACAGGGGCAAAAACTTCTTCAAAATCAATGCCCTGCCTTTGTACGTATCCTTTCGCTACTAACCGCGCCTTATGTTTCAAAACTTCTCCTTTACTGTCCTTCTTCAGTTTATACACCCACTTCAAACCAATTGCTTTGTGACCAGCAGGCAACGTGGTCAAAGTCCATGTCTTATTTTCATGGATTGATGACAACTCTTCTTCCATGGCACGTTTCCAGCTTGGCACACCATTTGCCTCATTGAAGTTGGTTGGTTCCTCGATTCCGAGAAGGCAAAGCCCGGAGTACTCGAGGTCTATAGGTACGGTGTCCCTGTAGATCGAGGAGACATTTCGTAGACGTAGTGGTTCACTCTCCGAGGATGCATCCGCTGACGCAGCTGCATCCGGCGTCCTTGGGGAGTTCGGCGCTGCCTGTACAGGCGTCGCCGGTGAGGCTTTAGGGTCACCAACGTCCAGCTCGGGATAGTCCAGCTCGGGATAGTGGTCTGCATAACCATCACCATCTTCGATCAGACCATCATTGATGCGAGTATCAAATACGTCAGTGTCATCAGCATTGTCCGTCTCTTGCAGATCATCCCCAAGCACCTCAACACCTGCATCAAGATGAGTAGAGAACTCAACAACAAACGGCTCACTTGTAGTGTTAGCACCCACGGGTTCGTTGCCCCATGCCCAAACTCTTTCTTCCTCGAAAACCACATCTCGAGAGATATGTACGTTCTTTACCACCGGATCATACATACGATAGGCCTTTGAGTGAGCACTTGTTTCATATCCAATGAAAACCATCTTCGTGCTGCGATCTTCTAGCTTGGTGAGGTGAGGTGTGGGCTTCTTCACATGCCCAACACAGCCAAAAGTCCTAAGGTGTGCCACGTTTGGCTTCCTGCCATAGAAAGCCTCGTATGGAGTTTTTCCAGGCAAGCTTTTGGTTGGTGCCCTATTTAGGAGATAAACCGCTGTAGTGACCGCCTCTCCCCAAAATATATTGGGCATGTTCTTACTCTTGAGCAAACTGCGAGCCATTGCTACAACAGTCTGGTTCCTTCTCTCGACTACTCCGTTCTGCTGCGGTGAATAAGGAGCGGTGATAAATCTTTTTATCCCTTTTTCCTCGCAGTAGTCATAGAACTCCCTTGAAGTAAATTCTCCTCCTCGGTCAGTACGCAAAGAACACACCTGCAGCTTCAGTTCCATCTCTGTAGCTGCCTTAACCTTCAGGAACGCCTCGAACGCTTCATCTTTGCTTCTTATCAAGACGATCCACATGAACCTTGAGAAGTCATCAACTAGAAGGAGAAAATATTTCTTTCCTGCATTTGTGGCTGGCGTGATTGGTCCACATAAGTCACCGTGTAGCAGCTCCAAGGGTGCAGCAGCACGGAAACTCGACACGGCCGGAAACGACGCCCTGTGTTGTTTTCCTACGAGACAACCATCACACACACGCTCGATGTGATCGATATGCGGCATACCGTTTACCATCTCCATGTCTGCTAGCTTCTTAAGGGCATGGAAATTCACATGACCATACCTGGCGTGCCACAACCACGCATCTTCCATTGATTTTGCTATCCAACACTCTGGCTTGGATTCCTCAATGTTGAGAATATATAGACGATTGCTAGATCGTCTCACCCTTGCCAACACCTTTCTTGCTCTATCCCAGAGAGTCATGTAACCATCAACAACTAGCGTTTTGCAGCCGTACTCATCTAGCTGCCCAATGCTTATGATGTTGCTCTTCAACCGTGGTATATAATACACCTCGGTGAGTATCCGGTGCTCGCCGTTTTGGCACTCGAACAAGACAGACCCTTTTCCACAGATTTCTACTATGGAGCCATCGCCAAATTTAACCGAGCCTGTAACCTTTGTATCTAGCTCGGCGAACTTCTCTCGGCAGCCGGTCATGTGGTTGCTCGCACCTGTATCAAGATACCAAGCAATATTCTGGCCACCTTTAAATTTTGGGATCACCTTCCTCTCGTTCAAGAACACCCTATGTTTCGTATCTGGAGCATCTAGTGTTAAAGTACACTTTTCCATCAGCAACAGATGCACGTCTTCATCATCTCCTTTCTTTACAAGATTTGCCTTCAATCTTCTATCCGGCTGCTTGCACTCCTTTGCAAAGTGACCAGTTTCATTGCAATTAAAACACTTCACCTTTGATTTGTCATAATCGCGTGGCCTCCTTTCGTCGATGAAACGATCACCTTTGCCCCGACCTGCACCTTGCGAACGATCTTGTCCGCGGCCTTTTCCACCATCGCGGCTATCGGGTTTCTTGCTACTGGAACCTTCAAACTTCTTCCGCTCTTTTGCAATTCGAGCTTCCAGATCAGCATGAGAGTACAACAGCTTCTCACCATTGTCCTTAGCCTCTTTCCTCCCCTTCTGATTCTCTTCGTGTGTCCGCAATCTACCGATAGCTTCCGGTACCGTCATCTTGGTTATGTCGCTGAACTGCTCAATCGTCCCGATAATATCTGTGAATTTATCGGTGACCAATGAAAACAACTTCTCGACGACCTCCGTATCCGTGACTTTCCCGTCGAGAGATTTAATCTCGCTCACTAAGTTTGTGATCTTCACGGAGTACTCGGCGATCGTCTCTCCACGCGACATCTCCATCTTGTTAAGCTGACGTTTCAACACCTGTGCGCGGGCACGCTTGACCTTATCTTCGCCGACCCGCATCTCCCGGATGGCTTCCCATGCCTCCTTCGCCGTCGCATAGTCTGCGAGGGTCATCACCATGGAGTCTGGAACAGACTGCGAGAGAGCCGCCATAGCGCCCCCATCGACCTCTTCGTCGACTTCGTCCTCGCCTTCTATCGCCTTCCAGACACGGAGATTCCGGAGGATGAATTTCATCTTAGTGGCCCAAACCATATAATTTGTGTCATTGAGCATAGGGTACTGGATCGGCACAGCGTTCGTCCTTGGCATCATCATGAGCGGCTTGCCGCTCGCTTGCGCGTCGACCAACGCCTTCTGCGCCGCCGCCTTCTTCTCGTCCTCGTCGCTTGACATCTTCTCTCAATCGACTAAGGTCTCGAGCTCGTTCAGGCTCTGATACCACTTGTTGGTTTCTACCCTGAATCTTTACGAGCTGAAAACCTGGATCAAAACAAGAACTCAAGCAAACTTCACGTCAGAGAAAAAACGAATTTGGTGGTGCACAATGATCGCACCTTTTCCTGGCTCTTTCTTTACTTCTTATAGGCGTTTACAGATAGGACTCCACGTCCAACACGGAACGGCAAAACCGAACCCAACACGACGTGACCCGGTACACAGCTCGTACACGGTTTAGACTCTTCACAACCTTTCCTAAATCAAACGAAAATTTCCTAATCGTAAGACACTTAAACTTGGACGACAAGATTAATCATCAACAGGATCCAAGCAATCTCAGCCGTAAAACGACTATATCTGACGTCCCAAATTTAGCCCATGTTTAACGCGAGCGGACAACACCCACGCACTGATCCGCGCTAATCACCCAAAGGCCAAACCGCTCCCTTCTCCTTTCACACTTCATCCGCAGGAAACCGCCGCCTCTGCACTCTGCCCGGACGACCCACATCTCGCCTTTCAGTCCGTCATGTGTCTGGGACATCGAAGCTTTTTCGTCGTTCCGCCGCGCCTACCCAGCCGCCGACCTTCCGCCCCGCCTACCTAGCCACGCCGCCGCCCTTCAAACGACCTATCACCCACCACGGCGACGCCCTCCAGCTGACCTTTCGCCGCCCTGGACCACGCGAAGACACGGCCGCCTTCCAAGCGATCTGCCGCGAGGAGAAGCAGCCCCCGCCACGCTGTTCGTCGCTGGAAATTTCGAGGTTTCTAGCAATACACCGATGCATTTTAGAAATAATCACTGCCCCTGCAAGTTATTCCAGTGTAAATCCAAGTCGTCATCTACCTCTGCTTTTCTCCATAGAAATGAATTATGCAATATTGGGAACGCAGAATGTACACTTCTCATGTATAACTATCGAATGTATAAAAGTAAGAAGATGACATTTTAGGACTGCAGAGATCATTGCCTTTGTGGAATTGTCAGGACTGTGAATCAAAAGTCTGCACTATTGTTTGCTGTTGTCCTTTCGATTTGTTTTCAGAAGTATTGGAAAGGGCATAGCAAAAGAAAGGGCATAGCAAACTTAGAAAAAGAAAGTTTGGGAACAAGATAAATGATTTACTTCACTGTAAACAATGTATGCAACAGCAAACCGAACAGTGAGTTTGGTGATAAATGATTAAATCACTGTTAAACCACTATTTTTACTTTTACACACCCATTACTCTATGATGATCTGAACTATGTCCCATAGGCTAACGTTGAACTGCACTATTTTTAGATGTTGAACTTCTTCATGGAGCTCTTTGCAACACTCATTTTGACTAGCTTTTCAATGAAACAAGCACCTTCAACAAAAGTTTCCCCACATGTAGGTTTGTTCTGCATCGTTCTTCTCACTGTTGTTTTACAATCACAATCACCTCAGGAATCTCATCAAAATATACTTTTTTAGCTGCGAAGGTAAACAACCAGCAGGTACTGCATTCTCACCATCTTTATTTGATTACTACACATTGCCTTTTCCCTAGAAAATTAGTTTTTCTAGCCATTGTGTGTGCTACTTATATTTGTTGTGAAACGATTATGAAAAAGTAGGCATCATATACCCAGAATGTATATTTTGGCCTGATGATTTAATAGTTCAACCAGTCAAATCAGCAATATCATGCTTTTTGAATTTTTGACATATTGCAGCTCATAAATTGTTTTTCTTATGCTCGACAGTCTAAGGTCACATACAAGCCATCTTCTATGTTCTACAGATCTCAGGAGAAGTGTGCTGCCTGTAAAAAGATTCTGCACCCATTGGAGAAGGTAGAAAAGGTTCCAAAAAAGTTATCTTATGTGCTATGTGAAACTCTCTGAAGTGTGCTACATATAAGAAGAGTGTGTACCAATTGGAGAAGATATTCCCTTTAATAATCATACAAATTTGTGCTTGTTTGCTTGGTCTGCAAAACTTATCCTGATTGGTGCACACTTCTGGAATAGGGAGAGATTAAGTCCAACGCCACACTCTCTATAAGCACGTACAAGAATCAGCAGCGACAACGATTGTGAGAGCCATGAGTTGGAAACATCACCCTACTGTTGAGCTTTTTTTTAAATCTTGTGACGCATCTTTGGAATTTGTTTTTCCTTATTTTTGTAAATCATCATGAAGCAACAGAGTACATATTTATTTACAATTATTTTTATAGTAAAAGAAAATGCTGCGGCCAGGAGCTCCCTGCTGAGACGCAGGCCGCACGGCCAGGAGAGCCATCAGGTGTGGCGGCCACATGTCAATCCGCTCTCGCGCCGCTGCCCACGCCCCATCAGACCTTTACCGCTGATGTGCCCCACAGAGGCGCTGTGCACAAGGCGGGAGTTAGTGTCACCAAGAAGAGATGCACGACGACTGGAGGAAGTCCGAGTTCATCCGTCTCAAGTACCACGAGAACGTCGCAAACGACATGTGGACTGGCTATGGGCTGGTCGAGGTACCGCCCCTGCCCTCAAACACAAATAATGTGGCATTGGCAGTGTTCATTTTAGGTGTGACTTTCTCCACACGCAAGGGCTTGCAACTGAACTACATTATTAGGGGCCTCCATCTATTGAGTAAGCAGATTAGTAACTTATTTTGGTGGTAAAGATGTGATATCTACGCAGCTTAATAGTTTCTTTTTTAGGAAATGCTAATTTGTTCAGTTGCTATATACACAAACTTGATGTGGATGCTTTTGTTTTATGCAGCTTCTTGGATGTACCATTGTGAAACTGCACAATAGACTTAAGATTTAGCTTGTGTGCCAGCTTGTGCAATTAAATCTGCAATCTATCATTCTGGAGAACAATAATCTGTCCATGGTATTCCTCATTGATGTGTATGCTTTTGTCTAATCTGAAGTCTTGAATGAATCAATTGCAGAAGTGTCGAGTTCAGAAAGTAGCGACATCCAGTAATAATAAACCTGCTAATTGTTAGCTACTTCAGCTAAGAGGGCTTGATAGTTTAGTTTTTCGCAGAGTAGTGTTTCTCCAGTTTTAGTGATTATATGGTCAACGATTTAACGAGTTATGCTGATATTGATTAATATGTAGTTGTTTTTTTTTTGCAAAAGATTAATATATGATTGTTACACTACAAGTCCAGATTTTAGTTTATTCAGATATTGTCATTCAAGCCAATGACGGGATCTTTAGCAGATTTTCCTCTCTACCACTGAATAGTTATATGCTCAACGGTGGTCTAATGCTGCCATTTTGAACTGCAATACCAAAGCACTGTGTTTAGTTTTTGACATGTTCAATGGAGGACCTAATATTGCCACAAAAACAATGGAGCACTCATGATTGCTTTCATCTCATGCTTAAATTGGTAATTTGGAGAGCCATCCTGGCATAGCTACTATTATTCACAGTAAAGTAAGCATCCATGGGTCTTGATGAAAACATGATCATTTTATCCTTATATCTTGACATATTTTTCTGCGGCTAGATTTGCTTTGGTGCCTCGGAGGTTGGGACACCACAATTAAGCTATGGACAGTCAAAGGTTGTGAAGAAGATGCATGGTGATGTTTCTCGCTGAAAACACAAATAGAATAAATACTCAGTAGAGCGAAAAGTGGCCTGGTTTCTGTTCAAGCTTGGGATCTACTTTTGACTTCTCCATAGTGCTTTATCTTGGACTGGAGCACTTCGTTCATGTTATTAAGTTAAAAAAATGGGCTTCGGTCTGGTATTGGTTCAAATCGTTGCACTATAATGGAGTAATTTATTACATAGACTTACGATATATGCTGCTGATCTCACAATTCTCATCATATTGTACTCCAGGGCTCAACATTGACATAGACGATGTTTAACTTCGATTGCTTAGTCTGAGCAGTGACGAATATAATTGTTCTGCGTTAGGATTTTCTATGCATATTGTTTGGCATAAGTACATTTATGTGCCGATTTTCTATTTTTTTCCAGCCCCCTACATATTATTGACCAATTTGTACACTGTCCAACCAATATTTTGTCTAGCAGACACAGGAAGGCGAGGTCTGGTTAGAAAAGCTACTTCTGAACAAAATGATACGTGAGTATCTAAGTTCATGTACTTTTGTGAGAGCTTTTGCATTAGTCCTATTCTTAGACAACTTGTAATCCTTCAGATTTTTTGTGTGCTTACTTCCTTGAAGCGATTTGGTAGCATTAGCATCTCCAAGTCCAAAAAAAAGCATTAGCATCTGCTTGCTGTTTTACATTCAGTTCGTGTCAACTGAGTGCAGGCTACTTCTAGCCAAAAACAAGACTGAAAGGAAATGTAGTTTTAATAGGTCTGGCTGATGCATACCGTCACATGATGTTAAATAGCTTTAAACGCTTTCTTCATTGCAATACGAGTATGCGACTCTAAAATATTGTTTCAGTCATCATCTTCTCTTGGCGACTCAACCCGTACTACTGAGAATGGTGAATAATGCTGCCAATTAGTTTTTTCAGTCTTGCTTAGAACCATAGTCGAATTCTAATATTTAACATTACATATCAAATATTTTTTGAGCTTCACAGATTTGAATGTATTGACTAACAGTATGGATTATCTGAGTAATGAGATTTTAAAAACACGTAAAGACGTGCGTTGCACGTGCCCACTTACTAGTAGGTTCTAAAGTACGCTACTGGTCCTTCCACCTCCTTTAGGAAACAAGTATTTTGCATATGAAGTACACGAACCAGAGAATTTCGGGTGAAGGCAGATGCAGATACATATAATGAGTGGACTACTGGGTATGGAAATACATCTCTATGATAAACACATATTAAAATAGTGTGTAATCTCACTGATCAGTTAACAGTCGTGTAGAATGTCTCACTTTGTCAGAAACGCACTTCTTTCCAACAGCAATGTCCTGAAGGGTCCGAGCAGCCACCTGCATGGACAAGTTTTAGCTTACTGACAAATATTATGACTTTCAGTAACTCAAGCCAGGATTACCTTTCTAGTCCGATTTTTCTAAAAAGAATATGACTTCTGTATGATATAGTTGATTTAGTGAACTAATAATTTATCGTTTTGGTGTATATATCAGTATGAAGGTGTTAATGTCACAGTGACTGTAGGCAGTAGCATAGCAAATGTTCTAATCGAATGGACTGTAGGCAGTAGCATAGCTCAATGCAGTGGCACATTGTCTCTCTTGCTAATGATCAGAGTTCCATTGTCATTAACCATGGACTGGATGGGTTATTTCTGTGGATTTTGAGTAGGATTTTCCGGATTCAAGCCTGTGCCATGTGTTTTCTGAGATTAAGATGATTACACTAGCCGATTGTACCGCAATTGATTGCATGAATAGTTCAAGTCCTGACAAACTAGGATGTGATTATGCAACAATAATATAGGATCCCCCTGTTGGGGAACATGCCGGAAATTACCTGACCACCATTTATTGGGCCATCATAGCATGGTTGAAGTGTTAGAGCGCGTAATAGATAAGGTTTCCAGTGCCCAGAAAGAAAATCCCTTCTAATCATCTCAATACTGTTTTGGTAATGCTGAAAAAAGGGGGGCAGAGGACACCACATTAAGGTATTTTTAACATAGCTATACTAAGTTATCTATATTATACTCTGATGGTAAGAAATGTTTGAACCTCAAGCAAATTCCGCAAAAATGGCTCTTCATTAAAATAATCTCTGCGGACAAACACAAATGGCAGTTTGTAGGCCAAAGCCTCACTTGCAGTTCCATATCCGACTTTTCCTATACGAGACTGAGAGTAAGTGTCTAGCAAGAATAAAAATAAAATCAGCAGTCAACACATAATGCTATTTATTACCAAGCATGCAGTCAGATGCAGCCATAACATCTGGTGTGTAAGTATCTTTTGCAAGCTTAATGAAGTTTGGGGGAAGCTCTTGAGAATCAGATGCGCCACATACCTTTATGAAGAGAGTACTAAGTTTGCTTCAGTAATACACACACATTTATAAAGAACAGAACTCTACCACAGAAAAAACATACCAAACAGATCCAACCATCAGGCAGCCATTCTTGCTTCAGTTTCCATCCTGCTGGCTGGGGATAATAGCACATTGAGATGCTTATCTCATAAACATATAAGCATAAGATGATAGGACCATTCAACATAGAACATAGAAGATTTCTGATTTTAACAAAGCAGTGCAATCTTATTCACACATATATCTTTCTTCTGAAAATTAGTATATAGTGTACTCAAAATGATCTTAATGTTTGAGGAACATCACTTCAAAATGATGTGCGTAGATAATATCTAATACCCTTGAAATTTCAAATAACTACACGTTACTTCAAGTTGATCTTCTAGCTAATTTTTTTATTACCATGAGTACTTCTAAAGTCTAGTGTTTGTGTTCCCCTTTACTGCAGAAAGTAAAGAAATATGTCTCTTAAACCCACCTGTCCACCAAAATTGAAAATGACAACCTTAGCATTCTCCGCAATCCCGAGGTCCTTCCTCACCTAGTAGATCAATTTACAAAAAAATAAAAATTAGGAAACAAGGGAGGTGTTCAAGCCTGTGGCACACCCTTCTCTAGCAGAATCACACAAACCTCAGATCTAGATTTGCGCAAACCTCTTACGACAAGAGGCACGTCAGTGACATCACGAAAAGCTGGCACTAAAGAGTGAAAGAAACATTCAATTCTGTTTATTACTGAGAAGTCAAGCATACACTTTTGCCAAAAAAGAAAACGAAACAATTGCACATACTAGGGCAGTATCCAGGTAGGCGAAGTAAGATCTCACAATGAGAATAATCCTCTGCTATCTGTAAATGTTGATAAGATAGATCATCGTCAGTAAAGGTGTTCATGAGCATAAATGCAGAAAAACGACAGTGTTAAAGGGTACAGTAACAGAGAGTCAGAACATACACCATAGAATCAAGAATTATTTGCAGATAGCCTTAAGATCTAAATTTGAACACTTGCAAAGGAAAGAAAAAAAGCAATATGTTGATCCTGAAAATCGTAAAAGTGAACCTGCCAAACAATAGATCTGTGATGATACCCGGCCCCCACAATGTATTCTGCGTATATGTAGTCCCAACTGCAATTTGTACATAGCAAAATCAAATGCAAACTTGAGACCACTGCTATCTCTAGTGCAAGCACAGGAATAACATATAGCAAGGAAAGCAAAGACACCATATGCTAATGGTTTCAGGCAATGCAGTAGAGAACACAGAGGAAAAAAGCAAAAGGCTCACCTAAAATTCCCAATGCACACCGAGCGGATACCTGCATCTGCAGCCGCCCTGCACACCACCGGAACAACATCCGAGACCTATCCCAGAAGCAACAGCATTCACTTCATACATTGTAGCCATGATACAGAGGCATCGATTTGACATTGACTGAATCATGGTCATAACACAGCAGAGTAGCAGCAGTACCACTAGGTCTGCCTTGACGGCGCCGAGCCACTCCGCCTCCGTCTTCAGGATCGACTCCCGGGGCACCACTGCCGTCTGATGGTACTGCATTCCATAATCACGTTCTGGTCAGACAGGCACAATGTGCGCCAGTAGCACACATCACAGGGAGTGAGGAATTCTGTGTGCGGGACCTTCTCGAGGGAGGCGAGGGGATCGACGGTGAGCGGGTCGGACTGGACGGCGCCGCAGTCGAGGAGGACCTTGCGGACGTGGACGAGGGGCGAGCGCAGCTCGGCGGTGAAGACGAACTCCGGCACCGCCGTCGACACGTGCACCTCGTGCCCCGCCGCGATCAGGTGCCACACCACCTGCGAATTGCCGGAGACCCAGGCCAGCGGAGTCAAATTGTCGGTCAAACGGACGAGATGAGATCGTGGTGGTCGAAATTGCCGGAGGAGGAGAGTTGGGAGGGAAGGGGCGGAACCTCGATGGCGCGGGTGGCGTGCCCGAAACCGTGGCCGGTGAGGTAGAAGGCGAAGACCAGGCGACGCGGCGGCGATGGCCCGCCGTCGCTGCTCGACATTGCCGGCGAATTGGCAGGGAGCTCTGGATCCAAGTGCGATGGGGCGCGTCGGCTGTTGCTTCAGTTGTGTAACTAATCGGAGTGACCGAGTCCACACTCCACAGTAGGACTACAGTACTCAACTACCACGACGACCTGTGACTGTGAGAACGTACCGTTTACTCCATAACATTGGGTGCTTGTAAATTCAAAAACGTCGCTCCAAAATTTGCGAAAATTCACACAAAAAATTGTCACATAGAGAACATATCAATCATGTCACCAAAGCTTAAATCCAAATTCGAAACACAATCTAAAAATACAGATAAACTGCTAGCTAGGTTCAGGGATTTAGCCTTGTTCCCTCTTTAACAAAAACGCATTTTTTTTTGTAATACATAAACTTTATTTCTTCTATCCAATTGAAACGGTAGTGTTCCACCGTTTGCTTGAAAAAAAAAATAATGGCAAATAGTATAACATCTATGTTCATGCTAAATTTGTTTGTCACATGCATTTCAAATGATTGTGAGTTGGAACTTGAGGTTTACCATGTTCATACAACATCATATTTCTAACATGTGGTGTATGTAAGCATTTTGTAAATGAATTAAATGTGGTCTTCGTTGAGTTTTTTTGCATAACTTAGTTTTCATCGAACATTTTCGCTTGATACGGTTATATTGTACATTTTTTATAAAAGAAATATATTAATATTGTGAAGATTCCAATTGCACATAATCAACCCTATCTATCTATTCTATTATATACTAAAAGCAAAATAAGAGGTTTTAATCAGAGACAAGGGGTTAACCCACATCATCCAAATTGTTTTTTATCATTGGATTTGTAATTTGCGGCCAGGATTTAATAAGAAATGAATATTTACGCAAACGTGCACATGTGCGGCACCGACCGATGTGAACTTGACACGATCTATTTATTTTCTTGACAAAATACCCAGACCACTACAGTTAGGCCTGTAACTTACAGCTGGGGTTTTATGACAAAAATAATACTCCGTACCAATTTCTTCGTTTGACACGGAAAGTCTAAGGCAGATAAATGTGTAGTTTAAGGAAAAATATGGAAACCTAAATGAGAAGAATCTTTCTCTCTATTCACTACCATTGCGCGTCTTCGACTTCTATTAGTTTTTTTTCTTATTCCGATGGAGAGAAGAACCTATAATTAGCTTTTAGGGAAATTTTCAAACAAACAATTTCAACGATATCTTTCAATTTCTCATTTTATTGGCAAATCAAAATTGGAATTAGCTCAATTCGCAGAGTTACAAGCCTTTGCACAATTCGCGTCTGCTCTGGATAAAACAATTCATAATCAATTGGCAGGGGTCGACGATTAAGAGAATTGCTTAAACAATCTCAGGCAAACCCTCTCCTAGTGGAAGTACAGATAGCTACTATTTATACCGAAACGAGAGGATAAGTCTCTTTCCCATAAGAGTAAAGGGTATTATCCTTCGTAAGAATTCTATTTGATCACGTCTAAATAAGCCATACATGTACACGTCTATTTGCTTATCCCGTCATGTTTAGACCAATTTATTTCAAAAGGTTTAGATAAGTTGTTTGTGTACTATGCAAGCGCGTGTATGTAAAATCAGAATTTAGTGTTTTTAGTAACCACATATGTCATAGGCCATGCTCGCAAGAGCTGAGCGAGAGTGCCGGCGACGAGGATGTGTTGTGTCTCGAGCTGCTGCCGTCCTCCCGCTGTCAAGCTCGGCAGCCTAGAAGACGACGCTGGACATTAGGCTAAATAGTGTGAAGTGATTTATACTACACATAAATTGAGTATATTTAAACAATTGGAAGAAAAAAAATTGCCCCTCCCTCTCGATGAAGGATGTAGAAAATTTGTCTAAATTCAGATGTATCTTTACACTGTATAGTGTATAGATATTTCCAAAATTTGAAAAAATTGTGACATCTTTTTTTGGGACGGGGTAGTACAAAGTAGTGCACATGTATGTATGATATACAAAGAAGGGATTATTTACGGGAGTAGACTTTTGGAACATGGGAGCATATGCTCCATTCATTTTCCAATGCATCTTACACATATTTTAAAATATAAAAAAAACTGAAGTACAAAATACACGGACATCTTTACGTCCTACACGCTTACAAAGTCGTTTGAGGGAAAATCGACTTGTCATGTGCCCTGTGTAAAAAGACAAAATTCAGTGATGAGAAGATATATTTTATCCTTTTTACATAGATCATAGAAAATATTATATTTTCATGAAACTTGATGAACTCATATATATTATTGAGATGTAAATGTAAAATTTTTGGTAATTTTTTGCGAAATACAGTACAAACGCAGACGCTCACAGATACGTACACACAGTCATCCCTATGAACGCACGCACGTCTACCCCCATGAGCACCTCCGAGAGACTGGTTCATGAACTAGATCCAACGAATCTTGAGATTGACGAAGTCACCTCAGGTGCCTCGCTGTCGACGGGAACGCCGCCTTCCACCGAAGAATATTCGCCTTTATGAGATATCAAGTGTCAAATCTGGGGTTTGAACTCTTGTAGGTTGGAGTGCTACTGCCCTCCTAACTATCCAACCATAGGCTGGTTCTCAATTTTTTTGTAAATTTTTGTTAATACTTTCAAATATAATTTTGGAGCCAAATTGAATTTCTAATTATTTACAAATATTGAGCATGAATCTTACTCCACAATTATTTAGGTTGCAGCGTTGGATACCAAGTCTTTCTCCACAACTTGGTAATACGATCGGTCATTGCCCTAAGAGCACACGCCATGGGGTTTATGACAACTCATTCTTAATCAGTTATTATGAACAAATGGTGTAATTGGTTTCAAATACAGTTGGGCATGGGCAGCCTGGCCCGGACGACCTGGCCGAACCTGGCCCAAAAATCCCGGCCCGGGCTCGGGCTTGTTTTTTGAGCTCGAACGTCGGGCCGGGCCGGGCTCGGGCATGCAATTTTTGCAATTTAGGCAAGGTTTGGGCCGGGCTTGTCGGGCTGGGCCGGGTTTTGCCCGTTTGGGCCGGGTTCGGGCTCAGTTATAGGCCCGACGATCGGGCCGGGCCGGGTTTGGGCTTGACATTTTAGCTTCGGGCTTTTTCGAGCTTGGCCCGAAACCCGGCCCGGCCCGAGTTTTGCACAGGTGTAGTTCCAAAGGCTGAATAAGCTCCGTGTTAGATAAATTACGTTCGATAGAGTGCAATGTTTCAAAAAAACATGTTAGAGAAAAAGTATATAAATGATAAGAAATACTTTATTATATGATTTTAGATTTAAAGCTCAGTGCCATGCATGTTTGGCTACATTTATTTATGAAAATTTTCAAATGGTAATTTCAAGATAGACATGTCCAACTTCTAAGCCCATCCACACAAATTTATGGTGATATTGATTCGGACTACGAGTGAGAACGTATGACACGGTAAAATAAACAACAATTATAATCATATTTCTTATTTATTCTTATTTTAATGCTATTTTGCGTGGATTTAAGTTGTTTTATCAAAAATTTCACATTGGTGTAAGGATATAGAATCAGCACAAGATTGCTCCATGTACCTCAAAGATGATGTAAGTGTAAGAGTGGTAATAACAATATTTTGGAATGTCACAGTAAAAATCCACTAAAGCATTGCTACAACTTCGATATCGACTCAGCAAATCAGTGAACTTTTAGTTACCAAAAAATAAAATATAAATTATAGAATATGTGACAGGTGTTATTGGAAATGTCATAGTAACTATTCTTCACAAATCAAAATGATTTAAAAATAATATCACAAATATGATGTTTTACCTCATATAATTTTGTGAGAGAATTTCAAATTTGTGTTATCTATGACACCGTAAATTTATATCATCAAGAGCTTTAACTTGTTAAAGATGATGCCCTCGCATTTGCGAGGGCCACCTTGCTAGTTATAACAAATATAGCATTATATTGATTGTAATAATATATTATATTATGGGATGAAGGAAGTACGTGTTTAATTAGAAGTCACTTGTGGTATTTGTGAGAATAATGTTTTTTAAAATAGGGAAAAAAGATTTACCGAAACCTATTAACTATGACGAAGTTCGAACAACATTCAATAGCTGAGTCGGTGAACAAAAACCTACTATCTCGAGACAATTTCACTCAAGTTCTTAGCTCCCGTTGAAACCCAAAATTTCGCCCCTTTTGTGATCTTCTCAAGAATTAGAAGAGGCGGTGTGTGCTTGTTGCGGAAAACTCTAGAGTTTTTCTCATTCTAAATCTCCTGTGAGACGAACAACACAATAGAAGACAAGGCTCCCCAGTTTGAGATAGAACTCCGCATCAAATGAAGCCACCACTCCTACGTAGAAAGCAAAAGAACATTGTTGAAGATCAAGCAAGTGTAGGCCCATCTAATCTTTAATGAAACCCCAAAGATCTATAGAGTAATGACACTTAACTAGGAGGTGATTGGTTGATTCCGGTGCTCTCTTGAAAAGCACAAGAAGGCCACAATTTGGCTAACCTCTCTTAGCCAAATGGTCGGTCATCCAAAGGAAGTTTTGGACGGCAGACCAAGGGAAGATTACAACATTCGGAGGGGACCACACATTCTAGACCAATCTTTTCATGTTCTCCGAGGTGATCCCAAAAAATTATGTCTTGTACTTCTCCGTTAGTCGTGAGCTTATCATATCTTCCACGTTGCCATCAAAATGCACACCCCTTAAATGAATCTAAAGATCGATGAATTGGCATGTATGCTCAAAGGAGAAGGTTTCATCCATAACAATCTTGACGATCCAAGCATCCTCATGTATGGCTTGCATAACAGACCCACTTCTTTCCTTTAGATGACGCATATACGTGGGGAGCTATGTCAATAGGCGCTAGGCCATCAAACCAATAAGCCTCCCAAAATGGTGTCTTCTCTCTCCATTTCCAATAGTGATTTAACTGGCGGCGTAGAAAAGGTCCATATTCTCCTTGGTGCAAGGGTTCCTGATGCCGACCCAAATTTTGTGAGGCTCTCTCCACTCCAACCAAGGCCACCCAATCTTAGGGCATGAGCAAACTTGTCAGTCTTGAGCACACCCATTTTTAGGGCGGAAAATCAAGTTCCAATTAACCTTACATTGTCTTCGGGAAGTTTTATCCAAAGCCGACCAAAGGAAAGCCCTTTCCAACTTATAAATTTACTTGATTGTGTCTAGGTGAACACAAAGAGGCATCAAATGGTATATGGATTGTGAGGAGTGCGCCAATTTGACAAGGTCTGAGGCCGGTCATGGTAGCTTTGCCCGCAACCTTTTCTTCAAGATATTGTGAATCCCCTCTCCAAAGGCACCAAAATGAAAACGTGAGGCCAATAAGATATCTATTGTGAAAAAAGTTATCTTGTGGCTAGAAGGCCATGAAGAACCACATCAAGGTTGATATGTCCATATCTAATAGGTAGGACACAAATTTTTTTGTTGGAAGTTTGTACATAGGCCGTGACAAAAGATTTGAAGGCTGGACGAGAGATTTTGAATATCTTCTTTGATTGGTGCCACGAACACCGCCGCATCATCCACTGATACGCGTAGATGCACACGTCCGTTGGGAACCCCAAGTGGAAGGTATGATGCGTATAGAAGCAAGTTTCCCTCAGTATGAAACCAAGGTTTAATCGAACCAGTAGGAGCCAAGAAGCACGTTGAAGGTTGATGGTCGCGAAATGTGATGCGGCGCAACACCAGGGATTCCGCCAACGCGGAACCTGCACAACACAACCCAAGTACTTTGTCCCAACGAAGCAGTGAGGTTGTCAATCTCACCGCTTGCTGTAACAAAGGATTAAACGTATCGAGTGGAAGATGTTTGCAAAGAAAACACACAATTGCGAGATTGTATGCTATGTAAAGAATAGGACCGGGGTCCACGGTTCACTAGAGGTGTCTCTCCCATAAGATAAAAGCATGTTGGGTGAACAAATTACGGTCGGGCAATTGACAAATAGAGAAAGGCATAACAATGCATATACATGATATGATAAATATAGTGAGATTTAATCCGGGCATTACGACAAAGTACATAGACCGCCATCCAGCGCATCTATGCCTAAAAAGTCCACCTTCAGGTTATCACCCCATTAGTATTAAGTTGCTAAGCAACAGACAATTGCATTAAGTATGGTGCGTAATGTAATCAACAACTACATCCTTAGACATAGCATCAATGTTTTATCCCTAGTGGCAACAGCACATCACAACCTTAGAACCTACTGTCACGATCCCAGGTGTCAATGAAGGCATGAACCCACTATCGAGCATAAATACCCCTCTTGGAGTTAAGAGCAAAAACTTCAGAGCCTCTACTAATAACGGAGAGCATGCAAGATCATAAACAACACATAAACAATAGATTGATAATCACCATAATCATAGTACTCTCTATCCATCGGATCCCGACAAACACAACATATAGTATTACAGATAGATGATCTTGATCATGTTAGGCAGCTCACAAGATCCAACAATGAAGCACAACAAGGAGAAGACGACCATCTAGCTACTGCTATGGACCCATGGTCCAGGGTGAACTACTCACTCATCACTCCGGAGGCGACCATGGCGGTGTAGAGTCCTCGGGAGATGAATCCCCTCTCCGAGGGTGCGGAGGCGATCTCCTGAATCCCCGAGATGGGATTCGGCGCGTCTCTGGAAGGTTTTCGTATCGTGGCTCTCGGTCGGGGTTCGCGACGGAGACTTTAAGTAGGCGGAAGGTCAACGCGGGGGCCACACGAGGGGAGCGGTGGCGCGGCCGGGCCAGGCCGCGCCGCCCTAGCCTCTGGCTGCCTCGTGGCCCCACTTCGTTATCTCTTCGGTCTTGGAAGCTTCGTGCAAAAATAGGACCTGGCGAAAGTTTCGTCCAATTCGAGAATATTTCTTTACTAGGATTTCTGAAACCAAACAGCAGAAAACAACAACTGGCTCTTCGGCATCTTGTTAATAGGTTAGTTCCAGAAAATGCATAAATATGACATATAATATGCATAAAACATGTAGGTATCATCAATAAAGTAGCATGGAACATAAGAAATTATCGATACGTTGGAGACGTATCATCCACATAGAGTGAGGCCCTCAAAATTTCAAACCTCCCATGAAGCTTGTTGAGGAGAACATGACGAGTAGCGATGTCAAGGATTTGAGTGAGGTGGTCGACGACAAGGACAAAAAGAAGTGGGGATAGTGGGCCTCCTTGTCTAAGACTGCGTCCATGCTTGATAGGGTCGTCCACTATGATGCGCGTAGATGTACATGTCCGTTGGGAACCCCAAGAGGAAGGTGTGATGCGCACAGCAGCAAGTTTTCCCTCGGAAAGAAACCAAGGTTATCGAACCAGTAGGAGCCAAGAAGCACGTGAAGGTTGTTGGTGGAGGAATATAGTGCGGTGCAACCGTTAAACCGGCGCCAACGTGGAACCTGTACAACACAATCAAAGTACTTTGCCCCAACGTAACGATGAGGTTGTCAATCTCACGGCTTGCTGAAAACAAAGGATTAAGCGCGTATCGAGTGGAAGATGGTGTTTGTTTGCAAAGAACGAAAGAAAGTAGAATGTATTCAGATGTAAAAGAATGGACCGGGGTCCACAGTTCACTAGAGGTGTCTCTCCAATAAGATAACTAACATTGGATGAACAAATTACAGGCGGGCAATTGACAAATAAAGATTCAATACATATCAACGATGATTACTATGTGATTTAATCAGGGCATTACGACAAAGTACATAGACCGCTATCCAGCATGCATCTATGCCTAAATAATCCACCTTCAGGTTATCATCCGAACCCCTTCAGTATTAAGTTGTAAACAACGATAATTGCATTAAGTATGGTGCGTAATGTAATCAACACAAATATCCTTAGACAAAGTATCAATGTTTTATCCTTAGTAGCAGCACATCCACAACCTTAGAACCTACTGTCACGATCCCAGATTCAATGGAGGCATGAACCCACTATCGAGCATAATTACTCCCTCTTGGAGTTACAAGTATCAACTTGGCCAGAGCCTCTACTAGTAACGGAGAGCATGCAAGAACATAAACAACACATATATGATAGATTGATAATCAACTTGACATAATATTCTATATTCATCGGATCCCGCCAAACACAACATGTAGCATTACAAATAGATGATCTTGATCATGTTAGGCAGCTCACAAGATCTAAACAATGATAGCACAAGCGGAGAAGACAACCATCTAGCTACTGCTATGGACCCATAGTCCAAGGATGAACTACTCACGCATCAATCCGGAGCGGGCATGATGATGTAGAGCCCCTCGGTGATGATTCCCCTCTGGGTGCCGGAGCGATCTCCGAATCCCCGAGAGATGGGATTCGCGACGGCGGCGTCTGGGAAGGTTTTCCATATCGTGGCTCTCGGTACGGGGGGTTTCGCGACGAAGACTATTTGTAGGCGGAAGGGTAGGTCGGGGGCGACGCGAGGGCCGGACCACGGGCCGCGCGGCCAGCCGGGCCGCGCCGTTGTCGCCACCTCGTGGCCCCACTTCGTTATCCCTCCGGTCTTCTGGAAGCTTCGTGGAAAAATAGGACCTGGGCGTTGATTTCGTCCAATTCCGAGAATATTTCCTTACTAGGATTTCTGAAACCAAAAACAAGAAAACAACAACTGGCACTTCATCTTGTTAATAGGTTAGTGCCGGAAAATGTATAATAATGCTGTAAAGTATGTATAAAACATTCAAGTATTGTCTTAAAAGTAGCATGGAACATAAGAAATTATAGATACGTTTGAGACGTATCACACTACACCATTGAGGAGGACCCGGGGTGTTGAAGTTGAAAGCAACACGAAGATCCAATCCCGAAACCTACTCGAAATCCTCGTCATTGGATGATGTGGGCATTACCCTTCGTGTAACTGATGTTGCACTACCTCCTACGGCCCAACCAGGGGCCCATCAGGGCACTCGATGGCCAGGTGGGCCGCTGCATCGGTTGCTGAGAAAGATTCTTGAAGAACAAGGAAAGAAGACGGAGAACATAAGGAAAAATTAGACCTAGAACTTTTTGTAACCTAGTCGTACCCGTACAGATCTATCGAGACCTGGCCCCGAATATAAGGGCCAGGAGAGGGGCTGCCGAGGGATAGATAATCAATAGCCCTTAACCACCGTACGTTTAGAGCTAGGTCATCATAGAACTTAGCCTCTCGACGAAAGTCACAGCCGAAACCTTCGGCACCCCATTGTAACCGATATTTTCAGCAATCAAGATCAGACAAGCAGGACGTAAGGGTTTTACCTCATCGAGGGCCCGAACCTGGGTAAATCTCTCTCCCCGCTTGTTTGATAACCGATGTCTCGTGTCAGCCTACAGGATTCCATCTACCCTAAGCCCCCTATGGAGGGCATTGCCGGGGAGCACCCTCGACATTGGAGAAACTTGTTGAGGAGAACATGACGAGTAAAGCAATATCACGAATTTGAATGAGGTTTCGATGGCAAGGACAAAAAGAAGAGGGGAGAGATGGTCTCCTTATCTAAGACCGTGTCCATACTTAATAGGGTTGCCGGCTACACCATTGAGGAGGACCCGGGATACTGAAGTAGAAAGCAACATGGTGATCCAATCCCGAAACATACCCGGGAAACCTCTCCGTTGGAGAAGATCGAGAAGAATGCCACTCCAGTACTGGCATTTAATTAAGCTGCTCTTTGGAGGATGAGAACGACGAAGATCTCGTCAGCCTGGATTGGGCACTGATTGGCAAGGTATAGTCTCCAAATATTCTCCACATTCAACTATTATGTCAGCCTTGATTCCGGCTTGGGGGAACCCGAGAGGCCTGACAGCAAAATCAGTGGGGGAAAATACTTTTATCGTGGAATTTGCAAACAAGGAAGACTTGGATAGAGTTTTGACAGGGGCAGCATGTACAGTGCGAAGACATGCCGTTCTGTTGAATCTTCAATCCGAAACTTAAGCCTTCAGAAGTCACTTTTAATAGAATTTCCCTGTGGGCTCATATCAAAGACCCCAGGTTCGAGTTAATGAACAAGCTTTGGGGTGGGGGGGGGGGGGATTTTGGGTGGTAAAATTGGGAAGGTGGAGAAGGTTGATGTTGACAGTGATGGCAGAGCTTGGGGTGACTTCTTTCGAGTTCGAGTTTCAGTAGATGTCTCAAAGCCGCTAATGAGATGGGTCACTGCTTTTTTGAAGAAGCGCAAGGCTCTTGAGATGTATGAAGTGTGTGATGAAAAGCTTCCACATTACTGCTTCTCTCGCGGCATTATCGGTCATTCTTCACTAGAATGTTCTACTCTACGACAACGTGATGAAGATGGTAAACTACCTTACAATGCTGACCGGTTGTGTGTGAAGGAGGACAAAAGGAATACATTTTCTTTCTCAAAGTCAGGTCAGAGTTCACAGTCTAGCGGCAAAAGTTCTCATACTGGAGAGAAGAACACTGATGCTCAAAACCACCAAACAAAAATTCAGAGGAGAAAAATTTCAATCTTACAGAAATGCAGAATGAGATTACTTCTCCAATGAGGAAAAATGAAAATAATTATAGACAAAAAGGCAGTACAGTTCATACTGAGGTGGGAGGAAGCTTGTTCCTTTGCAGCCTAGCACCGCTCCAGTGATTGGACAGAAGAGGAAGCAAGCAAAGGTTGTTAGGCCCAAGAGCCAAAATTTGGTATGTACGGAGGTAATTGCACAAAGATGTAATAATCTAGCTTTACCACTTGGAGGACAAATCTCTAGTGTACCGCCCACTCCAGGTTTCAATGCCAATTAGAGATGAGGGCTTTTCTAAGTCGTACAAAAAACAGAGGATGGACTTCAACAACTCACTTCTAGGATCGGCGGATCAGGCGGAGGCTGCAGGAGAGCAGCCCCGCCACATGCAATGATTTTCTTGGCATGGAACAATCGCGGCCTGGGGGGACGGACGCGACAGTGGGCGAGTTGAAATGGCTCGTCAATAAATACCGTCCCTCCCTCCTCTTCTTGTCCGAGATGAAGATGAGGGACTCGAGAGCTCAGAATTTTATGTGGCCGCTGGGATATACAGGTGCTTTTGCAGTTAGCAGTGACAGGTTGAGTGGTGGACTTGCTCTGTTTTGGTCCTCATCCCTATCAGTATCTTTGCAAGCCTATTCCACACAACTCATTGATGCTGTAGTCAAAACAGAAGATGGAGCTAAATGGCGTACAACACTGGTATATGGTGAACCGAGGAAGGAACCGAGGCACATCTTCTAAGATAGACTTCGCTTCCTCAAAGCTCAATGGAAAGGGCCGTGGATCTGTTCCGGAGACTTCAATGAGGCTCTTCATGGAGATGAACATATGGGCTACTGAGAAAGAGATGAAAATCAAATGTCTCTATTCAGGGATTGCCTAGATGACTGGGCTTTTGGATATGGGGTTTTTTGGCCCCAAGTTTGCATGGTCTAATAGACAAAGTGGCGACATGAATATCAGACTGGACCGGGCTGTGGCAAATGGTGATTTTCTTCAAATGTTTGATAACTGCTATGTAGAGAATATTAACACAACTTCTTCTGACCATTTTGCCATAATGATAACAATAGCGAAGAGTGGTGACCGAACTGCCATTAACCCAGTGCAACACTCCTTCAGATTTGAAGCTGCTTGGATAAGGGCTCCAGACTATCATAATATGATTGCAGAGAACTGGAAAAATCTAAAGGATGATGTTCCTTCTCTAAATAACACATGGCCTGCTCTTAACAAACTATTCGGTTCTATTCAAACCTGGAGCAAGGCATCTTTTGGTTTAGTCAAGAAAGACAATAATAAGCTTGGAAAGCGTCTAGCTTCTCTAAGAAGGAATAGTTTTTACGCAAGAGAAGAAATCATGGCACGTCAACGTTCAAGGGTTGATTGGTTGCTGGAAGGGGATCACAATACTTCCTTTTTCATGCACGAGCATTAGCTAGAAGTAGAACAAACATAATAAAATTTCTCAAGAAGGCTGATGGATCAAAATGTGAAGACCAGGATGGGATTAAAAGTATGGTCTATGAGTTCTATGGAAATCTCTTCACCTCCAAACCGTATGAGGCATTAGATGCAGTCCTACAAGCAATCCAGTAAAAGTTAACGAGGAAATCAATGAAGCTCTTTGTCGAGATTATATAAATGATGAAATTAAGAAGCATTTTTTTCAGATGGGCCCCACAAAAGCCTCCGGTCTGGATGGCTTCCCCGCTCTATTCTACCAAATTCATTGGGGGCTGTTAGAAGAAGATTTTTGTGCCACAGTAAAGGGTTTTCTTGTTGGATCGGAAATTCCTGATGGCTTTTGTGATTCGATAATTGTCTTGATCCCAAAGGTAAACTCTCCTGACGTGCTTTCTAATTTCCGGCCGATAAGTTTGTGCAATGCTATATGTAAATTGCTTCTAAAGCTATAGCAAACCGCCTAAAAAAGTTTTTGACGGAGATAATCTCTGAACAACAGAGTTATTTCGTGCCAGGGAGATTGATTACAGATAATGTCCTTATAGCCTATGAGTGCCTCTATACAATTAGAAAACAGAAAGTAAAACATTCGTTCTTTGCACTGAAAATTGATATGACCAAGGTCTACGATAGGGTGGAGTGGAACTACCTTAAGGGTGTATTACTCAAACTAGGTTTTAATGATAGATGGGTGGAGATGGTAATGAGATTTGTCACTTCTGTGAAATATGCTGTTAAAGTCAATGGTGAGTTAACTGAATCTTTTAAACCCACAACATGCATAAGGAAAGGGGACCCAATTAGTCCCTATCTATTTTTGTTGTGCGCTGAAGGTTTATCTTGTTTATTACATGGATTTGAAAGGTATTCGCAATGGCAGGTGTGGCCCTCCATTCTCCCATCTTCTTTTTGCCGATGATAGTATTTTCTTTGCCAAAGGAGATGAAAAGAGTGTCGAGACTTTAAAATCAGCCCTTCAAACATATTGTGATGGGTCGACAGAAGATCAATCCTCAGAAATCATCTATATTTTTTGGCAAGCATTGTAGTGAGCAAATGAAGGAGAGGGTGAAACAGAAGCTGGGAGTCCATGATGACACCTTGCAGGATACTTATCTCAGTATGCCGACTTGGGTGGGTCGTTCTCCAATGAACAACTTTAAATTTCTCACTGGTTGGCTGTGGAAAAGACTCAATGGTTGCAGTGATAGACCATTGTCAAGGCCCAGGAAAGAAGTTATGGTAAAATCAGTAGCACAGGCGATTCCGACATATGTGATGAGTTGCTTTCCGCTTCCTATAGGTGTTTGTGAAAATTTGAGAAGACCTATCTCCAACTTTTGGTGGGGTGTAGAAGATGGGAGGAGGAAAATACATTGGAAAGCATGGAATTGGCTTTCTTCACCAAAGTATCTAGGGGACATGGGTTTTAGAGACATATCAATATTCAATCAAGCCATGCTAGGAAAGCAGTGTGGGCGCCTCTTAACGGATGCTAACTCTTTGTGAGCCAAGGTATTAAAAGGTACATATTATCCCGAGGGTGATTTTTGGACTGCAAAATGTCCACGGTCATCCTCTTACACATGGCACAGCCTGATGTATGGGAAGCAGTTGCTGCAAAAGGGGCTACTTTGGAGAGTTGGAGATGGCAAACAACAAATACATATTTATGAAGACAATTGGATTTCCTGAGATGATTCCTGGGATTCTACAACGCACTCTTTAGAGAGATAGCCCTTTGGTGAGCTCCTTAATTATAGAAGAGCAACATCAATGGAATGAAGAATTTATCAGAACTAAGTACAGAGGGATGCAGGGATTTTACTTCATGGCCACATACAAAGACTGGTGTTTATACAGTCGGATCAGCTTATAACCTTGCAAGAACATAACTTCTGGAGAGATCAAAGTGCAGATGCCAAAGGTGCTATGTCAGAACAGAAATACATGGATAAAGCTTGGAAGAAGATGTGGGCAATTGATTGTCTAAATAAAATGAAGGTAATATTATGGAGAATGGCCCACGAGTGTCTCCCTACAGGCTATCAATTTCGTGTGTGTTCTTTACACACAAGGTATGATTGCTACTTTTGCAACAGGAAGGAAACTGTTGAACACTATTTCCTATATTGCCACTATGTTAAAGAAATTTGGAAAGAACTTAAAAAAAAGACTGTATTTGCCTAAACCTAAAAAAATAATATTCACATTAGGCAATGGATATTAGAGTGGATGACAAATGCTACAGACTTCAATGCAATGATCATGGCAGTGGAAATTTGGCATATTTGGGAGAATAGAAATGCCTACTGTAATGGTGAGGCCTTAATACCTCCTTGTCGTATTGTGAGTAAGATCAAAGCTTATGTTGAATGTATCAATCTGAATTCTTTGTGGTCGACCAATTCCACGAGACGTGAGACCTCAAAGTCAATCCAAAAATGGTCTCCGTCGCCGGAAGGGTTGATGCTGGTCAATGTGGATGCTGCGGAAGATGCAGGCAGCTAGTAGGGGCTTTTTTGAGCGAGTTCAAGATCCTGAAATTGCAGAAGCCATGGCACTACGGCAAGCCTTGCTCTTTGCTAGAGACATTGGCATACAGAAGATCATGGTAGCATCTGACTGCTTATCTTTGATCAACAAGATCAGTTCTCCAGGCTTGGATAGGTCCCCTGTAGGAGCTATTGTGTACGACATTAAAAACTGGGGTCCAAAGTTTGTATCTTGTACTGTTATCCATGTTAATCGGTCATGTAATGAGACAGCTCATGCTCTGGCCAAATCGGCAGAGAATGATGTCAGCCCTGTTGGTTTAATGTGTCCCCTGATGTAATCAGGACCATTATATGTAACGAACAAGTTCATATATGAATAGTTGAAAAACGTGTTTAGGGTTTGCGTGGGCTTTAGCCTCTCACGCCTCTCTATATATATATTGATCAGCAGGTACAAAGCTAACATAATATGTATACCCGCCCGAGGATGCAATGGCAGGACCCCAAACATCAGAATGAATTAATTCAAGAGGCATAGTAGAAACACGGTGGGAAGCAGTATAAGGCAATTGTCGACTTTTAGCACGTTGACAAGCATCACAAATAGAAGTCTGAGTGTTGGAAGAACACACTAGATTATTCTGACTAACAATGGTTTGAACGACATTATTGGTGGGATGACCGAGACGATGATGCCAATGCGACGAGGTGGTCTTGACGCTGGAGGAAGCCTGGCGTCGTGGTGCGGGCGAAGCTCGACTAAGCGGAATGGGGTAGAGGCTGCCATGACTTCTACCGTGAAGAAGAATTTTCTTCGTGGCCTTGTCCTTAACAAGGAAAAAAAACTTATGAAATTCGACAAACACATTATTATCACATACAAGACGATAAACGGAAAGAAGGTGTTTGCTAATGTGTGGAACATGAAGGATATCACGCAAGTGCAAAGATGAACCGGCTAACTTAGAGTGACCAATATGGGAGATAGACAAACCTGCTCCGTTGGCCACCTGCACTTGATCCTTCCCGCCATAGCGCTCATGAATTTGGAGGCGATTGAGGTCACTGGTTAGGTGATCAGTAGCCCCCGTGTCCATAATCCAGTGAGGCGGATCACTGGAAGAGGTCGAAGCAGAGTTCCCGGCGCGGTGGTCGGTGTCGTAGCGCTTGCGGCAGTCCGCCGCCTCATGCCCCCATTGTTTACAAATCTGACAACGAGGGCGCCAGCGCCTGTTGCGGCCATTGCCGCCTCCTCCATTGCGGCCACCGTTGCCGCCACCGTTTCCACCGCCATTGCCACCGCCATTGCGGTAGCGGTCCTGGCCGTGATCGCCATAGCCTTGGCCACCCTGACCGCCATAGCCGGGGCCTCCGTGCCCAGCGGAGTCGCCACTTGCAGGACGGCCGCCACGGCCGGTGTTGTTGTTGTAGCCCGGCCGGGAGACAGCATTAGCGGAGGACGTCCAGTCCCCGTCTTTCTCTTGCTGCTTCTGAAGGGCCTCGAAATTGAGGACATTGTTGTAGAAGACGGGAAGGGTAACCGGTACCGGCGAGAAATTCGTCGAGGCGGCGATGGGGTTGAACGCCTTGCCAAGCCCGGTCAGCATGTAGTCGATGATCTCGTCATCGCGAAGCGGGGAGCCTGCGGCGGCCATAGCATCCGCCATCCCCTTGACCTTCTGCATGTATTCGGCAGCAGGCTTGTCCTCCTTCCTCAGCGCCTGGATCTGGCGCCGGAGATGCCGAACACCGGCGCTGTTCTGCGTGCCGAACATGGCATGCACGGCAGCCCATGCGGCGGCGGCCGTGGTACAGCCTATCAGCTGGGCTGCAATGTCCTCGTTCATCGATCCAAGCAGGAGACCGAGAACCTTCTGATCGAGCGTCCACCAGTGCTCAAAATTAGGGTTGCTCACGGGGCGGGCGGCATCGCCGGTGCCCTGTGTAACCGTCTTCGGTGGTGCCGGAGTAGAGCCGTCGAGGAAACCATGCAGGCGAGCGCCTGAGAGGTTGGGGAGGGTGAGGGCCCTCCACAGCATGAAGTTCTTCCCGTCCAGGCGGACGGCGATCGGAGCGACGACGGGTGCTGCCGCGGTGGGAGCGGGCGGCGCGATCACGGGACCGGCGACGGTGGTGAGCGACAGGGCGGGAGGTCGCATGAATCAAGGCCATCGCGGCGGCGGCGGCGTGGGGACGCGGCGGCGGCGGCGGAGGAAGGCGCCAAGCTCGCTAGGGTTAGCGGCGGCGCGCGAGGGAAGCCTCGCTCTGATACCAAGTTGAAAAACGTGTTTAGGGTTTGCGTGGGCTTTAGCCTCTCACGCCTCTCTCTATATATATATTGATCAGCAGGTACAAATACATGTGTACAATACATGACAGAATACATATACTAGACCTATGTTAACATGAATGAAAGGGTGCTGCCCATTACCTCAAAAAAAAAAAAAGCTGCTCAACTTACTTACGTTGAGTCGTTGACAGTCCTACAAGTTCTGTCGTTTCTCAAGGCCGCCCTAGAGCTGACTTGGGGCTGCACAACTTGGCGCGCAGCTTGGTCAAAGTCGTTAGCCATTTTCCTTCTTTCCCATAGTACGTTTACAGCAAGTATTCTTTTTTGGGCTTGCATATGTCAGTGACAGGTTGTCCGATGATTAGGTGAAATAACCTCACGCTCATTCGTCAGTCCAGTCCGCGCTGATTATGTCGTCGATTAGTTCTTCTAATCACGCGCTGTTGCAGCAAGCTCGGGCGTACCGATCGTTCGTTCGATGTTGCCTGCACTAGCTTAATTAGCTAGCTAGCTAGCTAGGAAGCTATTCTATATAAACAGAGGTAAGCTAATGACGAACTGCATCCATCTTGCTCCAAAGTCGAATCACACAGCTTGCTCCAACGTCCACCACCGTTAGGTATAACCTAGCTAGGCAGCTAACTCGACCGGCCACGCGAGTCATGTCGCAACCAGTACCTCCGACGACTAACGGCGAAGGCAAGGGCGGTGGCGGCGGGGAAATTCACGAGGATGGACTTACTGAAGCACCCGAGGAAGGCCAAGGATCAGCTGATGCTGTCGACCAGCGAGGTACACCAGCCACCATCCTTGTGATGACCGAGAGAATCGAGGTGATTCCTCCTTGTACATTATCATCAATAGCTGTCCCTATTTCTGACACGGGAAGCGGAACTGCGGAGGAAGACGTAGTTGTCTGCGTTGCAGCCATTGCGGGTTAATCCTTTAAGATGATGGAAGGAAGACATGCCATTATGTCTTATGTGTATTATATGGTCGAGTTCAGTTACAATTGTTATGTTTCCAGTCCAACCTGTTGGAAAATGCATGAAATATTTTGAAGATATTATTGAATTTCAGTCAACCTATGCAGCTGTTGCTTTATTTGGCCGATCCCTATGTTTTAGTTTTTATCACTGACGTGATGGTTGTAATGTTTCTCTGGCTTGCTTTCTTATCTTGGTCGTGCAATTTTTTGCGAATATGTTTGCGGAGCTATGTGAGATTTACACCCTTCGGGAATGCTAATTTCTCCTACTTTTTGAAATATATCTACGACGCCATCACATCGGTCTCTCTCCCGGGACGCGTCAAACACAAATCATGAACCTTGAAATGATATTTTTTCAATACCTTATCTAGTTATGTTTCAAGTCCAACCTGTTTGAAAATGCACGAAATATCATAACGTTTGTCGATATTATCGAATTTCAGTCAACTTATGTACCTATTCCATTATTTGGACGATCCCTTTGTTTAGTCTGGTAACATGTTCTGGTTTTCATCAGTGACGTGATGGTTGTAATGTCTGTTTGGCTTCTTTTCTGATTTTGGTTGTGATTTTTTTGCGAATATGTATGCGGAGCTACCTATGATTTTACACCATTCGTAAATATGCTAATGTCTCACACTTTTGGGAATATATCTACGGCGACCCTCAGATTGGTATCTCTGCTGGACTCCTAGGACGTATCACACATAAATCATGTACTTGAATTGATATTTTTAAATACCTTATATGCACGAAGCTCATGACACATAGTACATAGCTGTACTTTTCGTCATTATGCGCTACCAATCAGACAGATACCCGACCCAGAATTAACCCTTCATAGCATATGTCATTGTTCTCCAATCTTGGCAACTCCAATCATTTGTGAAACCTCTAGCATTTTTCAAACGATAAATTAACACCTCAAGGGCCAATTATGGTGAACTAAGCTACAAATTCCGGAGGGCAGACATATGGCCCCCCGAGTATAAGGGGCCATTTCTAATAAAAACGAAAATCATATTTACAAGTTTTAGAAAAAGATTTGGATTTTTATACACATGCTTTTTCTGAACATGCAAAATCTTGTTGAAAATTACATTGTATTTTGCGTGAAACAATGATGTGACTCTAAGTACGCATTACATTTTTTTAGCCTTCACATTTCTCTTCTTTTGTGTAGGTAACAAATGAAAACATAATTCGATTAAAATTTAGACATACATACTAGACACCCATATGTACATGTACTTATTTTCAGAATCAATATTATTAGAATCATCATAAAATACATTTATTATTTTTGCTTTTGGTAGATATGGATATTTTTCTATATACTTGATCATATATTTCATAAGTTGAGCTTGACTAAATTAAAAAGCAGGGTAATTAAACCAGAGAGAGTATTCGTTTTCTTTGGAAGGATGCAATTCCAATTAAGTTCCCAGACCTTCCAATTGAGTGGAAATTAGTTAAGCGGCTGAACTTATCGACCCGGACGTTTGGAACCTGGGTGCGCGCGCACCCATTTACGAAAAGTTCAAAAAATGTTATTTAAAAATTTTCAAAAAAATGTGAAGTAAATTTTTGCATGTACATATTATGTTGATACTTACTCGTGTAAGTTTTCACGAAAAAATACCATTATGTGTGGCCTGCATAAAAATGACAAAATGTCCAAATGAGAATAGTGAACAGGAATTTGTACTATTCACATGAATAGGAATTTGCATTTTGTCATTTTTGTGTAGGTCACATATATTTTTCCGTGAAAACACGGTAAGTATAGTATATACATGCACTTCACATTTTTGAAACTTTTAAATAGCATTATTTTGAACTTTTCGTAAACGGGTGCGCGCGTACCCAGGTTCCATTCACCATTTCCGCTGAACTTATGTAGTACGTTGATAGCCCTCTAAGTTCTGTCGTTTTTCTCAAGGTTGTCGGACCGCTGACTTAGACCTGGACAACTTGTGGTAGTACGTAGCTGCACACTTGCACTGTGGTCAATGTTGACCGGCCGAATTATCATTTCCCACATTACGTTTACAGGAAGTGTATTTTTTCAGCTTGCATATGTCAGTGGCAGGTTGTACGCTGATTAGGTGAAATAACCGCACGCCCATTGGTCATTTTAGTCTGCCCCTGATTATGTCGTGATAGATAAGAAAAGCCGCATGGATCATATTTTGCCAAGTTTACAATGATGTGTGACTAAAGCACGGTGTGAAATATCTAGGGTTAACCGGTGTAACCTGTTGAGGCCCCGGGTTCCGTGTTATATAGGTTGGAAAAACCCCAACCGTGGTGTTTACATATGATACGGGCTGGGGCGGTGTACTACACCGTACCCAGGCCCATACAGATATTACATGATCTAACAGCCCCCCTTAATCTAAACTACGAAGGAGATTTAGATTACGCCGAAACTCATGTAGATTCTTAACTGGAAGAGCTTTAGTAAATCCATCAGCTACTTGATCCTTGCTAGACACAAACTTTACTCTTAACTTCTTGTCTGCCACTCGTTCTCTAACAAAATGAAAATCAATCTCAATATGTTTAGTCCGTGCATGGAAGACTTATTTGCAGAAAGATAAGTAGCACCAAGGTTGTCACACCATAAACATGGCTTTTCCTTTAACTGAACTCCAAGCTCTCTAAGTAGTGCTTCTATCCAAATCATTTCTGCTGTTGCATTAGCCAATGCTTTATATTCAGCTTCTGTACTTGACCTTGAAACTGTAGCTTGTTTTCTGGCACTCCAGGAGACCAAATTTGGTCCTACAAAGATTGCAAAGCCTCCTGTAGATCTTCTATCATCAAGGCAACCAGCCCAATCAGCATCAGAAAAACCACTCAAGAGTGTAGATGATGATGGCTGAAAAGTAATGCCAATATCAACAGTATCTTTCACATAGCGCAGAATTCTTTTAACAGCAGTCCAATGAACAGTAGTTCGAGCATGCAAGAACTGACAGACCTTATTCACAGAGAAAGCAATATCCGGCCTTGTAAGTGTGAGATACTGCAAGCCTCCAACAATGCTGCGATAGTTTGTGCTATCATCAGAACCAAGAGGGTCTCCATCCATGAGAGACAAAGGATCCGAGACTGACAGTGGAGTAGGCGCTGCCTTGCACAAACGCATACCAAGTTTCTCAAGTAGATCAGTTGCATATTTCTGTTGAGTTAACAGTAACCCATTCTGTGTTCTTTTCACCTCTATTCCCAAGAAGTAGTGTAAGTCACCAAGATCTTTGATTGCAAAGTTATCATTGAGATTTTTAACCAGTCTAGTTATAGCAAAATCTGAGGAGCTTGCAACAATAATGTCATCAACATAAATTAACAAAAACATTGTGATACCTGGCCTTTGAAATAGAAATAATGATGTATCGGCCTTTGATGGTGTAAAGCCAAGACTATGCAGTTTGGAGCTAAGTCGAGAATACCATGCTCGAGGAGCTTGTTTAAGACCATAGAGAGCTTTGTCTAATTTGCACACAAAACCAGGAGCTTTGGGATTTTCAAACCCAGGTGGCTGTCTCATATAAACCTCCTCTTCCAGAACACCATGTAGAAACGCATTCTTGACATCTAGCTGCCTCAAATGCCAACCTCTGGAGACTGAAATAGCTAAGACAGTTCTTATGGTAGCTGCTTTTACAACAGGGCTAAAAGTGTCCTCATAATCAATACCATATCTTTGCCTAAATCCCTTTGCAACAAGGCGAGCTTTGTACCTGTCAATAGTTCCATCAGCACGCCTCTTGATACGATACACCCATTTGCAGTCAATCACATTTTTATTGTAGCTAGGTGGCACCAAATGCCAGGTCTTGTTGTGAAGCAATGCATCATGTTCCTCCTCCATTGCTTTGCACCAATTTGGATCAGCAAGAGCTTCAGTGAGAGAGCGAGGCTCCTCTGCAGACACAAGCATTCCATAGCGAACAGTTCCATCTTTATAAACTTTTGGGTTTCGAATACCTTTTTGAAGTCTGGTTTGGATTCCAGACACAGGAGCAGCTACAGCTGTATTTGGTGCAGAAGATCCAGTATGCTGACTGGGAGCAGCACCGGATTCAGCACCGGATCCCACTGCAGTCCTCGTCACAGTTGGAGCCCGTGACGGACCAATGGGAGAGGGAGATCGAGCGCTGCCAGTAGGCGACGAGGCTTTTGTCGGGGACCGCGTGCGTGGCGGGGCTCGCGATGGTGACCGTCCGCGACGCGTGTACACGCGCAGAGGTGGAGACACAGCAGGAGAGTTCTGCGCACCCTGCTCGCCCTCGGGAGCAGCATCATCGGCAGAAGAAGGACTGGGCGAATCCTCCTCGGGATTGATGCTGGCAGACTGACCAGAATCCTCCTCGGGATTGATGCTGGCAGACTGGCCAGAATCCTCCTCGGGATCGCTGTCCAGGTGGTTTGTGTTGCCAGATTCAGAGAAATGGTTGTTCTGACTTGTTTCTTCACCGTTTTCACTCAAATTTTCAACAGGATCTTCAATGTTGATTGTAGTATCAGCCATGTGAGGTGTACCCTGTGTAGTGTTAGTAACAACAGGAATAATAGGCAACGGCATATGATCATCATGTTGAATATCCTCATTAGTACATGCATTGTTTTCTGTGGGTAGAAGAAGAATATCTTGGCGAAGACGTCTACCAGCATTCGGATGAAGAGATGCAAAAGGAAAGACATTCTCATCAAAGACAACATCTCGGGAGATATACATGCGACCAGTGGTGATATCTAGGCATTTGACACCTTTATGAAGGGGACTGTATCCAAGGAACACACGTTGCGTGGATCTATATGCAAGCTTTCTTTTATTGTAAGGACGAAGATTGGGCCAACAAGCACACCCAAATATTAGAAGAGAGTCATAGTTTGGTTTAGTATGTAGGAGGCGTTCAACAGGGGTTTCTGAATTGATTACTTTGCTAGGGAGGAGATTGATTAGAAAGGTGGTTGTTAGGAAGGCTTCATCCCAAAACTTAAGCGGCATGGATGCATGTGCAAGAAGAGAGAGACCTACTTCCACAATATGACGGTGTTTGCGTTCAGCGGAGCCATTTTGTTGGTGAGCATGAGGACAAGACACATGGTGAGTAATGCCAATTTTCTGGAAGTAGCCATTAAGTTTCTCATACTCGCCTCCCCAATCTGTTTGCATAGTAATAATTTTTCTACCAAACTTGCGCTCAACATAGGCTTGATAGTTAAGGAAAACTTGAAAGACATCAGAACGCTTTTTAAGCAAGTAAATCCATGAAAACTTGCTAAAATCATCGATAAAGCTTACATAGTATGAATGTTTGCTTACAGAGGCAGGTGACAAAGGATTAACTTGTCAATGCCTACAGATTGTAGACTAGGGTTTTGCTAGAAGTAGAGGGCAAGTAGATCTCGAAGGTTTAGGCGAAAAAGTACTCGACGATTATGAAAATTAGGGTTATGTTGACAGTAGATTCGATCCTTTCTTTGTCCCTCGACTCCCCTTATATAGGAGGTGGAGAGGGTTTCGTTCACAAGTTACAGAGTCGGGACGGTTTCTAACTCATCCCGCGATTACAAATAACACTTCCTATTACAACTCTAACTTTCCTTAATATATCTTGGGCTCCCGAATCTTCTTATTCTTCGGATAGTGGGCCTTCAGTAACCCCGGTACTATCTTCGGCAGGCCCATTTGGGATGCCTATATTAGTCCGAGATTTTGCTTGAATCGTAGAGTCGGGAAAAATCTCTGTTATTTTTATTCGAGAACTTTTATTTATACTTCTTCACATAAAATTCTATATTGTACAGGGATAATGGTAGTTGGGGCTAGTTCATCGACGGATCAGGTACTAGTTAACGCTCTAGTGGCAATCCGCAAAAACCTACTTCAAGATAACGTCCCTGGACATGATCTCGGGATACTGGTGTAAACTTCGACAGTGCCGCTTAAGGTCTTACCATTCGTCGAGTCCCAGTCAATTTTATCGAGTACCTAACGCGTCCGTTAGGATTTTCTTCGTATCGTTGATACGGATAAAAATGAGCGCAGTCTTTGGCGATGCCACGCCCGGCGAACGGATCGGGGTCTTACCTTCGCAAATTTGCGGCATTCAAATTAATCGCAACTTTGGCGTTGAGAATATATTGTCGAGTGCTTTTCGCCTTTGGAATAGCACATTTTATCGAGTCATATTTGATGACTTATTTTGTCTTCCCGATGGGAGTATATGTAGAGTTATCTATGTAACTCGAAATATACTTACTTTTTTATTTTGGTAAAAATTCATCGGGCACGCGAACAGCGTTCCGATGGGAGTAGCCGAGGCTACATCCAAGGACTTGTGCTTGGGTGTAGGCTCCACAGAGTATCCATTGCCGCTATATTTATAATCTTTCTCGACAGTTTATATTTATCGGGTGCGCGACCAGCGCTCCGATGGGAGTACCCGAGGCTATGAACAAATGTTTGCATTTGGTCATAGGCTCTCGCCATTTCTATCTTGTCATACTCGAAGTTTTCTATTTTTCCAAAGTAGCCCCCGAGCGTTTGGGCAAAAACTTGTATTTGATCAAAAGCTCCCGAGATAACCTTGTGTTGTCGATAAACTTCTGAAACCTCATAGTCGAATTTTTCTTTATCTTGACGACGTCATTGCTGATGATAGCCACGATTTCTATTTTGGAAACTGACCATTACCGCTAGTGTCGCTGCCTTGTGGGTCCCAATTCCTTATCTGACGGACACGTCGTGCAAGTGGGGGACACATGTTCTCCCCGTTTTCTGGCACACGTTCTGTAACCTCGTCAATGTTAAAATACCATTGTACCCTTGTATCTACGTGGCGATCATCTGCTGCATTCTTTTCTCATCCAGTTCCGCCTTCACCTGTATATAAGGTTCCCTTCTTCTTCCTCAAACACTTCCGCTCGCGCCGTTCCCCTTCCTCTGCAAAATTTCCTCTGCGCTCCTCATCTCCCAAAGCTCTTCTCTTCATAGCTTCACCTCTCCGCCATTGTTGATGCCACCGCGTCGATTGACAGCACTCCGATTCATCGATGGCTGCGCGGATCTAGGAGCCGCGGAGTGGGAAGGTCCAAGATCACGAACCAGGACCTCAATCTCTTGAAGAAGCTGGGGATTACCAAGGCAAGCGGTTTGCTTCCCCGATGAAAGCTACCCAACCCCTCCAATGGGGTATCGGGTAAGTTTTGTTGATCATCTCATCCGCGGTCTTTCCGCCCCCATTCACCCTTTTCTTCGAGGGTTACTCTATGTTTATGGTCTCCAACTTCACCCTCACGCCCAACTCTATCCTTCACATTTCTATCTTTATCACCCTCTGCGAAGCCTTCCTTGGTGTCCAGCCTAATTGGGCATTATGAAGCGCATTTTCTTTGTCGCCGTAATGGCTCTGCCAATGTCGCCTATAATATAGGCGGCGTTATTCTGTTCGCTCTTGTCAACTATTTCGACGTCAAACTCCCGACTCCGTTCAAGGGTGGCGCAAGAAGTGGTTGTACATTCGTGAAGAAAACCATGGATGCGCCGAAGACAACATTCCTCCTTTTGATGGTGCGAGAAAATCCTTCGCCGCCGCTCTTGGGACGCGAAGCTACCGAGGAAGAAAGAACGTCGACAGAGCCCTGATGACTCGCATCCATGAGTTGCAAAATACTCGTGGAAAAGAATTATCAGGCATCAAATTACGGCGTACTTCCTTTGGACTAGGGTGCAGCCTCTTCGGCTCGCAAAAACCCTTTCGGAATTATCTTTGGCGATGAAGACACAGATCGCTTGTCGACGAATCTGGAAGTCAAGGATTTGGATAGACTTATTCGAAGGATTTCATCTCTCAAGAAGAAAGACTCTATCCCTTCCACTTGTCGCGTAAAACCATACAGCGCCGCCCATGCACTTCCCAAGGTAAACATTGTCGCGTAATTTGTTATTGCCTTTCTTTTTGTATTTTTACTTTTTCGACATCCTTCCCTCTTTTTATACAGGACCACCCAAATCTTGTTTCACTTCCTCCTCTGCCTGAAGGTGGGGAAGTCGATGAAAGGGCCGTTATCTCGATGATAACCCGATGCCCCCTCTTTTGCAAATGAACCCGCGGAATCTCGAAAATCTGCGGGATCGACGAAAAAGAGGATGTCTCTGAAGCCTTGCGTCGGCACAATCTCCTCCTCTGCTGTTTCTCCAAGGAAAAAAGGAAGGGATGATGGAGTCCAGCACCTCCAAAGTCGGAAGCTATTCCTTCGCACCAGAAGGCGGCTATGATCCATACCTCGAGGCTCTCATCAGTTCGTGAGTACCCTTTTCTCTGTTTATTTGTACTTGAAGATTCTTGTCTATCTTGCTTTTTATATTGTCGACATTTGCTCGTAGTGATGATGAAGAAGAAGTACCAACTGCTGATGTGGCTGCTCGCGAGTACGTCACATACGTTAGTCGCCTCGGAGACGCGGTCGAAGGAAGAAACGTCGCCTCCTCGACGAAATCGGCTGCCACTCCTCCGTCAAGCCCCTTGTCCCTTCACCAAAAAGGGCAAGGGTTGAAACAAATCCGGAGCTTCTCAATCGAGTAGCTCTTCTAATCCTCTCTTGGATGATGTAAGTTGTTAACGCTCTTGCTGTTTATATTTTCTCCGTTTGCTCCTATGTGTCGTCATTTTTCCCATACCGACATTTTCTTTCTTTGTCTCTTCTTGACAGCCTATAATCAAAGAGCTTCTTCGCATCGGTGCCCAATTCGTTGGGTACCGTGATTACGCACAAGGCGAAGGTGATGCCTGGCTATATTTTGCTTCCTTTCTGCAACTGTCGACGTTTATAACTAATCTTGTCTTCCTTTTGAGCGGCGAAGCGAACGTCTTGACACACTTGCTCAAAAGTTAGAGCAATGCGAAGAGGCGCTTAAGAAGGCCAAATCAGATGCATTGAAGCTAGGCAAGAAGCTGACAAGGCTAAGGCTGATCTGCTGGTGTCGAAGATCTTCAACGTCTGCATGACGCCGAGACTTCGCTAAGTGATCACATAACTGCGCAATCTGCTCGCGAAGCGGCGATCACCAAACGCATAAAGACACAAAGTCGTCGCTTTGTCGGTAAGTATTTGCATCATTTCATACCCTTTGGATTTTCCTTTTTTGCACTTGTTTGTTGACAAAAATTTCTATTTTTATTTTGTCAGATAGGACCTCTCAAGAATTTGAACTTGAGGATCCCGACAACGATTCTCTTCTTGACGCCGTTTCATTCCTCGAGTTCCATGGGACGGAGGCGCGTGAAGGCATGGATGAAGCCAGGCGGGGTTGTCAAAGCTTTTCCCCTACTTTTCTCGAAGAAAGGGGAGCCCGCGACTTTCCTTGGTCTTGCCAAGTGCTTTAATCCTCCCGAAGATCTTGGGCTGAAGATGCGCCATGAGAACATGAAGGTTGCCGTGGAAAGCACTGTTGCCCTAGTTGCTGACAGTCAACAAACTATTGATGGGCCAAAGTTGGCGACACGGAGCAAGTAGAGCAAGCAAAGTGGCGATCCTTGATCAAGGCGCAAAGCTTAACACGAAGAAAATCCTGGCCTATCTCGGGATCAAGCCATCTTCGACTCCTAGCTCTTCAAGGCCGGAGGTCTAGTTTTTGCTTTCTTTATTTCCTTTATTATTGTCGCCATTCTAGTCTTGGCGACAATTTCCCTGCCAGTCCCTTAGGAGAACTTCTTTTGTAATGGCCATGTAAATTTTCTAGAATCAATGAAATTCCTCCTGGTGCTATCATTGATCCGGGGATTTTCTTTTCCAGTTGATATTTGATAATTATTCAACAAACCCTTCTTCTCTCGATGCTGCTCCCGCGTCTTCCTTGTCGAAGAAAGTAAGAACCGATGACAATTGCCTTGAAGGTTCTTCAAGCACACCTTTGTCGGAAGATTTACAGGAACTTCGACAACAACTTCAGTCCACGAAGAAACAAACTCGGCAATGATGGAACAGTCTCGGAAAGCATCCGAACAAGAACAACTTGCTCGTCGACAAGCCGAAGAAGCTATGGCTGCCAAGGACGCTGCTATATTGGAAGCAAAAGGAGCTAGTGCCGAGAAAATAGCATGCTCGAGCTGATGTTGGAAGCTAGCACGGATATGTTAGGTATGTATCTCAAACTTTTGATGCCTTCTCTTTATTTTGCTGTGCCTTCTTCCAAGTTTCTTCCCTTGTTGTCCAATAGGCTCAGTTCTTGATGCTGCTGCGAAGATCTAAGAGTAAATGAGAGAACGAATCTTCTTGTCAACCTTTCTCTGAACCATGGCTCTTTATTTTGGGCCACTCCTGAAACCAACAGATTGTCAGGTTCCAAGATCGTGCTTGCCAAGTACGCGAGTTTCTAACTTTTTGCACGACAACGTTGACCCTTGTTTTCAAGACTTTGTTTCCTCGGAATGAGGTTCTGCAACTCTTCCTGAATTGCTAGAGACCTTCGAGATGCTCCTCGTATTCATAATTTTGTACGAGCCCAACTGACTTGGAGCAAGATTTGCCATGATAATGATAAATATTTGCCATCCAAAGTTAGACCTGTCGACGATTGTCGTTGATTGCATGGCGAAGAAAACGCGGCGGAAAAATAACATAGACGGAATCAACGATATGGTGACTCCTGTGGCCGAGTCGATGATAGACGAGCTTCTTCGGATGGATTGAATTCTTCGTCAAGGGATCTTATGCAGAGCATAAAACAACCAGAGGCTTGTCAATAGATACTATTTTGGGTTCTGACTGATTTGTAAAACTTTGTCGAAAACATTTGTTGTATATCACGGAATGCTCTATATTGTTGGAGCCCCGAGCCTTTTGGCTAGAGTTTGTACTATCTTTCTCTTCTCAAGTTTTCTTCTTGTGCTTTAATAAAACTCCTTGATGGGCGGCAGGATCTTGGTGTCGAAGTTCTATATTTTTGTTTGTCAAGTTTTCTGGACCAACGTGATGAGATTTTTTGACGTGTGCTCTATATTTAATTATGACCAACTTCCGATATATATTTGGCGAGGTATTATTGTACCACGGCGAAATAAATCGAGTCTGTCTGTTTTGATATTTGAGGGTTGAGCCCCGAGTATGTCGACGAATAAGAAGTATATCGTACTATTTTTATTATATTGCAGCACCGCGAGCCCGCCTCATTAAAAACCTTCTCCGGCCCCACTCGGTGCCCGAAAAAGGAAAGAGTGCGTACGAAAACTCGCGGGCGTTTCATTACATTGTATGTTTACGAGGAGACTATATTTCGGCATCTAAGCGTAAAACGCCTGAGTTGTGCCACGTTCCAGGATTTGGCTCGGCAATCCCTGTCTTCTTGTCTTTGATTTATGCTCCTCCTTCGATTACTTCTGTGACGATGTAGGGTCCAAGCCATGGTGATTCGAGTTTTCGTGACTTTTTGGTTGAGTCGCAGAACTAAGTCACCAACTTGAAAAGACCTTGGACGCAATCGTCGACTGTGGTAATTCTTCAGGTCCTGTTGATATTTGGCGACTCGTGAGAGGACTTCATCTCGAGCTTCGTCAAGTGCATCGACATCGTCCTCCAAGGCTTCTTTCGAAGTTTCTTCATCATATTCTGTGACTCTTGGAGAATCGTGCTCTATTTCTATCGGCAGGACTGGGCGCCATGGACGAAAAACGGCGTTTCTGTGTCGCCGTATTTGGTGTTGTTCGGATACTCCACAATACACTTGGCAGCTCCTCCGGCCAAGTATGCCGAGCTTTTCCAATGGTCCTAACGGGCGTTTCTTGATGCCATTGCAAATAATGCCATTGGCTTTCTCGACTTGTCCATTGGTGTGGATGTGCGACAGACGCAAAACTCAATTTGATGCCCACTTCTGCGTATGCTTTGAACTCTTTGGACGTGAAGTTGCTGCCGTTGTCCGTGACAATGCTATGAGGAACTCCAAATCTGAAGACAATGCTTTTTACGAACTTAATCGCCGATGCGCCGTCCGGTGAATTTATCGGCTTTGCTTCTATCCACTTTGTAAATTTGTCGACAGCAACCAGCATATACTCATAACCTCTGGCGAAGCTTTGTGTAGTTTTCCCACCATGTCGAGACCCCATTGAGCAAAAGGCCAAGATAATGGGATTGGCATAAGTTCTGCAGGAGAGTGAGGTCTGGCGGCAAATCTTTGGCACGCGTCGCAAGTTCTCACTATTTCCTTTGCGTCCTCGATTGTTAACTAATAGAATCCTGCTCTGAAAACCTTAGCCGCGATAGCCCTGCTTGCGTGGTGCCCGCATATTCCCTCGTGTACGTCCTTCAGATAATTCGTCCTTCTTTTAACGCATCTTTGTAGCACGCCGAAATACTTCGTTTGTACAACTCCCTTTTACCACGGTGAAAGCTTTTGATCTCCTAATTATTCGCCTTGCTTCAATTGGATCGTCGGGTATCGTTTTCCTTAGGATATATGATATATAAGCCTGCATCCATGGAATTTGCACCATCATGACTAGCTCTTGCTCTTCTTCTTCTTCTTCGTGTCTTTGGTGATACTCGAGGTTTTCTCTTTCTTCTCCTTCTTTGTTTTTGCTGGCTTTGTTGACCTCTCGCTTATATCTTCCCAAAACACGCTGGAGGTATCGCGAGACACTTGTGACCCGATGTTTGCGAACGTCGGCTTCATCATTGCTCATCTGCTAATGTGGTTTACCTCACAACCATCGAATAACTTCTCCAGCTCATTGTACACCTCTTTGTATGCTATCATACTTTCGTTGACTGCATCGCATTGGTTCATGACTTCTGTGCCACCAATTGTGAGTCGCCGAAAATTTTCAGTCGGGTTGCACCACAAGCTTTCGCCATCTTCATCCCGTGTATAAGAGCTTCATATTCTGCTTCATTGTTAGATGCGTTTGGGAACGTCATCCGCAGAACATATTTCAACTTATCGCCTTGGTGATACCAATATCACGCCTGCTCCAGCACCTTCTAACCTTTTGGACCGTCGAAGTTCATGGTCCAAGTTCTCGATAAATCTGGGGGTCCCGTGTTTTGTAGCTCCATCCACTGCAATGAAATCTGGTAAGACCTGCGATTTTATTGCTTTTCTTTTTTCATGTCCCGGGAAAGTTCTATTCCCCAAAGGGAGACACGACCCGTCTGGGTTGTTCGGTATATTTGACAAGGGAGCCTCGTTGACCACTATTATCGGTGCGCCGAAAAATATGTCGCAATTTTCTTGCTGTCGTGAATACTCCATATGCAAGTTTCGATATTGCGGGTACCGCTGTTTTGAAGCGACAGTACTTCGATGAAATATACCGGCCTCGAACTCCATGAAGCTTGCCCTCTTCTTCTCTCTCGACTACTAGTGCTGACCACCTGAGGTGTGGCTGCAATGTACAAGAGGAGAGGTTCCTTCTCTTCGGTGCCACCAATATCGGTGGTGTCGAAATTGCTCGCTTGAGGTTTCGAAGGCTCTATCTGCTTCCTCGTTCCATTGAAATTTTTCCCCCTGTTTGATCAATGCATAGAACGGCATCCTTTCTCCTAACTTTGCGAATATTAAAGCTGCGACTCGCCCGTTAATTGTTGTATTTCTTTCAGCTTTGTTGGCTTTCGCATAGTAACAATGGCCTGTATTTTTTTGGGGTTAGCTTCAATCCCCCTTGCTGATACTAAGACCCAGAAGTTCTCTGCGGGAACTCCAAAAGAGCACTTTGTCGGGTTTAGCTGGCAGAACTTGTCGAGGTTGTCGAAGGTTTCCTTCAAGTCTTCGATCGAGTCGTTTCTTTGATGTTATTACGACATCGTCAATGTAGACTTGTACATTTTTTCCAATCTGTGTTGCTAGGCATCTGCATCATCCGCGATATGTTGCTCCCGCGTTTTCAGACCAAAGGGCATTGTTTTATAACAAAACACCGTAAGGTGTGATGGTCTTGGCTTCATCTTCTTCTTTTAATCTTATCTGGTTATAACCAGAATATGCGTCCAGGAAGGAAAGACGTTCGCATCCTGCCGTGGAGTCGATGATTTGATCGATCCTTGGAGCGGAAAGTGATCCTTAGGACAATATTTATTGAGACACGTAAAGTCGACGCACATGCGAAGGACTATTGTGTGTTTTTTCGGCACCATCACTGGGTTAGCTACCCACGTGGCTTCTGTAGATATTTCCCTGATGAAACCAGCATCTTTGAGTCGATCTATTTCAGATAACATGGCTGCGACTAGGCTCAAAAACGCCGCAAAGGTTGCTTGACTGGTCTTGCGAGAGGATCCAAATTGAGGTGGTGCTCGGCAAGTTCCCTGGGTACTCCTGGCATGTCAGCTGGACACCATGCGAAGATTTTCCGGTGCTCACGGAGGAACTCGACGAGCGCTTTCCTATGCGACATCCATGTTTGCGGCAATGGACGTCGTTTTCTTTGGATCTGTCGGGTGGATCTGTACCTCTTTTGAATCCTTGGTTGTATTGAAAGTTGGCTCCTTAGAAGATCTCCCTACCTCTGGCAGCACATCATAATCAGTGAACCTTGGCGCCGCATACTCGCTTGCATCCCGAAAGTTTCGATAGTCGATGAAAATCCTTGTCGCATTTATCAGATAACGCGAAACTTCCTTTGATTGTGATAGGTCCCTTGGGCCCAGGCAACCTCCACAACAGATATGTATAATGCGGCACTGCCATGAATCTAGCATACGCTGGTCGTCCCAACAAAGCGTGGTATTGTGACGGAAAATCCACAACTTCGAACTCCAAATTCTCTATTCTGTAGTTTTCTCGGGTTCCAAACTGAACGTCGAGGTTGATTTTGCCCAATGGGTAACTTGGCTTCTCTGGTGTGATGCCATGGAAACGTGTGTCTGTTGGTTTCAAATTTGCTAGGGATATATTCATCTTCCTCAATGTCTGCATACATGAGGTTTAAGCTGCCGCCATCTATGAAGACTCTCGACACATCAAAACCCGATTACTGCTGGTAAGATGAGTGCTGATTGTCTGGTCGAGGAACTTGATGGCGGATGAAGCCGATGTCTTGCCCCGACCAATTTAAGTACTCGATGTTGGGGAGGCATCTTCTCTGCCATGAACACTTGTCGCGAGATTACCTTTGCGCCTGTTTGATGGCCTGGCTTTCTGAATCATCGAGACCACACCGTTAGAGTTGGGGTCAACATATGGAGGTGGGTGTGGTGCTGCTATTGCTATTCTGGTGTCGATTTTCGTCGGTAATTGCGGGGGGGTGGAAGGTGGATCTCGCTCCTTGGCTCCCGAGGTTTGTTATTTGCTTGGGCATTTGCAATTCCTGCGGCTCGCAGCATTGCCTGAAAATTCTGCAGATGTCCTTTGCCTCTTTCCATTGTTGTCGAGGTAAAAGTGCATTTGACACGGACCGTTCATCATCTCCTCGGGAGACACATAAGGTCTTTGAATCCTTGGTCCACTATTTTGCCCACCACGAAAATCACCTCTATTGTTGCCTTGTTGCTCATTACTCCTTTGATAATCATCTCGACTATTTCCTCCAGGATTTCCTCGAAAACCAGCCGATATATGGCGGGAGCATCGTTGTTGTAGAAGCGAGAAAATCGCCTTCTATTTTGATAATTTCGACCACGATCCTCCTCTGGCGACCTGTGTCGCTTGTTGTATATTGCGTCTTCTCCATCTGCCCATTTATTGGCTATCTCCATGAGTGCTGATATGGTCTTAGGGTTAGTTCTTCCTAAGTCCTCGACAAAATCACCTCGGCGAATTCCTGCCACGAACGCATCTATTGCCCTCTCGTCGGATATATCTTCCGCGAGTTCTTTATGATGTTCCACCGCTGTATATACTTTCTCATCGACTCGTCGTGTTTTTGTCGACACGCCCTTAGCTCTTCCAACGACGCAGGTTTCTTGCGGGTGGATCGGAAGTTTTTCACGAAGATGTCCTCAAAGTTATCCCAGCTGTCGATAGAATTTAGGGGAGTTTCTTTATCCAAGATCTCGCGGCACCGCTCAGGTGAACTTGGATACTTTGCATAGTTGTTGCTCTAGTTCCTCCTACCAGCTTTACCATCTCGAGATAATCCACGAGCCAATCCTCGGGATCTTGCAGGCCGTCGAACTTCTTGAAATTCTCGGGTAACTTGAACCCTTTCGGTACTCGAGTTTTCGAACTCTTCTCGTAAAGCACGGAGCCACACATATCTTCGTCGGCAAGCTCTGGTGAGTGCTGACGCTCCCTTCTTTCTTGTCGCTCTATCTACCCTTACTTGGACCTTTGTGTCTCTTGCTCCACTTGTTCTTGGGGGTCTTGAAGCTGCTGCGGTGGGTCGTGGACTATTTTGCACAGGATTTTCTTCGGGAGGCGTTGTTACAACGCTGTTCCCATGACTCCTACTCCAGCCATCGCCATATTGAACAATGGTTCTCTCGGGTCCCCGGGAGGTGGTCCGGACGCGAGGATGTAAGCTTTGTGTTGCCATGTAACCTGCTTCTGGTGTTTTGGGATGATATTTCCCCTTTCATCGATCGTCATGAAGGACATGTCGAGATTTTGAATTAGGTTTCCCCTCTCTCCTTCGGGTATATTTTGCAGCCGAGATCTTGCTCTCCTTCGAGCCTCTCTTTGACTATCTCCCGAAGTTCTGAAAGGCGACTTAACTCGCTCGGCGATGCGAAGCGCTTCTTTCCTCCTATTCAGGATGCTGTCTGTTTTGCCAACTCTGCTTACCCGAGCAAGTCTATATTGATATGCTTGTAACTCTTGTACGGTAGCGTAGTACTCATTGGTTCGATCCATCCATGGCTCTCGCAGCCCTATCCCACGCAGCTTGCGGGAGTTGGACTTTTGCGCGAGTTGAAGATCCGGCATATTTGGTGCCTAGGCCTGTTCGAGATCAGCGGGATCGACGTATGGATTTCCCAAATCGTCGAAAGCCTCACGTTTGTGGTTCTGATGTACTGTTTCTTCTATTGCACAGATCTGGTGGTACTTTGTGTTTTGATTTTTGTCAAGGTTGGTGACACCATCATACGAGTGGTGAAGACCTTCCCGATGGCGACAGATTTGTCGATGAAGTTGAAGCTGTCGGACGCTTTCCAGTCGCTGCTTATAAAGGAGTCCGCAGACGACTCGAAGGATGTGTTCTGAAGATCTTGGCGAGCTTTCCGCTTGCCTTCTTGTCGACGAAGCGTGGCGAAAACTCCTCGTCACTCGACGAAAAGTTAGAATCGACTGAAAATTCCGGCGAGATCGGAACTTCGAGACGATAGGATCCTTCCTTGTTGACGCTAAATCGGAATTCTCCGAACGTCATGATGATGGGCTCCTCCAGGATAGGCACATGCATCCATACGGGAGGGCGGGTGAGGAATAAAATTGAATAGATCAGTTTTTCCTTGTTACCTCGATCCATCGCGTTGCTTGCGTCGAGTCGAAGATCTTGAACGTGCCATCGAGATCAGCTCCTTGCAACCTCTAATTCCCACAGACGGCGCCAATTGACAAAGGATTAACTTGTCAATGCCTACAGATTGTAGACTAGGGTTTTGCTAGAAGTAGAGGGCAAGTAGATCTCGAAGGTTTAGGCGAAAAAGTACTCGACGATTATGAAAATTAGGGTTATGTTGACGATGATTCGATCCTTTCTTTGTCCCTCGACTCCCCCTTATATAGGAGGTGGAGCCGAGGGTTTCGTTCGCACAAGTTACAGAGTCGGGACGGTTTCTAACTCATCCCGCGATTACAAATAACACTTCCTATTACAACTCTAACTTTCCTTAATATATCTTGGGCTCCCGAATCTTCTTATTCTTCGGATAGTGGGCCTTCAGTAAACCCCGGGTACTATCTTCGGCAGGCCCATTTGGGATGCCTATGTCAGCAGGTGCTGGACCCCATACATCAGAGAACACAAGTTCAAAGGGAACTGTGGACACACTGGTAGACACAGGATATGGCAACTGGTGACTCTTAGCTAATTGACATGAATCACAAACATAGGGATTTATTTCAGGAGTGTATGCGAGCTGATTTTTTCTAACAATCTGTTGCACCACAAAGGAGGAGGGATGTCCTAAACGGCGATGCCATGTAGATGAAGATGGCTTTATTGTAATGAAGGCTTGCTTGGATGATCCAGTAGACAAAGGCACTAGCGGGTAGAGACCACCATGGCATGGTCCCTTAAACAGAGTTCTTCGCGTTGCCTGATCCTTAATCAAAAAGAACCATGCGTGAAATTCAATATAGATATTATTATCAAGGCAAAGTCTATGAACAGATGCAAGATTTTTGGAAGCATTTGGGACATGAAGAATATTGTTTAAATGCAATGTACTATGAGGAGTGTGCAACAGAGAATGACCAACATGTGATATAGCCATACCATTTCCATCGGCGGTGTGAACGCAGTCGCGGCCCTTGTACTTTTCTGAGGTGTTGAGCTTGTTCAATTCACTTGTAATGTGATCAGTAGCTCCTGTATCGGAGTACCAATTGCTGTCGACGCCATAGGATGCAGCATGGGCACCCTTCTTCCCTCGTCCGGAATCATCATCGTCATCACTACCATCCTTCTTGAAGCGCCACCAGCAGTCGGAGGCAGGATGGCCATGAATGGTGCAAATTTGGCACGTCACGTCCACATAGGGGGTGGGAACGCGCCCATGACCGCGTCGACGACGGTCATATCCTCCATCATCACGGCGGCGCTCATAGCCACCATTATCACGCCGTGCAGGACGGCGGTCTTCCCTGCGCGCGCCGTCACGCCGATCGTCCCAGCGAGCACCGTCATCGCGACGGCGGTCACCGTCATCACGACGCCGGTCGTCCCAGCGCTGGCCGCGGCCACGGTCACCGCGGTCTGGTGAGCGCGCATGGCCACGGTCACCGCGGTCTGGTGAGCGCGCACGACCACGATCACCACGGTCTTGTCCACGACCACGGCTTGCAGCGTTAGCAGAGGAGGTGAACCCCGCTGTCTGGCCAGTTTCGGAGAGCATTTCCTGGCGCATATCATGAGCGATAATCTGATCATAGACATCATCTAATGTAATAGCATTGTTACCGTTTACAGAGGCAGCGACATCGTTGTAGGATCCATCAAGTCCTCCAACAATGTAGCCGATCATCTCATCTTCTGGAACAGGTTTTCCTGCGGCAGCGAGCTCCGACGCAAATCCCTTCATCTTGGCGAAGAAGACCGAGGCGGAGAGCTCGAGTTTCTTGGTGCTAGAGAGAGCACCGCGCAGCTGATTGATGCGTGAGCGAGAGCGAGACCCGCAGATGTTGTTGATGATTGTCCAGACCTCGGCTGTCGACTCGACGCCGATGGTGTGAGCAAGTACTTCCGGCGAGAGGGAGTTGAGGATCCACCCAAGCACCGTTGAATCCTTCGCAACCCATGTAGCATAGGCAGGGTTGGGGATTTTCTGCTTCTTCCCATCACTGTCTTCTGCCTCCAGATGAGTCGGCGGCGCTGCATCCGTGCCGTCCAGGAGGTCCAGGACTTGCGCGCCGCGCAGTGGAGGGAACACCAGAGTCTTCCAGAACAAGTAGTTGGCCCTGGTGAGCTTCTGAGAGGGAGGGGCCCCCAGGGAGGCGGCCAAAGCCGGAGCCGACGAGGAGGACACCATGAACCTGAGGGAAACTTTCCGATCTAACGATCGTGAGAAGGATGTTGGTTTTAGGGGTTTTCCGATCTTAGCAGATCGTTGGGTTTGTTTGGTTTTGAGGCTTTTCCGATCTACAGATCGTGGGATTTTGGTTGTGTTGAAGTTTTTTTTTTTGGGTTTTCCGATCAGATCGATCGTGAGGAAGATTCTCGATGGGTTTTTCCGATCGGATCGATCGTGGGAGGAGATCCTCGGCGGCAGCTAGGTCACGGGAGAGGAGAGCTCTGATACCATGTGAAATATCTAGGGTTAACCGGTGTAACCTGTTGAGGCCCCGGGTTCCGTGTTATATAGGTTGGAAAAACCCCAACCGTGGTGTTTACATATGATACGGGCTGGGGCGGTGTACTACACCGTACCCAGGCCCATACAGATATTACATGATCTAACACACGGAACATTTTCACACGTATTTGCAATCATCTCACAAAAGCCTATTCAACAGAGCCATGCTAGTTCAAAACAGAAGTTGGCTTTATTCCTACACTAGATGTGTCGGTTTAGCGGAATCTATAAGAAGCGGGGTGTGGTTTGATATGCCCCACGTACTCAAAAGCATGGATCGTGACCAGAGGAAATTTATGTTCCCATTCAACACTGGCAAAAGCAGGATCCAACTTTACGTAAATTGGATTTTCTACGTTATTTGCTCAACTATACGGGCGGCCAGAGAGAATTATCTCCCTCAAATCAAGACACACAGTAATGACATTAAATATATGAAGCACACCATCTTGCATCAAAGTTATTAATAGTGTATAGTATTGCCTTTCTCTTCCGCAATGTGAATAATATTAAAATCACACACACTACAGATTTGGATTAACTATGCTAAGAAGTCCAGTTTAAATTCTGGCTGTGCAGCGTCATATATGGCTACCAGAACCCATTCAAAACAGTCTACATTGGGCCAAACCCAAAACTTGACACAATAGTCATGGTTTCGATGGCCCGTACCTCGAGGGTGGCAATGCTAATGCCAAGAAGAATGCCTCGCTCCCGAACATGTGGTAATAGGCAATAGCAAGCATAGGCGCGGCAAGGCCACCGGTGATCTTGCGTAGAAATTAAAGATCTTATTTGTCGTCTCGGACGCTTCTGATCGTCATGGCATCGGGGCGTCAACTGCAAGTGTGATGCGTTTATCTCATTTGGTCGGTGGTTCTTACGTGTTTTGGTGGCGGCAAATGTGAATTGTGATCTTGGAGAAGAGGGGAAACGCTTCGTGGCTCCTACTCTCGCCCCCGCGGGCGACGGCAGGGGCGGAAACCTAGCATGTCCAACAGCCACCCCCCTCCTCCCCTCCCCTGCCGCCGCCAGCGGGAGCCGCCGGGCAAAGCTCGGGCTGTGCCGGTGGCGGCGGGATCTCCTCTTTGCGTGCTAGGGCGGCCTCGCGGGGCGGTCGCATCTGGTGGCGTCAGTCTCCTCCGCTCTTCTGCCTGGCGGCGCAGTGAGGCTCGGCGGAGCCTCCTTGGCGAGCTTGGTGGCCTCTGGGCGGCGCATCGGCGGGGGGATGCATCGACGGAGGGCGTTTCTGCCGGCGGCGCGCCGGCTCGGGCCCGATCTGGGCCTGCTGCGGGCCTGCAGGCCTGGGGCGGGTTTGGCTGGGCCAAATCTTGGATCTTGCAGTGGTGTCGTGTCCTGCATCGGTGGCAGGGCGCCCCCTCCAAGGCCTCGACGTTCGGCAGCTCGGCGGCAGGGGCGGTAGCCGGTTCTTCTCGCTGGCCGGCGTGGCGTCGGGCGGCAGGGTGCCTGCTTGCGGTGTGCCGGCCTGTGGTGGTCGGTGCGTGGCTGCAAGAGTCGTCTCCTCTTACTCAGACATCAGCCTGCAGGGGGTTGCCGCTGGGGCTGGCGAGTGCCATGGTTTCGCAGTGGCGGCCATGGTGGCGACGCGCTTCCCACCCGGGGGGCCATCGTGGCTGGGTGTTGAGCCCCTCTGTCTTGCCATCAGTTGCAGAGGACGCTGCTTCCTTCTGTACCGGTGTGCCCTATGGTTCTGCAGATGGCGTCCATGGGTGCGGTCTCCTCTCCGATGCAAGGTGAGCCGTGGCAGCGGTGGTGGTGACTTCTTCTTGCCGGTTGCTGGGCTCCGGTGTCGGGTCATTGTCGGAGCTCTGTGGCGCGTTGAGGGTGCTCTTTGCGAGAGTGCTCAATGGGTGTGTCTCTGCTTGGTGATGCCCTTCGACTCTAGCTGGCGGCACACAGGCATCGTGGCGTCGTCTCGGCCGCGCGCGACCCTTCCAGGGCGTTGTGATAATTGCTCGCTCAAGCCTTTTCCGGTATTGGCAATGTTATCGGGCGGAGACACCGGAATTAAACCGATGCCAGCTAGTGCCCTCATCACTGACCATGATATGCTTTTTTGAGAAACGGACTTGCCATAGCGCAACCCGAGACTGGGACTCGAGGGTTGTAAGATTAGGATGCCAAGGGAGTTGGGCGTTAGCTGACCCAGCCCAGACTTCCCCTTCAAGCGTTCAAGAATAAGCATGGGAGTCGAATAGAGATGGCACTTGGAAACTACCATTGGTATTTCAGGTTTCACATTGTACAGAATTAAATCATCGATAGGGCTCACCCCGAAGAGAGGATGCCGCGCTTAATATAAAATTGTTTAGTTTAGGCATTTAGCTTAGCTTAAAATAGATATGTAACATGATGTACTTACACGTGCAACCACTCCGTCGGCAGCCCCCTCGACGCAGATGGTGTCGGTGCGTAGGGTGGTCCCGGTTGCGCGCTTCCCTTCGATTACGTCGACGGTGCAGTGTCGTTGCTAAGTCTCGGCGATCCAATGCCGTTCGATTACTCCGGCGAGGACTAGAGCTGTGGTGCCCCTCTTGCGTATCCCTGGGCTCTTCCTTGTGATCGTTGTACTTGGGTTGCGATGAGTTCTCATCGGCCAACCGCCCCATAGGTTTGTGGGGTGGCCACTTTTCCTCCTCGGTCTTGTGTGTTGTGGGTGTGTGTTTTTCTTTTTATTCTCCATCCTTGTAACCCCTGTGTACTCTGGTCCATTTGGACCCATCTTGTAGAGGCTGAAAGGCTTCATAGGCAACTTGACTGAATATATGTTCAGGCTGGCTTATGGCCGCCGTAGTCACAGTCAAAAAAAAAAGAATTGTGATCTTTATCTGAAAAAAAAAAGTGAATTGTGATGTCCTACCGCTGACTTGAGGCTGTCTCTCTTGGCTAATGTTGTAATGTACTACCCCTAGCACATAGTTTATAGTTAGGTCCCAGTCAATGTTGACCCACTTTTGTTTTCCCATAGGAGGGTTGCAGCAAGTATTCTTTTTTGGGCTTGCATATGTCAGTGACAGGTTCTCCGATGGTTAGGTGAAATAACCGCACGCCCATTCGTCATTCAAGTCCGCGCGGATTCATCATTTTAGTCCGCGTTGATTGTGTGCCGAGTATTTTTGCCACTTAGCAAAGTTTATTTTTCCGTAGTGTTATGTCATTTGTGGGTACAAGATAACGAATTAGGTGGGATGCAAAGGGAAGTTTTGCCTTGCTTCCCTGACGAGAAAGTTAATTACACCTCACTTCTTTCAAAAATCAAAATAGCTGCTCAACTTACGCGTACGTACGAGTTCTATCGTTTGTCATGGTTTAGTGCCGCTGACTTGAAGCATGGACGATCGACTTGGTCACTTGGTAGTTGCAGGTCAATGGTAACTCATTTTTATTTTCCCATAGTACGTTTACAGGAACAATTTTTTGGGGGGCTTGCATATGTCAGTGACAGGTTGTCCGGTGATTAGGTGAAATAACCGCACGCTCATTCGTCATTTTAGTCTATCCTGACTATGTCGTCGGTTAATCGTTCTCATTACGTACCGATCGTTCGACGTTCGGTCGATGCTGGCTCTACTTGCTCCTATAGCTAGCTAAAAACTTGCATATAAACAGATGCAAGCTGACTGTAGACTGCATCCACGGATCTAAGCTTCAACTTGAAACACACAGCTTGGTCAAACGTCAATCGGCGCAAGATTTGACACCTAGCTAGCTAACTCTATCGACTACACATGAGCTGCTGTCAATGCTTTCGCCGACTCATGGTATCGAAGAAAGCCAGCCGTGACCCAGATCCTCCTTCGTCTAAGAGGTAAGGCAAGGGCGGCCGTGGCGGGGACGTCAATAAAAAGGAGCTCGACGGGTCTGGCGTGGGCGACAGTAAGGTAATTCCTCGTAGCACGTCAGAACTCTCCGTGCAGGGGAATCCTAGCAGAACTACCGAGGAATGAAGAAGAAGGCGAAGGGCTAGCTGATGGCGGGGATAAGCATGCATAGTTGCGTACTGTTGCAGCCATTGGCACCGGTTGATGTGTCTGATGGCCGAAGGGAGAGATCAATGTTAAGTATAGTATTATACAGTAATTATTATAGCCGAGTTATAAGTTGCAGTTTATATGTTTGGAGTCCAGCCTACTGGAAAATATTGGGGGTATTTTAATGGTTTTGTAAAACATCAGTAGACTTTTTTAGCTGTCCGCTCGAGTACTCAATCGATTAATGTTTAATATATAATCTTTTGTTTTGGTTTGTATCAGCAATGACATGATAATCGTCAAGTGTGATGTCTTTTGGCCATTTTCTTGTGAATATGTATGCGGAGCAGGATCAAACACTTCTACATGGATACTATCTTTTGGATATGTACAATATGTGTGAATTAGTTCTCCAACTTTTAGATATGTACTACTTCCGTTTCAAGGAATAAGGCGCACACGTATTCCAACACGAATTTTGACCATAAAATTTGAGCAAATTTTTTTTGATTACATTATATGTAATTAGCACCGTTGGATTCGTATTAAAAAGCACTTTCTAATGATGCTAATTTCATACTAACAATCTTTATATATTTGAAGTAATTCTTGGTCAAACAAAAAATTCGTAAAACGAAGACGCCTTATTCCTTGAAACGGAGGTAGTAATCCAAAAGTGAAGCAGCTTACATCTGTACTAGACGGATAGGGCGCTTCGCTGCTGTCTGCCGGCGTTGTCCCACAGTGTTGCCATTGCAGTGCACTAATTGGCACTTTCATCTGCCATGCAGCCTAGCAGTGGGCGAGCGGCCATGCTTGCCAGATATGGTTTTCCAGGCTTGTGGGTGTGGCTTTCGGCAGCTAATTTCTGATGCTTCGGTACATAAGCTTTTTACATTCTCCTTTGATCTTCTCTTTTGCAGGGAACCAGTCATAATCGACCTCACGGTACTAATAAAAAACTTTACATCCCTATTTATCAGTCAATGGGGCAACCTAAGTTGAATGTTGCAAGAAATCACTGCCTTGCGCAGCTAGCCCACCTTACAGTATAGAAGAATGGTGACTAGACAAAAAAAAAGAGTATTTGTATTGCAGGCTACTACATAGGATATTTAGTTAAATCCAATAATCGGACAAAACAAAATAACTAAGTAATGGGCAAAGCATCACACCCACAAATAATACATCTTAATTGTAGTACCACACGATATTAATTGTAGTTTCTATGAGGAACAAAAGTTGCCCATATGGAGCTTGCACATGTGAGACCCATCAGCATGGAGAGCGTGTCGTATAAGAGAATCACCATGTTGTTACATAGATACATGACTTAGATAGAACAGAGAGGTAACAACTGCTGCAAAAAGAAAATTTTGTGTAAACCTACGCTTAGTACATCTATCGTAAATAAAAAAAATAAACCAGAATGGAGCATTTAACCATATGTTCTTCTTTCATGTGTCTGATCAATGTTAAGCTTTGCCATCACTCCTTTATATACTATATCGTGAAGCATTTTGAATAAAAGGAAAATATTATTTCACAAAAGTTACTGCAGGTTCAATGAGAGAACAATACTTTCATTATGTACGTAAATATAATTAGTGTGTACCTGACCACCAGTGAACCAAACCATGCCTGTCTCGATGATTTTCAGTCAAGTAATCAACCAAGCAATGTATTAACTACGAAAGCACAAAAAAATCAGGGCTGTAACTCAATTTGTATATGTCAAGACATCCCTTGACTGAAGTTATTGTTGTGGTAAAAAAAAATCATTCAAGCAATGAGCCATGCAGGTCAATAATTCATAGAAGCAATTAAGAATTGGACTGAATTTAAGATGTATAGGGAAAAAGAGATGGATAAAGCATGAACCTGTGCATATTTGTCGCTATCTATTTCATACAGGGAAGCTTGCAGACAACAGAAGCAAAGAGCAGAGAGCAACACACGATAAATAAAGTAAAGAAAACGTGTTGACGATAACACACATTGCATAAACAGGAAAGAAAAAGAACTTACGTACTAGATGAAATTACATTTCATTTTAACATTTTTCCTATAGTGTCCTTACCCAAGGAAAAATATAAGAAATAAAAGCATACTTAATCACAAGGGAAGTTCTATATTCTAATCAAGAAAGAGAAACATTACAGTTACCACCTACACCGGGAAACAGAGGCCTGTCAACATCATCATGCATAGCAATATAAGAAATAATTAGAGGCAATTATGGCTCAATAGCAATATAAGAAATAATTAGAAGCCCCTGTGTGCGGTCAAGTTGGACATGATGAAGGCATACGACAGGGTTGAGTGGATTTTCCTGGAGAAAATGATGCTAAAACTTGGCTTCTCTAGGGTGTGGGTTCAAATGGTTATGCGGTGTGTTACCTCGGTACGGTTTTCAGTCAAGCTGAATGGTGGTCTCTCAGACTCTTTTACTCCATCCCGAGGCCTGCGGCAGGGGGATCCTATATCCCCGTATCTCTTCCTTTTCTGTGTGGAGGGGTTCTCGGTCTTGCTGAAACAAGCTCAAGCTGAAAATCAGATTAGTGGTGTTAAATTCGGAGCAGGAGGTCCTCATATTACGCACCTCTTGTTCGCGGATGACAGTGTGGTCTTCCTGGAAGCCACTACGGGTAGTCTGCAGACCTTGAAATCTATTCTTCATGACTATGAAATTAGCTCGGGTCAGCGCGTAAACCTCAATAAGTCCTCTATTTTCTTCGGGAAAGGATGCGACGGAGCTAAGAAAAATGAGCTTAAGGGTCTGCTGGGTATTTCGTGCGAAGCCCTATCCGAACGCTACCTGGGACTGCCCACGGTGGTTGGACGCTCGAAAGAAGGGGCCTTCAAGCATGTTAGGGAGAGGACTTGGGGGAAGGTGGCAGGATACAAGGGCCAAGGTCTCTCCAAGGCGGGAAAAGGTGTGCTTATCAAATCGGTGATTCAAGCGGTACCAGCACACAATATGAGTTGTTTCATGCTCTCCAAGAAGATGTGCCACCAACTTACTTCGATCTCCTCGAGGTTCTGGTGGGGAGACAAAAATGGGGAACGGAAAGTGCACTGGATAAGTTGGGAGAGGATGTGCAGAAGTGAAGGAAGAGGAGGGCAGGGATTCCGGGATTATGAGAGCTTCAATCAAGCACTTCTTGCTAAGCAGGCGTGGCGCTTGCTGGTTAACCCGGGGTCACTGTGTGGGAGAGTGCTGCGTGCTCGTTACTTTAAGAATGGGGAATTTATGTCAGTAACATGTCCCAAACGAGCTTCTTTCACTTGGCGGAGTCTGCTCCATGGGAGAGATCTGTTGCAGCAGGGACTAGTGTGGCGAGTGGGCAATGGTAAAAAAGTTAAAATCTGGGAGGATCGCTGGATCCCGAGGTCTGGAGCGCAATACCCACTGGGGTGCCAGCGCCTAGACCGGCCAACGACTGTTGACGAGTTGCTGGACACTGACGGTGCTGCCTGGGATGAACAAAAGGTACGGGGTTTGTTTTTTGAGCCTGACGTCTCTAATATCCTAAGCATCCCGGTTGGGGGAGGGGGAGCAGATGATGTGCTGGCATGGAATCATACAAAGAACGGTATCTTCACCGTCAAATCGGCATACCATCTTGCGTTGCAATGTAAGGAAAATAAACAGGGGGGAGTGGGAGGGTCTTCCACATGCGATCACCACAAGAGTTGGTTAGCGGTGTGGGGGGTGCAGGTGCCGAACAAGATGAAAGTTCATTTGTGGAGACTGATTGAGAATGGCCTCGCGGTGGGCGCTGAACTCAAACATAGGAAGATTAAAGACGGTGTTACCTGTCTAGTGTGCGACAAGGAGGAGAGTTTAGCTCATCGCTTCTGGTTATGCCCTCACTCAGCCTCGGCATGGAACTACTTGCAGGAGGTTTCGGCAGTACGTGTGGATGTGCCTCCACGCAATCTCACCCACCACTCTGATCTGAAAGGGTGGCTGCTAGACTGGATTGGGAAGGGTACTGACGACCAGGTGGCCTTGCTATCCCGCATGGTGTACAATCTTTGGATGGCAAGGAATGATGCTCGGGAGACAAAGCGGATGGTTGATCCAAGATCGATTGTCAGAAGGTCGATGGAGGAGATGCAGGAGTGGCTCGATGTTCACCATAAACCTATGGTCTCATCCGCCTCGAGGGGAGAGCACTGGCTACCCCCGGAGGAAGACTGGGTAAAAGCAAATGCTGATGGGGCGTTTCGTTCGGCGGACAACAACGGTGGGGGCGGTGTGGTCTTGCGTGATCACCACGGTTCATGCTTAGGCATGGTAGGCCGTTTTTACCCTCGGGTTGGAGATGCTGAACATGCGGAGCTATTGGCATGCCACCAAGCTTTGATCTTTGCGAAGGAGAAGGGTGTCGACAAGGTAGTTCTGGAGACGGACAGCACAGGGGTTGCAGCAAAGCTGAAGACGGAGGATCTGGACCGCTCGGCGTATGGTATGCTGGCGGAAGACATCAAGAAACTCTCGAAGGGCTTTGAAGATTTCTCGGTGCGCACGGTGCGACGTAGCGCCAATGGAGTTGCTCATTTAGTTGCTAAAGTTAGCTGCGATAATAAAAGTTGTAATAGGTGGATGGGAGCTTTCCCGGATTGTATTCAGAAAGCTCTGGACCTGGACAGGCCGTAATAAGATCGCAGCATAAAATCTCAAAAAAAAAACATCATCATGCATAGCAATATAAGAAATAATTAGAGGCAATTATGGCTCAATAGGTAAATTAATTTGAATGTTTCTGCTGGTCATTATCATCTATGATGCAGATAGTTTAGATGAGATCAAGAGCAGAAGATAACGCACGGGGGATTATTTTGGCTCATTTGGGAACATTTTTACTTCTTTACTTTCCTCCTGATAAAAGTATGAACTGAGATATACTTCCATAGAAGTCATCTACCACTGAGATCGTTTGTAATATATTTAGCGCATGATGTGGTCAGTCCAGAGAATATTGCAATGATGCAACAAATACTCACTTCAACAAATATATTTTATTTACTTTGTTCTTCCTGCAATCCCAGATGCTCGATAGGACTTGCCAAACCCGTTCAAATATCAATCACCAGTTCACAATCAACCTCAAGTCATAGCTAAGCGCCTAAACCATTTGCCTAACAATTCCCTGTAAGAAAACCACAATTGTGGGGCGACCAAATTGGCTCCTAACTAAATAGTCAAGACAGCCAGCCATCAAAGAGTGCTCTAATCTCAAATCATGAAGTGCATCACACAATCCCCACTCAAACAGCCAATTATTTACAATATTTATATAGAGCTAATCACATCGAATTTCTAAGTTTGAATGTTTAGGAAAGATCATGTAAGTAGACACAGTTCAGTAATCCACTCAAACCAAAGTCCTATCAAACACCTTCTAAGGAACAAAAAATAATTCAATTGGCTCGAAACACGTGAATTACTTCAAAAACTATGTGCACCGCCAAATTATGGAGAGCTGCAACCTAGTGGACGCTCTATCACAACTCCAACCCATCTAAAGCTCAAACTGGTTGAACTCACCACTACAATCAGAAGCAGTAGAAGCCCCAATTAAGCATATAGCAGTACAGCAAGCAACATGTGTCCTGTATCAAACAGACGAACAGGGAGAAAAGGAGGAGTGCATAGATATGCTTGTAACTTACCCTTGACGGTGTATGAAAGCAGCATGGGTGTGAATTCCTCGGCGTCGGGGCGGGAGACCGTACAATCTTGGTGTGGCGTGTGCGACAGCTCGTCGAACACCTGGACCAATTGTGGGAGCCGGAACAACGTCGACGACTCCTCCGGCTCCGGCGGCATCCGCACATGGAAATGGGAAGAGGAGGGGATGGGGGACATGGGAGATGGAGTTCGGCCTGCCACCGCTGTCCAAGCCGAGTGTGTAGTTGTTGGCCGCAGGTAGCACCACGACAAGTGTCCCAAGCGCCACAGCAGCCTGCTTGAAATCTTGCGAATGGTTCAATTTATACTCCAGAATATTCTATAAATTTTCCTACCTTATCATTCAGTACAAACCTGTGTTAAGATACTTGTTAAACCATATGCTACGTAATAGTTACCACTCTATTTAACAGTATTATAAATGGGCAAGAACACTCACGCAAAAATGAACATATATACACTATAGAGATCGTCTTTTTAAAAACAATATAGTCCAAGTAGGCATGCGAGATAGTTCTATTTTAGCATGTTGTTACAGAAAAGTGTCCAGGCAAGGAGGAAAATAATGATATTATAAAATATGATTTAAATTTAGCACAACTCAAATATATTAAAATTATACTATAATTATATAATAAAGAAGATAATAATCAATGTTCAGAAACATTGTTGCATGATTAACAATGTTAACCATGCAATATACAATATGTATCTGTTAATACCGTAGTATAATGAATTTTATAAATAAGTTCAAAAGTTTAGTATAATTATATTTACTTTAACTCGCACAAGGTCCAAAATTTAGTCGGAATGTCCATGTACCTGGTCAGTGAGAGCCTAAATTTCAGTTGCGATATGCGCAGAAACACTTCACCAGAGTATTAGATGGTTAGGCAAATCAGACTGAAGCACACGAGCAATCCATATGTATAGGGAAAGGGTCACTCCGACCGACTGAACACACGACAGTCATTTGTTTGGTTAGCGAGGAGGAAGCCACTTTTTCTGTACACTATGAACACATCTTTACCATTGATTCTGGTCTGTAGGAATGCTGGTGGATCACCACGGACAACTCTATAGATTTCAGCTGGGTTTGGCAGAATGCCATCGCTTTTCACTATATAGACATTATTCAGATGCACTACAAGTGAAAGTTGTTGTTCACAGATTTCCCTTTGTATTCTTCAAGGAATAACCCCTCTTCGGTCTGTCTCACCGAGCATAAGGTACCATCATTCAGACAGCCAGAACAAATAATCGTCATGAATAATAAGGCTGTGTATTCCCAAATGAGTGCACACGACAGCATCTTGCTGCCACAAGAACCATTGCTTCTCCTAAGCCAAAACTCTGCCACAATATCCTGCTCCCCATGATCTTCATCATCAAAATTATCAATCTTCTCTGCAAATACTCTTTGCCTGGCTAAAACTACTGTCAGATCAGAGCTTCGAGTTCCTCTAAAGTACCATTGTTCCATGTGAACGCCCAAGTGGAAAGTGAGCACACTTGTTTCTGATTTTATCTCCCAAATAGAGACCCACGGTCCTTCTTTCAGCAAAAAGAAATACCCATCCGAGTACAACACATCAATGGTATCAATGGGGAAGCTCGATCTTGTAAATGTCATCGTTCTATATGGAGAAAATAAGGAGCTTCCGGAAAACTCGGGGTTGGTGATTATGAGAATTGGCTCGGAAATTTCGCCGTCGCTTGATTTGTTAGGTATTAAAGCAAGGGAGGCCATTGATGTCACCGGATATTTTGTGAGTAATGGCTGGCATTCAACATATGAATAATTGGTTATTCCCACTCATATAAAAAATCTTGAAATTCTTGAATTTTTATAAAAAATTTAAAAACCATATAAGTAGTCTATGAAGTTAATTTGAATACAAAATTTGGTTTTCAAAATTTCCTGGTAACCGATTAGCATTTTCAGATAATCGCAATAACCAGAAACCTTGAACACAATTCATGAAGGCGTAAGAAAGTAAAGTATTCCCTCCTAACTCACATTCTAAGTATACTCATGGTCCGAGCTAGTAATAAACTAACGCTAACTAATACTACATAGCATGATTAATTGCTTCCGGTTTATTAGTCCCGTGCATATATCTATATCTAGGTTGTGAATTTGACCTATATACTCTCTCCGTCTATAAAAAGATGTCTCAACTTTAGATCAATTTGGATGTATCTAGATACTAAAATAGGTCTAGATACATCTAAATTTTGACAAAGTTAAGACATCCCTTTATGGACATAGGAAGTATTATAAATTATATGACACAATAATCATATGGTTAGAAAGTATAACATCTAATAATATTTTTTTGTAATATATATATTATATTATGTTGGTCAAATTGATGACCTAGGGATATGCGTAAGATTAATAAACCGGGGCATACACGGTGTGTGAAAATGATCTTCTGTCCTGAGCTAATTACATGTGCTGCATTTGGTGTCTCTTTTCTATACATACATGCAGCTTTTACATTAACTAGCAAGGTGGCCCTCGCAAATACGAGGGCAACATCTCAAAAGGTTATTTACTTCTAATTGTTTACTTTTTCTATAATATTCTATACTTGTAACTTTATAAAAGTAATGTAATATAGTTATTAGAACTACCAAACCTAGTGTTTAATGAATTTTAACCAAATGAAATTTTTTTTGTTGACACATATTCTTGGCTCAACTATCAATGGCCATGCCATGTATCCATTAATATTTTATGTCAGTTTCCTTCTGCGTTCGTATAATTGGCACATATGTCTTACATCAACCTAGAGAAAACTGCTCATATATTACTATAACACAAATTACACATATAATACCACAGAATAAAAAAATAAAGTATTACGCAACAATATTTGTATAATTTTCTTTCACACCTTGTAATATTTTCTGCAATTGTATTGCTTTCCCGAGTTTCTATGTACAACGCATTTTCTTTTGAACCATCTAGTGTTGCGACCACAATCGTAGTCGTGAACATGCTTCGGGTTTAAAGCGTGGAAATTTTCCTATAGATATTTATTTTAGTGTATTGTGTCTCGATGAATCATATAGCCAATATTCTCCTTACGCTTCGGATCATGCACATCAGTTCTCGGTCGAAGTTGATTTTCACTTATTGCAATTTGAAAATAATTGAGAGTAGTTGTTTCCTTGTGGCTTGTCCGACAGAATTCTGTGAACCTTATCATAATAGTCTAGAATTTAGTATATGTTAATTAAAGCAGAATTTAGTACATCGTTACATGTACAAGCTCCTTAGTCTATTCCTATAGTTAATTTTATTTTTAATCGAGTCTTTTTTCTCACGATACATGTCCTAGTGAGTTGCGATATATAATTTTTCACGTAGTTTATTTGGTCGTGTCTATTTGAAATTATTTGCAGATATGAAGAGGTAGCGGTTCATATATTTGGTCACGCTTAATATGTCTCGTCATTTTTGTAGTTGGATAAGTAATATATATAGTTAAACAATATAATTTTGCATAGGTATAGTTCATCCTATCTGTAGTCTACCATGTGGTTGCATTCACACGCACATGCTTAGCTAGTTCTGTTCGAAAAAAAAATCTGGTTTTCTAAGCCACATGTGACGTACAACTGTAGGACTCCATCTTCTACACAATATATGGCACGTACAGAAGTAAATCGCTTGTTTCTTTCTCTTTTTTTTTTGAGGCAAATCGCTAGCTACTTTCACGTGAAAATTGTTTTAGTTTTCGTTGGGCCCGCCTGGCTCGATGCGTCTTCTCAGGCGCGCCAGCGACTGACGTCGCTGCGTCGCTTCGGCAGTCTGCGCCACTTCCGCCAACGCAGTAATGACGATGTCGCGCGTCCCGCAGCCGTCGCTAGCCTACGGCCTATATAAAGAGGGGGCGCGCTCTTCTTTCTCATCCACTCCTCCACACAAACCCTAGCCGCTACAAACTCCACCATAGCACCGCCTAGCTCTTCCTACGACGCAGCCAGCCCCGCGAGGAAGTCCATGGCGGGTCCTGGTGGTCGGTGAGGCGGTCGAGGCCATGGGCCTAGGCGCCCCCGGGGCCGGGGCCGGGGCCGCCGAGGTGGAGCAGCTACGGCCCCACGGTCGTCGTCGCCTGCGCCGTCCTCATCTTCGCATGAGGAGCGCTGCTTCGAGTCCTCCTCCGCATCGACGACGACCCACTCGGCATCAAGCGGCTCCCGAACAAGTTCGCCGAGTTCGTCGATGGCATCGAGCTGGCCCAGTTACAGCTACGGGAGGCCAGCTGCAACTTCTGCCGGTGGTCTATCGAGGTCTTGTTCGACGGGCAGGGCAAGATGCCAAGATGTACCTGCACAAGGGGTGAGACAAGTTTGTGTAAACCATGTTCCCAATTATGTATTAGCTTGTGTAAAACCATGTTCCCAATGTATTAGTTTGTGTAATGTTTGAAACTATGTTTATAAATGGAGAAGAGCATAAAAACAAGTACTCCGTAGAAAAAAAAATGTATCAGCCCGCTGGAGTCACCCAGGCGCAAACGACAATTTGACTAGTATTCAAAATGCAAGTCGCCTCAGGTGCATTTATGGAACGGATGCGCCATGTCAGCAGCATATTGCAACCTCGGATGCCATGAAATTATCGAAACAAAAGGCGGTTTCCAGACATGAGATATCTTTGAACAGACTATGTTTTCAGAATCTGGGGAGTGAAAATGTAAATCGACCGAGTCTTTCAAAAAGTACAAACAGATTTGGACTCATAACTTGCATAACCATGCACCAACGACAACAGCCATTGTTTCTATTTTTCAGCCTGAAAACTGCAACCACTAACCAAAATCTACAGGAAAGAGGAACATCCAGTCTAATGGTATTAAGTCCAAATCTCAAAGCCTGAAAGTTAAAAGACAGTGCAAGCACCCAGAACTATAAAGCACCATGTTTTTTGACAGTGATCAGATAGGTCCTGCTCCAACTTAATTTAGTTAAGCTACAAGTAGTTCTACCATATCGTACGAGCATATATATTTGCAGTACAAGGAACACATTCTGGGCAAGTCTGTTTCACCAGCTACATACATACTTCTCGGGGACACTAGAGGCTATGCAATTGCCTTGGGCACCATATCCACATGACCAAAACTCAGATGCTTCAGGCACCTGACCGACCACATCCATCCTGGACTCCACGACTCGATGTTCACTGACGACAAAAAGAAACCTGACCCATGGGGATGAAGCTACTGCATCCGAGTTCACAGCTCCACGTGCTCGATGTCGCTCAAGGACCCTTGAGGTTGACGACCGCTGTGCGGCCAGCTGGGTGGAGGTGTTGGGCGGCGCCTTGACGATGACACTTGTTTCAGGCTTCTCTTCTTGGGCTCTCCTGACGATGATGCTGTTGTCACTGTACTCCTGGTGTGCTCACTTGATGACGGCGACGCTTGCCTTGGAGTTCTCTTCTTGGTGCGCAGAGGTGGTGCGTCGTACACCTCAGACTCGTCGAGGTCGACAGGGTTTGAAGCTGAAGTGCCCATTCGAAGCAACTCTCTGCGAGTAGGGGGTGGTGCAGATGCCAGCGGACTCACTGATCAAAGAGTAGACACACATAGACAACTATGTGAAAAAGTGACAGAAAGTAGCAACGTAATAACCAGGGAAAGAAAATATATCAACTACATTGCCATGTTGCTAAACAACATTATAGATGATAAGAGGACCAAGAAATGGATGGAAACCATAATAGGTAGTGCAAGGGCTTTTTCATTGCTCATTTAGCAGTGCTCCTTGGGAGGTGCACATTGGTACCACATATGCCTGCAAAAGGCATCTCTCAATGTACAATTCCCACAACCATACCTGGTCTGAAGCAGCACTATCCAACAGCTTAGGGCAATGATAAGATAACAATGAAAGTGTAGAGCAGAAAGGGCTAACAGTACAGCAAATCTCTGACTGACTTAACACACCTTCAAATGGCTCAAGAGGCTCTGGTAAGTGACGAGTTGCTGGATATTTACGCTTCCTGATGTAGTCAGCTTGCAGAGGTTGGGGGGTAAGCATCGAAAACTGAGATAAATTAACCCCTTGTTGAATGTAGTAGGGATTCTCTGCCAGGTACCTGAAATATCGAAACAATGATTTATCACTTCTTAGAAGAACTTGCCATAGTTTGGTTTGCTAGATCAACTGGGTGACACAAGTAACAAGCATTAGACAAGAATAATAATTATGAATTCATCAGCTCACCTCCCAATTTCAACCATTGACCTCAGCGTTGTCCCAGACGGGGAAGTGTAATACCTGAAAGAAGCAAAATAACCCACATCCATTATGATCAAGCATCTTTCGTGTTGGAATACCAAAGCAAACAACTTCAGCGAATAGGTTTAATGGTTAGTAGAGACTTAAATAGGCATCTCCGAAATTTCTAAACATAAAAATGGTTATCCAGACTGACATGTTATAAGTATAAACTGTGTAGTTTCATGAATCATGATTAACATGAACAAATCTCAAAGAGCAGTCGAGTCCTTCAGCGGTATAACTAAGCAAAGAGATAATCAACAAGCAGGCAAAACATTCCATGAATAATATGGTGTAAAAGCTATTAAGTACTGTCCAAGGACTAGTTTCTAGAAGAAAACAGTCAAAGTGCTGAACATAGAAATGACAGAAAAACTTGATGATGACAAATCACAGATATCATTGCAAATGCAGGAAAAGAAACAGTGACATACACATCTGCAAACTTGCTGCATCCCTCCGCCCTGATTCTGACATCCCTATCCCAGCCAGGAGGAGGTTGGGGAATCTCTGGCTTGTCAAGTGCCCACAGATGGTTTTCATCCTGTGACATATCTTCGGGGTCATCACATGATAAAGGACGGTTCCATTCACAAGCCCTTGCACACACAAAAAGTTGCTGAGAAATAGTCTCACGCAGCTCTTCATATTTTTCCTTTGTTGGAACGATCCTCCATTTGAAGCAGTCAGCACACTGCACAGTATAAGCACCAATAGATGGCAAAACTTTGGAGTGTCCATATTTTGCCTTCGGGGATCTTTGTTGCAATGGAGTAGAGTGATATATGGGCTCGGCAAACTGAACTTCCCTTTGCTTGCGATGTGTGGTGGTCCGTGGTTCATAAAGGACAAGCTGATTTGATTCTTCTTCCACTGAGTAATCCTTGTCAGTGTAATCTTCGTCATCGTCGTCACTGCCACTGGTGATGAACTTCCTTCTTGGACGCCGAGACTTGTGTGAATGAACCATCCCTGTCTCAGGGTTATGACCACGAAAATTCCCCATGCTTGTTCCTGTAAAAATGATGAAAAGGTTCAGTAAATACCAGCATGATTACAGTGTTTTTATCATATTGTGTATTGTGTAAAAAAGCAACAACATTCTAGCAACCTAAGGCAGTTGCAAGAAATTAGCACATTTTACAGTTAGCCTATAGGATGGGATTCAATACCATGAAAAACTGAAGAAAGAAATAAGATAAATTGCTGTAACTACAAGCATGCCTTTGGTATTACTACAGCTACATCATGATCAACACTGCATGTTATAAGTCAATTCAATCAAATTAGCGTGAGTCAGGTATTCAACGACTACCTGTAAGATATATTTGTGAAGCTGCATTTCGTGCATAAAAGATATTACATGTTTAAATTGACGAAGAAGATCTGAAGCACAGCGCCACATCAAAGCATATCATGCGAAGCAAACGTAGTACAGTGTGTTGCTTGGATGCTCTTACAGGTCAGGGCAACATCAGGTTGCTCCTGGAAACATGACATTAGCACCACACGACCTAGCCCTTTGAATGGCCACGTAACCATGCTATATTATATGCAAATCAACCAAGTAAACAATAATGTTGCCTTATCAAGGGAGTCCAAACGAAACTCATAGAAATAAGATATTGCTCAAGGTACAAACTACGAGCAGGATGAAACAACATCAGTCAATTAGTAGTTCTATACTTCTATTACTACCCCGACGTCAATAAGGCAAATTGCAAGCGTTAGATATTGACTAGCAATGTCGTGTACACTGCACATTTTATTAACAATTGCCCATACAGTTCCCAAAAGCACATAAAACTGCTCCATTGCACACATGGTGTAAACAAGCAGCAAGATCAAGGCAAACACTAAAGGGAAGAGTTTGCACTTATAATAGTACAAGAACCAACCGGAACTCGTATAGTGTAACCTTACCTATTTCGGATAAACTAAAATGGCCACCATAAATTTTCAGCACAACAAGTTCATACCAGCAGCAGAGGAGTAGCTCTAAGCGAGTTTTATATCTCTAAATGCTAAAGTACCACTAACTCGGTAATGTGCCCAACAAATGGCTGGCCAGAAGATGGGTACATATTCCACCCTATTATGTTCCCTGAATCACAAGCAGTGAACATATTGTTATCGGTCAGTCCGACTCCGGCACAAATGCAGACTACAAGCCCAGCCTGAAATGAGCCTCAGTCAGTAGCGGCGCCGCCTTCGGCTCAGTCCAGGCATTCGCCGCCACGGCCAGCCTTCGCCGCCACCAGCTCTGGCTCGGCTCGTCCTGGGCGTCGCCTCCCCCACCAGAGTGACTGAAACTCTCTAAAATTCCAGTCACCTGTGACTGATATAGCAAACAAATCTGAAGGAGGAAACCGCCACAGGAAAAAAAAGTGCCTTCAAAATCACGGGTCCCATCAGGGTTTGGATTCCTTCGACCACCGAATCCCATACGAACCAGTGGAGCCAAGAACGGGGTACAGATTAATAAACGAGCAAACGAACAAGGCAGAGAAGTGCGGCAGGTTCCACCACCAAATCTACAATGTCGGGGACGAGAGAACAGCCAGGCCCCAAAAGAACAAGAACAAGAACCTCGCCGGAAAAGGCCAAGCATTTGGTCGCAAACCTAAACCCCACCCCGGTCCCGGCGCCACCACCAGAACAAGGGCCGAACTTGTTTCCAAAAGTAGTAAAAAAAGGCGAACCGACCAAAACGAACACGGCGATCCTCGTACGGAGTCGCGGTGGCGCGCCGGGATCATCCATGGCCTCACTTCGCCCTACCGGGAGACGGATGCATGCGGCTGTCCGGCCGGCCGCGCCGACCCACGCGCACGAGCGCGACTAGTCACGGAAGAGGAAGAAGAGGCGAGGAAGAGGGGAGGGGAGGCGGGATACCGACGTACGTGACACGTGAGGCAGACGAGGGAGGGAATGCGGCGGCCGGTGAAGCGGAGGGAGGCGGCGGAGTGGGCGGCGTGGGGCGAGGAGGAGGGCGGAGTGGGTGGTTCGCCTTCTGTTGTGGTGTTCTCTCTCTGTCTGTGCAGTGCGCTCCGGCTTCCGGACTCTTCAATGCGCTCTCCCTCAATTATTGCGTGGCTGAATGTGAATGTGCCACATACGTGTGCCGAGTACCACCGCCTTTTGGTGAAATTCGTCATATCTGATTTGCAATCCCTGTTCATCTATAGTTCAGAATCAACGTTTATATTCTCGTTTGATCGATACGAAGTGACGAGTAAAAATCTAAAATGACAGAACAAGCCACGGTCCAAAAGAGGCACCCTAGAACCTAGACTACTACTAACTAGAAATGAAACCACACCCTTTCTTATAAAATCCATGGCCATCGTCGTACCACACCCATCAAGTTGTCCTCGGCCACTCCTCCCTATATCCGCGCTGATGTTGTCCAGATCGAGGGTTTTCACCCGGAACCCGGCGAGGGGGAAGTGGCAATAACAACAACGTCCTAAAATATGGTCACGACGCAACAAGCATTGCCACCGATAGCGCCGACGTTGGTGCTGCTCGTTGTCACCAGACTATACCTTGAGGGTGCGATACGGGGGCCGCTACTGTCGAAGCACCGCCAACACCAGGATTCCTCGCGCCGGCTCCTTGGCATCCACATGGCCAAAGAGAGAAGCCACCACCACTACAACGCTACTCACCGGGCATCAGACTGCAACAGCCCACCCTCTAGGTTTGCCGCCCCAGCATCCACAATCTCACACCCGCGTAGCGGCAAACACCGCAACGGTGATCAGTGGCAGAGCTAGCAGCAAGTTGGAGCCAAGGCAGAACCTTGCTGCTGCTCCGTCTCGATAGTTTTGCCCAAAGAAACAACAAATGGATCTCTTAAGCTAGCTATCAGTTTTTAGTGGAGTGTCACCGGTTGAGCCCGGGCAGCTGCCCGGGGTCACCGCGAGGTGGCTCCACCACTGTCGGTGATCCCAGCAGCACAGGCTGGAGGGGGAAGTTCTTCTGGCACTCGGGAGGCACAGGTGCAACGAACACGGTGCCATCATGATGCCGCAATGTGCGGCCCGCAATGTGCAACCCGTAGAGCCCAAAAATGGGTCTGCCAATTGTCATTGAATCTCCTGCTTAGATCCGCACCTCCATCTAAATCGCACCCAACGACGATAGCACAGCAACCCAGATCCGGCCCAAATGGTCCTAGATCTTCATGAAAAGCAAGTTGTGTTGTGTGTGGGCTAAAAATCTAAGGTGTAAGAAAAGATAAGGGTGGCTGGATATGTTTGCCATTTGGGAATTAGGGGTGTTACATGGTATCTCATCTCACTCATGTCTTCCTCGAAGTCTTTTGGAGATATCTAGTTTGCTCAAAAGTTGAGTGAAAATCAGCAAATCACCTAGAACTCTCTCCTTTTTTTACTCAAGCTCACTATTTTTATTTTCAGATGCCAAGAAAATAAATCCAACTAATAAATAGAACAAACAATGGTGTGGAAACCTCTCCTGTTTCGAAGATCCAAGTAATTACGTTTACACAAGGGTCCATTTAGTTATCTTAACTGGGTTCCCACTTTTATTCAAAACATAATTACTAAGATCTCAAATGTGTGAAATGTGTAATGTGCAATAGTCCCTTAAAATGTGATTAACAAAAATTATCACTATATAGTCATCATACGCATAACCATCTATAAACATCTATACACATAACAATAGAAGTATGTCATAATTTTGCGGCCGTCGGATCAAGGCTCGTCTAGCTCAAATGTGGTGCCAAGGCCAAACCACCATAGAAATCGGGCTCAATGGCGAGAGAACAACGAACCCAGATTGAGCCCAAACGGGCCAAGTTTTTTACGAAATGCAAGTTTATCGTTGTGTTTATGTTGTGTGTGGGTTAAAACTCTTGCCATCTGGCGAGTAGGGGTGTTAGATGGGATCATCCCACTTATGTCTTCTTCCAACTCATCTAAAGATATCTAGTTTGCTCAAAATTTTAGTGAAAATCTTCAAATTACCGAGAACTCTCTCCGGTTTTTTACACAAGGTCACTATTTTAATTTTCATATACCAAGAAAATAAATTCAACTATTAAATAGCATGAAACAATTTTGCGAAAAACCTTTCGTGTTTTGGAGATCCAAGTAATTACGTTTATGCATGCAGGGGTCCACTTACCTTAACTAAGATACCACTATTATTCAGATCGTAATTACTAAGATCTCAAATGTGTGAAATATGTAACGTGCAATAACTCCTGATATTTTTGTGTACTTACCATAATTAAGAGAGCCCATTTTAATACATGATTTTTCGCAATAGTGTTATTAACACAATCCTTTCACTATATAACCATCATACACACGACGATATATAATAACTATCTATACACATAACGGTACAAGGCATGCCCTTAATGTTGGGGGGGGGGGGGGGGTAGATGGAAAACAAACAAAAATTAACCTAAGTGCAAACTCAAGATCGAACTACGAGGATGCAAATAGATTAGATCTAAATCCTTACCAAAAAACACAATGGAGATGGGAGTTGGTGAATATTGTTAATGTAGATCCCCACAATGGGTGTATCTCTCCTAGACGCGAGAATTTCGTCTTCTCGTTTGAGGATCCAATGAACGATCCCTCTGTAGGTACGTACCCACACGTCCAGATGAGCAATCTGACAAGGTCCACTATTTAGAGTGGAGAACTATCAGAGCACTATGTGGTAATCGAGAGAGAGAGAGAGAGAGAGAGAGAGAGAGAGAGAGAGAGAGAGAGAGAGAGAGAGAGAGAGAGAGGGAGAGAGGAGGCACAACCCTACAACACCCAATCTGTGAGGAGGGCCTGCCCTATCCTCTCTTTATATAGGGTGAGGGGGCAGACCCCATGGCAGGCCCACTAGGAGTAGGGGGCAGACCCCAGGGTAGGCCCATCAGGAGGAAGTTTTCCCCACCTAGAGGAGGTGCATCAAGGGGAGAGCGTGAAGCACCCCAACCCCTATGGGCCGACTTGGCCCCAAAAGGAAGCGGAGAGATGCGCCCCGCTAAGGGCCTTCAAGGCCCATTTGGCTGCCCCGCATGAGCTGAGCTATCTAGCATCCCTAATCCCCCTTCTAGAAACATTCAGAGTGTTCGAGAACATTTTGGAGCCCTCCCAAAAAATACTATATGCTTGCGAAACTCTCCCAGTTACTCTCCTAAACTATTTTGATTATTTCGGAACTATTCCAATGAATTTCTCTCTTTCTCCTAAGACATCTAGTACCCAATAATTTGATAATCCTTGTGGATGTGATCCCGCAGATTCAGCAATGTGAAGACATGACCCGAAACACCTTCCAGTCAATAATCAATAACAACATCATCGTTGAAATCGCGTCCAACAGCAAGAACACAACAGACCAAGATTGAGCCCAAATGGGCCAATATCTTTATGAAAAGCAAGGTCATCAGGTTGTTTGTGTTGTTTGTGGGCTAAAACTCTGACCTGTAAGAAACCATATTGTGGTTGGATGGGTTTGTCGTTTGGCAGGCTGGGGTGTTAGATGGGATCTCACTTATATCTCCTTCCAAGTCATTTGAAGATATCTAGTTTGCTCTAAATTTGAAAGAAAATATTTCAGCTATCTAGAACTCTCTCTGGTTTTTACACATGATCACTAATAAATTTTCAGATACCAAGAAACTTAATTGAAGAATTAAATAGCATGAACAATTGTGTGAAAAATCTCTCATGTTTCGGAAATCCAAGTAATTATGTTTATACATGGGTCCACTTAACTATCTTAACTAATATCACACTTTTTTTCAAAACATAATTACTAAGATCTCAAATGCATGAAATGGGCAACTTGCAATAACTCCTTTGGGTATTTTTGTGTACTTACCATAATTAAGAGAGCCCTATTTTTATATAGGATTCTCCGCAATAGTGTGATTAACACAATCTTATCACTATGCAGCCATCATAAACATATCTATATATAACCATCTATACACATAGCAATAGAAGTATGTCATTAATATTCGGAATGTAGACGGAAAACAGAAAAATTGACCTACGTGCGAACTCAAGATCGAATTATGAAGATGCAAATAGATTATATCCATATCCTTACCAACAAACGTGGCGGAGAGGAGAGTTGGTGAAGACCATTGATGTAGACCATCGCAACTAGGTGTATCTCTCGCAGACGTGAGGATTTCACTTTGTCGTTTTAGTATACAATGGAAGATCCCTCTGCAGGTATCCACTCACCCGGATCAACAATCTGATAGCGCCTCGTCGTCTAGAGCGGAGAAAACTATCAGAGCACTATGTGGTCAAGCAGCCTCATGGCATGGAGATCTGAGAGAGATAGAGAGAGAGGGAGAGAGAGAGAGAGGCGCATTCCAATACCATCCAATCCATGAGGAGGGGATGCCCTCTCCTCTCGTTATATACAAAGAGGAGTAGGAGGAGTCATACCCCTAGGGGAGGCACATTAGGGGGAGGTGTTCCCCCACCTAGAGGAGGTGCATCAATGGAGAGGAGGAGGCACCCCAAACCCTAGGGTCCGACTTGGCCCCCAAAGGAAGTGGAGAGAGGCGCCTCACTAAGGGCCTTCATGGCCCATTCATCTGCCTCGCATGAGCTACCAATTGGCATCCCTAACCCCCTTCTAAAAGCATGTCATTAATGTGAGGAAACATAGATGGAAAACAAAAAAATTGACATATGGTGCAAACCGAAGATCGAACTATGAGCACGCAAATATCTTAGATCTAGATCCTTACCAACAAACACACAACTGAGAGGAGATTTGGTGAAGACCGTTGGTGTATATCCCTGTAACTCGGTGTATCTCTCCTAGACGCGAGGATTTCGCTTTCTTGTTTGAGGACCTAATGGACGATCCCTCTACATGTAGCCAAACATCCAGTCATCAATCCGACAAGGTCCCACCTTCCAAAACGGAGAACTTTCAGAGCACTATGTGAAGTGGCCTCATGGCGTGGAGATCTGATAGAGAGAGAGAAGGAGATGCGGAACTATAGCACATAATCTGTGAGGCTCGGGATGATGTGGCCTGGCTGGTGGGGATGAGGGAGCCGGGTGCGGGATCAACGGCCAGAGGGGCCATCGTTGTCGCCTCGTGCCTTCTACCTCGGTCCAGCCCGCATCACCCGTTTGTTGTACTGTTGCAGCTCATTGCACCGGGTGAATATGTGAGGTGGTTGTACCATTGTTGATAGCAAGGAGCGGAGGAGCGCTGGCGGCGAGACGGAAATGAGTCATTTTGTTAGTGAACGGATTGATAGCCAAAACTGTTGTACAAGACAACAAAATACATATACATGATGCAAATCACCACTATAACGAACCAGCTGCAGGGAAAGCAGACTCTAAGGAGCCCTTGTTGAAGTAAATAAAATTGAATCCCTCAGCAACATCATTTCAGCTGGAATCATATTTCTGTGAGCTGATATTCCTCATAAGCTTTATATGGTCCTAGGTGTGGATAGAGGCTATATAATTTTCATTGCCTTCCTTCGCCTTCAGGACCCAACACCTGGAAGAAAATGATGTTACGCTGCACCCAACCTTGTGAAAGCATACATTTAAGCTAATCAAGTGATGTACAGAAGGGACAACATTTAAGTTATAATGTTGATGTTTAAACATACCATCCAAGTTACTGTACATAAGGAAGAGCTTGGCTGCCCCAAAATTTCACGGACTCTATCTATTCAGCGGTGCAACGCACAAATGTTTGAACCACTTTATGACGAGTTTCTCTGTTCTCCCTTTCTAAGAACCTTGGAACACTTGAAATAGTCAAGATCTAATCTAACAGTTAAAACCATGGAGCTAACATTTTCCTAGAAGCTAATAATACAATGCCCAGTAGATCGAGATGGGCATACAATCGAAAGAGTAGTAAATTAAGCAAAGCCAAGGTGTGCGAGGACCTTGGCTCTCCGGCAATTCGTCGGAACCGTACACGATAAAAGCACATACGAACGACTCCGCACCGAACCCCACACAAAATCACGCTTCTCTCGTCAGGGAGTCGTGGTAGGCACGTTTCTTGATGCGATGCCCACGGCGGAGAGCTTGCGCCAGATGGCCCGCAGCCCCATCATGCATCGCGTGCATGCACATTCAGATGTCCTTGAGTAGCTCCACCGTGAGCGCTTCGCCCACCGCATGCGCCGAAATCAGCAACACCGCCATCCTGTGCCGGCGATCCCCTCGCGCGGATGGCAGAGAGGCGGACGACCGAAAGGGGCGAGATGAGTCAGAACTCGGGCCGAGGAGGATACGAGGGAGGCGACTGGGTGGGGATTGAGGAGCATGGGAGGGGATTGGGAAGAGGCTGCTAAGGTTTTGGTCCGAGGGATGCCGTTTATACTAATGCGGTAAGAAAAGGATGGCCTAGATTCGCTAGAGGCAAGATCTACGGCCAAATAAATCCGATATACGGGGATGCCCCGTGCAGATGCACCAATTATATCTTTTGATGTCACCGGAACTATCCCAATGCCTTGGGAACTCTTCCACTATTTTCTCTGTAACTAATTTAACTATTCCAAAGAATTTCTCTTTTGCTCCTAAGACATCTAGTACTCACCAAACTGATAATCCTTAAGGATGTGATCCCGCAGTATCTGTAATGTAAGCATGACCCGGAACACCTTCCGGTCAATAATCAATAGCGACATCATTGTTAAATCGCATCCAATGGCAAGAACACAATTGATGCATTAAGCCCAAACATGCTAAGATATTTATGAAAAGCAAGTTTATTGCGGTGTTTGTGTCGTGTGTGGGCTAAAAATCTAAGTCCTAAGAAACCATATGGTGAATGGATGAGTTTTTCGTTTGGCAAGCAGGGCGTTAGATGGGATCCTAATTATGTCTTCTTCCAAGCCATTTGAATATATCTAGTTTTCTCAAAATTTGGGTGAAAATCTTTAAGTGACCTATAACTCTCTTTCGGTTTTTTACACAAGGTCACTATTTTGATTTTCATATACGAAGAAAATAAATTAAACAATTAAATACCATGAACAATCATGTGAAAAACCTCTCGTGTTTTGGAGATCCAAGTAATTACGTTTATAAAGGGGCTCACTTAACTAACAGAACTAAGATCACATTTTTTTCAAAATATAATTTCTAATATCTCAAATGTGTGAAATGCGTAACGTGCAACAACTCTTTTCGATATTTTTGTGTACCTACCATAATAAAGAGGGCCACATTTTAACATATGATTGTCCGCAATAGTGCGATTAACACTCCCTCCTTAGTTATCACTATATAACCATCATACACATAACCAACTGTACACATAACAATAGAAGTATGTCATTAATATGCGGGAACATCGACGGAAAACAAAACAATTGAGGCGCCCCGCTAAGGGCCTTCATGGGGCTACCCCGCATGAGCTAAGCTAACATGCATCCCTAACTTCCCTATTAAAAAAAAGCATAGTGTTCCAGAACATTTCGGAGCCCTCCCAGAAAATCATATGTTTCCTAACTCTTCCGGTTACTCTCTTAAACTATTTCAATGTCACTGAAACTATCATGGTGCCTTTGAGACTCTTCTGGCATTTCCTTTGAAACTATTTTGATTATTCCGAAACTATTCCAAAGATTTTCTCTTACTCCTATGACATCTATTATTCAAGAAATTGATAAACCTTAAGCATGTGACCCCGAATGTTCGGTAATGTGTACACAAGACGTGAAACACCTGCCGACAATAATCAATCGAGGCATCATCGTCGAAATTATGCCAAACGGCAAGAACACAGCGGAGCCAGATCGACCCCAAATGGGTCAAGATCTTTATGAAAAGCAATTTTATCGTGGTGTTTGTGTCGTGTGTGGGTGAAAACTCTAAACCATTAGCAACCATGTGGTAGCTTGATGGTTTTGCCGTTTGGCAAGCATGGGCGTTATATGGGATCTCGCTTATGTTTTCTTCCAAATCATTTCAAGATATCTAGTTTTATCAAAATTTAATGAAAATCTTAAATTACCTGGAACTCTCTCTGATTTTTGCACAATGTCACTATTTTAATTTTTAGATAACAAGAAAATAAATTCAACTATTAAATAGCATGAACAATTGTGTCAAAAAAAACTCCCGTGTTTTAGAAATCCAAGTAAATACGTTTATACAGGTGCTCACTTAACTACTTAACTAAGATCACGCTTTTATTCAACCTCGTAATTACTGAGAGCTCAAATGTGTGAAATGCGGAAGGTGCAATAATTTTTTGGTGGATATTTTATGTACTTACCATTATTAAGAGGGCCCCATTTTAACACATGATTTTCAAATATAGCGTGATTAACACAATCTTGTCAATATATAGCCATCATACACATAGCCATATGATGCGCGTAGATGTACACGTCCGTTGGGAACCCCAAGAGGAAGGTATGATGCGCACAGTGGCAAGTTTTCCCTCAGTATGAAACCAAGGTTTAATCGAACCAGTAGGAGCCAAGAAGCACGTTGAAGGTTGATGGTCGCGAAATGTGATGCGGCGCAACACCAGGGATTCCGGCGCCAACCTGCACAACACAACCAAGTACTTTGCCCCAACGTTGAGGTTGTCAATCTCACCGGCTTGCTGTAACAAAGGATTAAACGTATCGAGTGGAAGATGTTTGCAAAGAAAACAGTAAACACAATTGCAGTAGATTGTATGCTATGTAAAGAATAGGACCGGGGTCCACAGTTCACTAGAGGTGTCTCTCCCATAAGATAAAAGCATGTTGGGTAAACAAATTACAGTCGGGCAATTGACAAATAGAGAAAGGCATAACAATGCATATACATGATATGATAAATATAGTGAGATTTAACCAGGGCATTACGACAAAGTACATAGACCGCCATCCAACTGCATCTATGCCTAAAAAGTCCACCTTCAGGTTATCATCCGAACCCCCTCCAGTATTAAGTTGCAAAGCAACAGACAATTGCATTAAGTATGGTGCGTAATGTAATCAACAACTACATCCTTAGACATAGCATCAATGTTTTATCCCTAGTGGCAACAGACATCCACAACCTTAGAACTTTCTGTCCCAGATTCAATGGAGGCATGAACCCACTATCGAGCATAAATACTCCCTCTTGGAGTTAAGAGTAAAAACTTGGCCAGAGCCTCTACTAGTAACGGAGAGCATGCAAGATCATAAACAACACATGAACAATAGATTGATAATCACCATAATCATAGTACTCTCTATCCATCGGATCCCGACAAACACAACATATAGAATTACAGATAGATGATCTTGATCATGTTAGGCAGCTCACAAGATCCAACAATGAAGCACAACAAGGAGAAGACGACCATCTAGCTACTGCTATGGACCCATGGTCCGGGGTGGACTACTCACTCATCACTCCGGGCGACCATGGCGGTGTAGAGTCCTCGGGAGATGAATCCTCTCGGCAGTGCCGGACGATCTCAGAATCCCCGAGATGGGATTCGCGCGGCGGCGTCTCAGGTTTTCCGTATCGTGGCTCTCGTACTGGGGGTTTCGGAAGCTTTAAGTAGGCGGAGGGTCAACGCGGGGCCACACGAGGGGCCCGGAGGCTAGGTCGGCGCGGCCAAGGCACGGCCGCGCCGCCTGCCCTCGGCCGCCTCGTGGCCCCACTCGTTATCTCTTCGGTCTTCTGGAAGCTTCGTGCAAAAATAGGACCCCAGGCGAAAGTTTCGTCCAATTGAGAATATTTCTTTACTAGGATTTCTGAAACCAAAAACAGCAGCAACTGGCTCTTCGGCATCTTGTTAATAGGTTAGTTCCAGAAAATGCATAAATATGACATATAATGTGCATAAACATGTAGGTATCATCAATAAAGTAGCATGGAACATAAGAAATTATCGATACGTTGGAGACGTATCAGCATCCCCAAGCTTAGTTCTGCTCGTCCCGAGCAGGTAAAGCGATAACAAAGATAATTTCGAAGTGACATGCCATCATAATCTTGATCATACTATTTGTAAACATATGTAATGAATGCAGCGATCAAAACAAAAGTAATGACATGAGTAAACAACTGAATCATAAAGCAAAGACTTTTCATGAATAGTACTTCAAGACAAGCATCAATAAGTCTTGCATAAGAGTTAACTCATAAAGCAATAAATCAAAGTAAAGGTGTTGAAGCAACACATAGGAAGATTAAGTTTCAGCGGTTGCTTTCAACTTGTAACATGTATATCTCATGGATATTGTCAACATAAAGTAATATAACAAGTGCAATATGCAAGTATGTAGGAATCAATGCACAGTTCACACAAGTGTTTGCTTCTTAAGGTGGAAGGAGATAGGTAAACTGACTCAACAATAAAAGTAAAAGAATGGTCCTTCAAAGAGGAAAGCATCGATTGCTGTATTTGTGCTAGAGCTTTTATTTTGAAAACATGAAACAATTTTGTCAACGGTAGTAATAAAGCATATGAATTATGAAAATTATATCTTACAAGTTGCAAGCCTCATGCATAGTATACTAATAGTGCCCGCACCTCGTCCTACTTAGCTTGGACTACCGGATCTTCGCATGCCATGTTTCAACCAAGTGTCACAAAGGGGTACCTCCATGCCCTGTACAAAGGTCTAAGGAGAATGCTCGCATTTTGGATTTCTCGCTTTTGATTATTCTCAACTTAGACATCCATAGGGACAACATGGACAACAGATAATGGACTCCTCTTAAATGCATAAGCATGTAGCAATGATTATTATTCTCATATGAGATTGAGGATATATGTCCAAAACTGAAACTTCAACCATGGTTCATGGCTTTAGTTAGCGGCCCAATGTTCTTCTCTAACAATTTTGCATGCTCCAACCACTAAAATGATAGATCCTTCAGACAAGACGGACATGCATAGCAACTCACATGATATTCAACAATAGTTGATGGCGTTCCCCAGAAGCATGGTTATCGCACAACAAGCAACTTAATAAAATATAAAGTGCATAAGTACATATTCAATACTACGATAGTTTTTAAGGCTATTTTGTCCCATGAGCTATATATTGCAAAGGTGAATGATGGAATTTTAAAGGTAGCACTCAAGCAATTTACTTTGGAATGGCGGAGAAATACCATGTAGTAGGTAGGTATGGTGGACACAATGGCATAGTAGTTGGCTCAAGGATTTTGGATGCATGAGAAGTATTCCCTCTCGATACAAGGTTTAGGCTAGCAAGGTTTATTTGAAGCAAACTCAAGGATGAACAAGTGCAGCAAGACTCACATAAGAGACATATTGTAAACATTATAAGACTCTACTACACTGTCTTCCTTGTTGTTCAAAACTCAATACTAGATATTATCTAGACCTTAGAGAAACCAAATATGCAAATCAAATTTTAGCAAGCTCTATGTATTTCTTCATTAATGGGTGCAAAGCATATGATGCAAGAGCTTAAACATGAGCACAACAATTGCCAAGTATCACATTATCCAAGACATTTTAGAATTACTACATGTAGCATTTTCCAATTCCAACCATATAACAATTTAACGAAGAAGAAACTTCGCCATGAACATTATGAGTAAAGCCTAAGGACACATGTGTCCATATGCAACAGGAGCGTGTCTCTCTCCCACAAAGTGAATGCTAGGATCCATTTTATTCAAACAAAAACAAAAACAAAAACAAACCGACGCTCCAAGTAAAGAACACAAGATGTGACTGAATAAAAATATAGTTTCAGGAGGAACCTGATGATGTTGTCGAAGAAGGGGATGCCTTGGGCATCCCCAAGCTTAGACGCTTGAGTCTTCTTAAAATATGCAGGGGTGAACCACGGGGCATCCCCAAGCTTAGAGCTTTCACTCCTCTTGATCATAGTATATCATTCTCCTCTCTTGACCCTTGAAAACTTCCTTCACACCAAACTTCAAGCAAACTCATTAGAGGGTTAGTGCATCATTAATAATTCACTCATTCAGAGGTGGCACAATCATTATTTTCACTTCTGGACATTGCATAATGCTACTGGACATTAGTGGATCAAAGAAATAAATCCAACATAGCAAAAGAGGCAATGCGAAATAAAAGGCAGAATCTGTCAAAAACAGAACAGTCCGTAAAGACGAATTTAAAGCTGGCACTAGACTTGCTCAAATGGAAAAACTCAAAACTAATGAAAGTTGCGTACATATCTGAGGATCACGCTCGTAAATTGGCAGATTTTTTCGAATTTTCTACAGGGAACTGTGCCCAGATTCGTGACAGACAGCAATGCTGTTTCTGCGCAGCAATCCCAAATATAACATCAACTTTGACATAGAAACTTTACTTGGCACAAAAACATGATAAGGAGAGGTTGCTACAGTAGTAAACAACTTCCAAGACTCAACAAAACAAAAAATTGCTGTAGGTAAAAACATGGGTTGTCTCCCATAAGCGCTTTTCTTTAACGCCTTTCAGCTAGGCGCAGAAAGTGCAAATCAAGTATCGAGAGTAGAAGAATCAACATCATAGCTTGTTCTAATAATAGAATCAAAAGGCAACTTCATTCTCTTTCTAGGGAAGTGTTCCATACCTTTCTTGAGAGGAAATTGATATTTAATATTACCTTCCCTCATATCAATAACAGCACCAACGTTCGAAGAAAAGGTCTTCCCAACACAATTGGACAAGATGCATTGCATTCGATATCCAAGACAACAAAATCAACGGGGACAAGGTTATTGTTAACCGTAATATGCACATTATCAATCCTCCCCAAAGGTTTCTTTTTAACATTATCGGCAAGATTAACATCCAAATAACAATTCTTCAATGGTGGCAAGTCAAGCATATCATAAATCTTTTTAGGCATAACAATACTTGCACCAAGATCACATAAAGCATTACATTCAAAGTCATTGAATTTCATTTTAATGATGGGCTCCCAACCATCTTCTAACTTTCTAGGAATAGAAGTTTCAAGTTTTAGTTTCTCTTCTCTAGCTTTTATGAGAGCATTTGTAATATGTTTTGTAAAGGCTAAATTTATAGCACTAGCATTAGGACTTTTAGCAAGTTTTTGTAAGAACTTTATAACTTCAGAGATGTGGCAATCATCAAAATCTAAATCATTATGAGCTACAGCAATGGGATCATTGTTCCCAAGGTTGGAAAAAATTTCAGCAGTTTTATCACAAGCAGTTTCAGCAGTTTTAGCAATTTCAGGCAGTTTTGCGCTTTGCACTAGGAGTAGAAACATTGCCAACACCAATTATTTTACCATTGATAGTAGGAGGTGCAGCAACATGTGAAGAATTAGCATTACTAGTGGTGGTAATAGTCCAAACTTTAGCTACATTATTCTCTTTAGCTAGTTTTTCATTTTCTTCTCTATCCCACCTAGCACGTAGTTCAGCCATTAATCTTATATTCTCATTAATTCTAACTTGGATGGCATTTGCTGTAGTAGTAATCTTATTATCAATATCATTATTAGGCATAACTTTCAATTTTAAAAGATTAACATCAGAGGCAAACCTATCAACTCTAGAAGCGATAGTATCAATTTTATCAAGCTTTTCCTCAACAGATTTGTTAAAAGCAGTTTGTGTACTAATAAATTCTTTAAGCATGGCTTCAAGACCAGAGGGTACACTCCTATTATTATTGTAAGAATTCCCATAAGAATTACCATAACCATTACCATTAGCAGAAGGATATGGCCTATAGTTATTACCAGAGTTGTTCCTATAAGCATTGTTGTTGAAATTATTATTTTTAATGAAATTCACATCAACATTTTCTTCTTGAGCAACCAATGAAGCTAAAGGAACATTATTTGGATCTACATTAGATCTACCATTCACAAGCATAGACATAATCACATCAATCTTATCACTCAAGGAAGAGGTTTCTTCATTTACCTTCTTACCTTGTGGAGCTCTTTCCGTGTGCCATTCAGAGTAATTTATCATCATATCATCAAGAAGTTTTGTAGCCGCCCCCAATGTGATGGACATAAAGGTACCTCTAGCAGCTGAATCCAATAAATTCGCGAAGAAAAATTTAGTCCTGCATAGAAGGTTTGGATGATCATCCAAGTAGTCAGTCCATGGGTTGGGCAATTCTTTACCAAAGTTTTCATTCTCTCCCATGCTTGAGCAACATGTTCAGTATCTAATTGCTTAAAATTCATTATGCTACTTCTCAAAGATATAATTTTAGCGGGAGGATAATATCTACCAATAAAAGCATCCTTGCATTTAGTCCATGAATCAATACTATTCTTAGGCAAAGATAGCAACCAATCTTTAGCTCTTCCTCTTAATGAGAAAGGAAACACTTTCAATTTAATAATATCACCATCTACATCTTTATACTTTTGCATTTCACAAAGTTCAACAAAATTATTGAGATGGGCAGCAGCATCATCAGAACTAACACCAGAAAATTGATCTCTCATAACAGGTTCAGTAAAGCAGGTTTAATTTCAAAGAATTCTGCTGTAGTAGCAGGTGGAGCAATAGGTGTGCATAGGAAATCATTATTATTTGCATTTGTGAAGTCACACAACTTAGTATTTTCAGGAGTATTCATTTTAGCAACGGTAAATAAAACAAACTAGATAAAATAAATGCAAGTAATTAATTTTTTTGTGTTTTTGATATGGAGAACAAGACGGTAAATAAAGTAAAACTAGCAACTAATTTTTGTGTGTTTTGTTTAGGTGCAGCAAACAAAGTAGTAAATAAAATAAAGCAAGACAAAAACAAAGTAAAGAGATTGAGAAGTGGAGACTCCTTGCAGCGTGTCTTGATCTCCAACGCGCCAGAAAAAGTGCTTGATGCGCAGATGTACACGTCCGTTGGGAACCCCAAGAGGAAGGTATGATGCGCACGTGGCAAGTTTTCCTCAGTATGAAACCAAGGTTTAATCGAACCAGTAGGAGCCAAGAAGCACGTTGAAGGTTGATGGTCGCGAAATGTGATGCGCAACACCAGGGATTCCCGCCAACGCGGAACCTGCACAACACAACCCAAGTACTTTGCCCAACGAAACAGTGAGGTTGTCAATCTCACCGGCTTGCTGTAACAAAGGATTAAACGTATCGAGTGGAAGATGTTTGCAAAGAAAACAGTAAACACAATTGAGATTGTATGCTATGTAAAGAATAGGACCGGGGTCCACAGTTCACTAGAGGTGTCTCTCCCATAAGATAAAAGCATGTTGGGTAAACAAATTACAGTCGGGCAATTGACAAATAGAGAAAGGCATAACAATGCATATACATGATATGATAAATATAGTGAGATTTAATCAGGGCATTACGACAAAGTACATAGACCGCCATCCAACGCATCTATGCCTAAAAAGTCCACCTTCAGGTTATCATCCGAACCCCTCCAGTATTAAGTTGCAAAGCAAGACAATTGCATTAAGTATGGTGCGTAATGTAATCAACAACTACATCCTTAGACATAGCATCAATGTTTTATCCCTAGTGGCAAAAGCACATCCACAACCTTAGAACTTTCTCACTGTCCCAGATTCAATGGAGGCATGAACCCACTATCGAGCATAAATACTCCCTCTTGGAGTTAAGAGTAAAAACTTGGCCAGAGCCTCTACTAGTAACGGAGAGCATGCAAGATCATAAACAACACATGAACAATAGATTGATAATCACCATAATCATAGTACTCTCTATCCATCGGATCCCGACAAACACAACATATAGAATTACAGATAGATGATCTTGATCATGTTAGGCAGCTCACAAGATCCAACAATGAAGCACAACAAGGAGAAGACGACCATCTAGCTACTGCTATGGACCCATGGTCCGGGGTGGACTACTCACTCATCACTCCGGAGGCGACCATGGCGGTGTAGAGTCCTCCGGGAGATGAATCCCTCTCCGGCAGGGTGCCGGAGGCGATCTCCGAATCCCCCGAGATGGGATTCGCGCGGCGGCGTCTCTGTAAGGTTTTCCGTATCGTGGCTCTCGGTGCGGGGGTTTCGCGACGCTTTAAGTAGGCGGAGGGTCAACGCGGGGGCCACACGGGCCCAGAGGCTAGGTCGGCGCGGCCAAGGCCTGGGCCGCGCCGCCCTGCCCTGCCGCCTCGTGGCCCCACTTATCTCTTCGGTCTTGGAAGCTTCGTGCAAAAATAGGACCCTGGGCGAAAGTTTCGTCCAATTCCGAGAATATTTCTTTACTAGGATTTGAAACCAAAAACAGCAGAAAACAACAACTGGCTCTTCGGCATCTTGTTAATAGGTTAGTTCCAGAAAATGCATAAATATGACATATAATGTGCATAAAACATGTAGGTATCATCAATAAAGTAGCATGGAACATAAGAAATTATCGATACGTTGGAGACGTATCACCATACATAATCATCTATACAAATAACAATATAAGTATGTCATTAATGTTTAAGAACATATATGGAAAACAAAAATTGACCTACGCCCAAACCTAAGATCAAACTACGATGACGCAAATAGATTAGTTATAGATCCTTACCAACAAACACATCAGAGAGGAGAGTTGGTGAAAATCGTCGATGTAGATCCTCGCAGCTAGGTGTATGTCTCCCAAATGCAAGGATTTTGCCTTCTCTTTTTAGGATCCAGTGAACGATCCTAGCATGGGGGTACCACGACAATGCCCATGGTTATGGACATGTGTTTCAGGGAAGAAGAACGTGATGGTGGACTCGTCAGCGTATAGACAAACAACACACATGACACGATTTTTGTATCCAACGCTACCCGGTGATATGAAGAGTCTGCATGACCTTATTCTTCAAGAAGAAAGGCGTCTTCTTTGAATAGAATCTCCAACATACCCGCCTTTTGTCATCGAGGTTCCTAAGGGCTTGGACTTTGTCGATAAACACCCTGCGAACGTGTTTTCCTGAGATTTGAAGACATATTCTCCATGTTTCAGATGAATAGACTTCACTGAAACTTTGTCCGCCTATTTACGCTTGTTGAGACCTACCAGGTCAGAAATGAGCAAGAGTTATCCCGACCATGGAGATAGCGGACCCCTACTACCTGTATGAGAGCTACTTGGTCACCTATGAGAACAGACTCAATGTGATGTATTACATCAAAAATCTCTTCTTGGTGAATAAGGACAAATAAATGTTTGTCCTTCCCTATTTCCCTGAGTAAGTCACTTGCTAGCGCCATAAAATGCTTTAGTATATATTTCTTTCATTATGTTTGAGTTGAGGATATAATGGACTGTTTAAATTGTGTTGCACAGAGACCAATATTGCACCCTCATTATTTTGCACCTCCAACACTCGCATGCCGTATATTTTGACTCGGGAAGTGCGAAACCGAAAAACTACACCAAACATCAAGAACGTCTGGGATGATGATCTCAACCACTACTACTTGAAGGGGTAACGACTTGAAAAAAGAAGTAGTCATCGGTGGCAGGCGTGTATTCGGCCTCAAAACGGAGTTCCCCTGTGTGAAGCAACCAAGAGATAGCACGCGGGAGGCATTCTACGCAATCCATCACATGCGTGAGTTTGTACGGGATCAACGGCTACTTGTGGAGCCATCTAGACAAAAATCCTCCAGAGATATTGCAAGTAAATTGTTGGACAAAAATTCCAAGGATTCCATTCATAGATGAACTTAGGTTTGAAAACAACCCTAGATCAAATGTTCAAAAATAGTATGCAATCCATTTGAACTAGAGAAGCCCAATGTTTTTCTAGGGGTGTTTTGACCCTATAGATGAGATGCACATGAGCCTTATTGCCCCTATTTGTACCTGCCTGCTTGCGAAATACTATGAAAATTAAGGGATTTCCAGATCAAGTAATACTATTTGCTTTACAAAAAAAGAACCATAGCTGTAAATTGAAAGAAAAAATGCAGGAGCAAGGAAACAAGTCCTTCACTCTTCAGTTGAATACCCAACTTGATGTAGAGACGATGGTGGCGCATATACATGAGTTGAAACAAGCATTACCCGAGTAAGCTAGCTCTTGACTGGGACTTGTTGTAGAGAATCACTATGACTGTAACTAGCTAGATCTTGATTGCAACATTACATGACTAAGCTAACAATTAATACTAGCAGCATAACAGAACATGTGACTTGTGAGCATGGAAGTGAAGACGCAATCCAGAATGTTTTCCTTCCAAATTAACCACAGAATCGAATTACACGCACTCGCTGATGCATGTCTTGTCCTCGCAGACTAAACACGATAAATCATTCGGACACTAAACACGATACATAATTAAGCAAGCATGACTCCTAATGAACACGAGTGGTAGCTAGATCCACCGGCTTCAACACAACACATCGATCATGCACGCACGGGCTCAGTTCTTGGTCACCGCCACCCACCCGAAGAACCCGTGCATCAGCGCGAAGAGAACGATCACCAGCACTCCCAGGGGCGAGCCGAAGCCGTACCCGGCGTGGTCGTCGTGGCAGCCGGTGCGGTAGAGGAGCCCGTCCTCGAAGGCGACGACGGCGAGGACGGACGCGGCGAAGGAGAAGGCCACGGCGGCGAGGAGCTTCCCGCGCAGCCAGAACCTCGTCCACCGGGAGGCGACGGCGCCGAGTCCCTCGTGGTCGGCGTCGAACACCTTGGCGAACGCGAACTCGGCGGCCCGAGCGGCGGCGGCCTCGGCGGCGCGGAGGTCTGTCCAGACCATGTAGAGGAGCAGGCCGGCGGAGAAGGCGATGAGGACGAGGTTGGAGCGGGCGAGGACGAAGCGGCGGTAGAGGTCCCAGCCGCAGTTGTTGTCGGCGGGGTTCACCGGGACCGCGTGGAAGGTGCTGCCCAGGAGGAAGACCATGAACACCACCTTGGCCTGCGTCGTCGCGACGATTTTGAACATGGCCATGGCGCTCGCTGCTCTCTCACCGGCTCTGGCTGCTTGCTACGGATTGATGGGGAAGAAGCTGGGAAGGGGCTGGCTAAAAGAGAAGGAGAGAGGCTGAATATTTGAAATTTGAACTCGATCCGACGTATCTCTCTGCTCCATGTACTGTAAAGCTTGCTAGCTTTTCTATCTGCATTCTGCAACCCAACCAGGACGCGGTCAATTGACCCCTTTTGTGTGCGAACTGATCCCACCGCGCGCAGTGTCAGTTTGGACAACGGCAAACTTGCAGGCTTGCAGCGGAGGAAAAGAATGCAGGGGAGAAAAATATACTTTGTGTATAAATATTTTCCACCATTTACTTTACTATATATCAGTTCTAAAATCCTTACAATTTAACCGGCGTATACTTTACCTTTTTTTACGGAAGTAAGCTAAGCTATCCTTATATTCAATTCGGAAGATCATTTAAGCATCAGTTCATAATGTAAGTAAATCATAATTATTATATGGACCACAACAAATGTGTTTTTGTAACTATACAGTTGATTAATATCAAGAATAAATAAATAATAGTTGATGGCACATGGTTAAAGTAGCATTATAAGTTATCGGTAATACTTTAATTTCATGAACTTATGTTAACCATGCACAAACGACAAACATGGTCATTAATATGATGGTTTTGTAAATGACACAATCAACCACAAGTTATATTTTATTTAGCATAGATAACATCAAAATGGCTACAAAACCATATTATTCCTATCACATAACATGAATACGCATAAAACTGGAAGCTTACTTATTAAACACTTTTGGCATAACCATACATGTTTCAGCTTCTACCTCATGAAACCAATTCATGGCTCGTGAATTAAGAGTTAACATAAAACCCTTTAATATGTACTACAAGAAAAGTTCCAAAGTATGGTGCTAGAGAATGATCATCAAAATGTATAAATTCAGAAGAGATAGAAACAATTGAGGCTATCTGCACTAACATAAAAAAAAATATGGTGCTAGTTTGTTTTCCATCTTTTTTTAAATAATAGTCGAAAGATATTAAGATATCATTATATATAACTAGTGCTTTTCAAAGCAATGATAAACCATGACCTGTATTGATCTCTAAAATGGTACACACATCCATATTATCTATAACAAGATCAATGTCAAGCATTGAAATCTTACTACACGGGGAAAACGACTCCTTTCACATAGAACGTGACTAAGCTCACATAGAATATTAATTACAAGAAGTTGTTGTCGCACCAACTTCTTCTCGATGGTGCACCGCTAGAAAGTCTAGGAGCCATCCGCCACCAGATACTTCATTTGGATACCACACTCGCTTGGCCCCATCTCGGGTCTACGGGGTGAGCCACGCATGTGCTAGGTGCTGCTTGTAGAACCCCGGGCTCCACCACACTATTGGTGTAGGCTAGGCCAGATCAGCCTAGCCTAGGCCAGCGCATTCTACATCCCAATGGATCTCCGCACACATCACGTAATCAGAAAGGGTGTCTAGCCCCTTGCCCGTGAGACACAGATCATCCCGACCATGGACAACGCATGATAGATCCCATCATATATCAACACACATCGCCTAATCAGTCATGGTGTGTAGGCCCTTGCCAACGAGTCGTAGATTTACTCTGTCCTGGCCGACCCAAACTAGATCTAACAGACCCTTGCACACATCGAGTAATCAGCCAGTGTGCGTAGCCTCTTGCCCAAGCCAAGCCAACATAGGAAAGATCCCATCACATCCGCGCACACATCACCAAATTGGGCAGGGTGCGTAGCCCCTTTCCCACGAGTTCCTAGACAGCCCTCCAAGTGTTGATGGACTATTAGAATTTGTGGAAATCCCCACCGCCCACATCATCAGAAGGCGCGTGCACAACAACCTCCGGAGTCAGAAAGGGAAAGTAGGAGCACAGAGGTGGCAGAAATCTAGTGTTGTTGCTCCCTGCGTCGTCAGGAGGACGGCGAGACGAGGGGAGTTTTTAGGAGTGGTTACTCTAGACTAGGTGACATTATGTTTTATAGAGAAAGAAATTAATATAGACATTTAATGTCGCATGTAATTAAATAATAAGCGCTTAAGGTGATGTAGATGTGTTACACACTCAGGAACCTCCATAGAGAAATGCAATCATACGTAGTATTAGGAAAGAAATCCGTAACTAGAGCTTTCAGAACTTTTATGCATGTGTATTAAGGAGTTGTAATTTGTACTAGATCCCTTTTGAGTGCGCCTCGATGTATGGATGTTAGGCAGAACGTTTGATGAGGCAAATAGGTTGATGGCACAACGAGAGGTGTAGAGAGACAAAGAGTAAGCATAATTACACTTGTGCCGGCAAGGAAAGTAGTCTTATATAATTTTAAAAAAGCAAACAAGAGATAATTAAAATATTGGTTCTGTATTTGCGTGGTCCAGTGTGCTAGTTGAGTAGAAAGAAATATGATCAAGAGACCTGAACTGCTCGGTTATTTAAGGAAAACTAGGCGAAAACCTAAACAACAGCAATACCACACCTTGAGCACCATACGGCATACAAGACACCATCAAGGCAAACGACTTAACACCACTAGTGGAGAAGAGGCCTTTCGTCCCAAGCCCTTGGGAGCAAATGTCCCCGTGTTGAACCACACCGGGACCAATGGGGGGCATTGGTCCCGGTTCATCATGAAAACCCTTTAGTCCCGGTTCGTTTGGACCCTTTAGTCCCGGTTGTAATACCAACCAGGACTAAAGGGGTGATCTCTGGGGCAAAAGTCTTTAGTCCCGGTTCGTATTACCAACCGGGACTAAAGGTCTACCTTTAGTCCCTGTTGACCTTTAGTCCCGGTTCGTATTAACAATCGGGACTAAAGGGTTTTTTCGGTTTTTTGGCTCCCCACGCACCTCCACCCCCCCGTGGATCGCCTTTTTTTGCTTTGTAAAATACAAAATAAAATGATAGAAAATTCAAAAAATAAAATGTTTTGAGATTCCTACATGTTATGGAACCTACTATTTGGTGAAATTAAGAAATTCGAATTTTCACTTTTTTGCAAAAAAGGTTTGAAAAATGGTAAAACCGCATTAACTTTTGCATACGATGTCGGAAAAAAGCGTATAATATATCAAAATGATCGTGGAAAAAAGTTTTTTAGATTCTCAAAATTCCAATATTTAGATTCTCAAAATGATCGTGGGAAAAACCCAGTTAGCCAATATTTAGATTCTCAAAATTCCAAATGAAAATATGAAAGCAGAAATATTTTAGTTTTTGCCAGAAATATAGAATTTTATATTTTTAAAAATTTAAAATAATAATTACATCATGCATAAAGATTACTATTACTTAACCATAAAGTTAGCCAATTTTAAGATTTTCAAATTTTCAAGTTTGGCAAAAAAATATTAAAAAATAATAAATTAAAAATAAATTATAATACAAATTAAAAAAAATATTTTTAAAAAATTGAAATTATAATACCATTACCACAACATGTTATTACGTCATTATTTTTGTTTATTAGAATAATTATTTCGAATTCAAACAATAAATAAGTGTGATATCGACCAACATGTTAATAGGATTGATATGATACTAATATCACAACATGCGCGCGAAGCTCTTGGAAGCGGAACGGGAAAGGAACTTGGCTAGAGATTAAGTGTAGTTAGAGACTAAACTTGTCAAATAACTGAAATTCTAGAAATTCTGAAAAAAGTAGAAAAAAAGAGGGAGAGAAAAATAATTAGAAAAATAGAAATGGATAATTTTTTTTAACGAAATAGCCTTTAGTCCCGGTTGGTGTTACAAACCGGGACTAAAGATCATTTTGCTCAACGCATACCAGCAGCCCACGTGGCAGGACCTTTAGTCCCGGTTTGTTTTACAACCGGGACTAAAGGGTTGAGCCTTTAGTCCCGCCTGTTTGGTCCCGGTTCAAAAAACCGGGACTAAAGGCCCAAATAAACCAGGATTAAAGGCCTTTTTTCTACTAATGCACATAAGCCGAGCGCCCGAGCATAGTTCCGCTCCCAAGGTGCACATTGAAAACCATCACATTGATATGATTTGTCATGAGCATTTTGCCAACCTCGACGACACCGAAGAGGAACGCCATGCCTAAAAAAATAGTACATGTGCCCCTATCTGAACATGCAAGCCAATACCAACGGGCTCATATGACGGCCCTCACAATTAGAGAGTGGTGCTGCATGTTACCATCACCGCACACCTCCATGGACTTATGTTAACCATCTACAAATGACAAACATGGCATTATGGTAGTTTTGTAAATGGTATAATCAACCACAAGTTATATTTTATTTAGCACCCATAACTTTTAAATGGCTACAAAATCATATTATTACTATCAAATAACATGAATACACATAAAACTAGAGGCTTAATTATTAAACACTTTCACGTAATAAAGATGTTGTCTAATGTGAGGGTCGATGTGTTAGTTATCTATAACAAAATCAATGTCAAGCACTGAAATCTTACTACATGGAAAAAACATGGACATTTACGTATAACGTGCCTTAATTCTGGAGAATAGCATTTCCGGTTGTTGTCGCACCACCTTCTTCTCGATGATGCACCACAAGAACGTCTATGGGCCCTCCGCCACCAGATATTGCATTTGGACACCACACTCGCTTGGTCCAACATTGGGCCCGCAGGGTGAGCCACATAGGTTCTACTTGTAGCACCCTAGGCTAGGCCAGATCAGCCCGGCCGAGGCCAGTGCAGCTAGATCCCATCGGATCCCCGCACACATTGTCTAATTAGGCAGGGTGTGCAGACCCTTGCCCGCGAGGCATAGATCATCCTGGCCATGGAAAACTCATGCTAGATCCCATCGAATCCCCGCACACATCGCCTAATCAGGTAGAATGTGTAGGACCTTGCCTAAGACTCACAAATTTTCCCGGCCCTGGCTAACGTATGCTAGATCCAATAGACACTCGCACATATCGATTTATCAGGCAGGGTGCGTAGCCCCTTGCCTATGAGTCGCAAATCAGCCTAGCCCAACCCAATACAGGCAAGATCCCATAAGATCCACGAACACATCACCAAATCAGGCAAGGTGCATAGCCCCTTTCCCGCGAGTTGAAAATGGTCGCTGCCCCTCCAAACGTTGATTTGTTATCGGACTTTGTGGAAATTCCCTCCTCCCCCATCATCGGTAGGTGCGTGGACAACAAACTTCGGAGTAGGCGAGGAGCATTACGAGTCAATGAGGGAGGTGGTGGAGATCTAGTGTTGTTGTCCTGCGCCGCTAGGAGGAGGTGATGCAAGGGGGAGTTTTTAAGAGTGGTTTCTCTAGATCAACTTGGTAACACTATCTTTTATAGAGAGATATTAAAAAAAAAATTCGAAATGGAGGAAATATCGCCCCAGCTTCTGCATCCAAGGGATGCACACGACTTTTTATTAGATTATTCACAACACCTTACAAGAGCAATACAAAAGATCAAACTCGAAGCCACCTCACTAGACCTACAGAGGGATGAAGGGGTGACAATTCACCAACCCACATCAACCAAAAACCAAATGCCTTCCCAGGCCGCCCAATAGCAGATGAGAAGCACATCCAGTCAAGCAGACTCGCCAACGCCTACGCCATAGAAGTTGCTACCGCCGTCTTCCTCGACTCCATCTTCAAGAGATATCATCGCATCGACCATGCCAAGCCTGCCATCGATGCCGCCACGGCGCCAGACGACTCCACCATCCTGCGCGAGTCCATCACACTGCATCCGTCCCGAGACACCACTGCACCATGCCGCGGCGACTCGACGACGCCGACACAACGAAAGCACACCGCTCCACCTCGATCCCTTTTACGACTTAATAGAGAGATATTAATATAGATCCCTTTTGAGTGCCCCTCGATGCATGGATGTTAGGCATAAAGTTTGATGAGGCAAATAAGTTGATGGCACAATGAGAGGTGTAGAGAGACAAAGAGTAAGCATAATTACGCTTGTGCCTGCACACATAGTCTAATTAGGCAGGGTGTGTAGACCCTTACCCGCGAGGCACAGATCATCCTGGCTATGGACAACTCATGCTAGATCCCATCAAATCCCCGCACACATCGCCTAATCAGGTAGGATGTGTAGGCCCTCTCCTAAGACTCGCAGATTTTCCCGGCCCTGGCCGACGTATGCTAGATCCAATAGACCCTCGCACACATCGACTTATCAGGCAGCGTGCGTAGCCCCTTGCCCACGAGTCGCAAATCAGCCTAGCCCAACCCAATACATGCAAGATCCCATCTGATTCGCGAACACATCACCAAATCAGGCAAGGTGTGTAGCCCCTTTCCAACGAGTTGAAAATGGTCGTTGCCCGTCCAAACGCTTATTTGTTATCGGGCTTTGTGGAAATTCCCTCCTCCCCCATCATCGGCAGGCGTGTGGACAACAACCTCCGGAGTAGGCGAGGAGAATTATGAGTGGATGAGGGATATGGTGGAGATCTAGTGTTGTTATCCTACGCCACTAGGAAGAGGCGATGCAAGGGGAGTTTTTAAGAGTGGTTTCTCTAGATCGACTTGGTAACACTATGTTTTATAGAGAGATATTAATATAGACATTTAGTGACGCATTTAATTAATCAATTGGTTATTTAGGTGATGTTTGTGTGTTACACACTCGGGAACCTAAGATAGCAATATATATAGTTGGTGTTTTTCAAAAGAAGGATAAACCACGACATGTATTGTGCTCTAAAATGATACATACATAAATATTATTATATGTAAAAAAATAAATGTCGAGCATTGAAATCTTACTACACGCTTTAATTAGGGAGAATATCAGTTTGCTCGCTGTCGCGCCACCTTCTTCTTGATGATGGACCACAATAACGTCTAGGAGCCCTCTTCCACCAGATACTCCATTTGGACACCACACTTGCTTGGTCGCACATTGGGGCAGTAGAGTGAGCCATGCATGTGCTACTTGTACCACCCTAGGCGCCACCACGCTATTGTGTTGTAGGATAGGACAGATCAGCCTGGCCTAGGCCAGCGCAGGGTAGATCCCATCGGATCCTAGCACACATCGCCTAATCAGGCAAGGTGCGTAGCCGCTTGCCCGCGAGACGCAGATCATCCTGACGATGGAACACGCATGCCAGATCCCATCATATCCCTGCACACAACACCTAATCAGTCAGGGTGTGTAGGCCCTTGCCAACGAGTCGCATGCAGATCCGCCCTGTCCTGGCTACGCTGGCTAGATCCAGCAGATCCTCGCACACATCGACTAATTAGGCATCTTGCACAACCCTTTGCCCATGAGTCATAGATCTGCCGAGGCAAGATCCCATCACACCCACACACATCACAAAATCGGGCAGGGTGCGTAGCCCCTTTCCCACGAATTGAAAATGGTCACCACCCCTCCAAGCGTTGATCGGCTATCAGACTTTGTGGGAATCCCTGCTGCCCCATCATCAGCAGGCGTATGGACAACAGCCTCCAGAGTTGGCAAGGCAAAAATAGGAGTGGATCAGGGAGGCGGCGGAGATCTTGTGTTGTTGCCCCCTACGACGCCATGAGGAAGGATACGTGTGGGGAGTTTATAGGAGTGGTTTCTCCTCACTAGGTAACACTATGTTTTATAGAGAACGAAATTAATATAGACATTTAGTATTGCATGGAATTAATCAATTGATGCTTAAGGTGATATAAATGTGTTACACACTTGGGAACCTCCATAGAGCAATGTAATCATACGTAGTATTGGGAAAGAATATCCATAACTGGAGCTTTCATAACTTTTATGTATGTGTTTTAAAGATAACTAATTTGTACTAGATTTTTTTTGTGTGCCCCTCGGTGCATGGCTGTTAGACAGAACGTTTGATGAGGCAAATCGGTTGATGGCACAGCGAAAGACGTAGAGAGAGAAATAGTGAGCATAAATACACTTGCACAGGCAAGGCAAATAGTCTTGTATACTTTTGAAAAGGCAAACAAGTGATAACTAAAATGTTGCCTGCACATTTGAGCCAACCGCTGTGCTAGTTGATTAGAAAGTAATTAAGTGATCAAGAGACCTAGACTGCTCAGTTATTTAAGGAAAACTGGGAAAAACCCGAACAATGGCAAAACCACACCTAGATCGAAGACACCGTTAAGGCAAACCAGTCAGCACACATTGCAGGGCACCTGAGCATTGTTCCTATCCCAAGGTGCTCACTGAAAACCGCCGCATCGACCTGATCTGTCGTGATCATATTTGCCAACCTCGACGACGTGGAAGAGGAACGCCATGCTCGGAAGAAGAGGACATGGTGCCCCTCTGAACACGCGAGCCAAGACCAACAGGCTCATTTAACGCCCCTCGCAGTTAGAGAGTGCTCGTGCATGCCACCATCAACGCACACCTCCACAGGGCCATGTGGCCAAAAATATCTCCAATAACAATGCCCTCAAGAGGGAACAGGACGCGAAATAGCGTCGCTATCATTCGATCTAATAGAGAAAATACAGGGTTCCCCTCGTAGCATGCTGAGAAATGAGGTCAAGGCTGCAAATCGACACCTTCAACAAGCTAACGGCGCCCTTAGGTGTCGTCGACAAACTCTGGCCACATGGCGTAGAGTTTGTTGTTTCCGGGAGATTCACTTGTCCTGAAGTTAACAATTTGTAATTTCTGGGAGATTTTGTTGTTTTCATAAGAAATGAACATATCATTGACTGCATGTGACTTTTGTACGCGGTGATATTAAAAAAAGTAGTACGTAGATTTTAACTTACACGTAGATTATGGGAAATACACTTTTGATTCTATGTGCATATGCTCCTGCCACTCGAAAAAACATTTTAAAATATTTTTAAAAATTAAACAAAAATTTCATGCATACATGTCGACATTGTAGGTGTGCAAAACCGACATTTTTTATGTCTTGTGTAAAAATAATGATAAAATTCTTCGTCGGAGCTATCTACACCAAATTTTGTATTTTTTACACATGACAAAAACAATATCTGCTTTTTATGAAACGAGCACATAGAAAAATGTACATGAGACATTTTTATCAGAAATTTGGACATTTTAAATTTGTTTAAAACTCATTTTGAAAACATCTATTCATTGGTGCAAAAACTCCTTGTCCTATAGATTATTGATTATGAAATCTAATGGTTGTGAATCCGTCATTTAGAAGTGGGACCACACAGAGATCCGTGGAGACAATATGTATTTAGTTTTACCAGTTGAATAACCAATTTTTGGCGAGATACTGTAAATATCTACCGTAAAGAACCAATTTCAGCGTTGTGCTAGCTTACTCATGTCATGCTTGTTTAAAGTTCTTGATTGGTACTTGTTGTAGATAGCCACTATGACTGTAAGTAGCTCTTTGTCGAAAAAATGACTAACTAGCTATAGATCTTGATTACAACATTACAAGATAAGCTAACAAACAGCACGGAATGTTTTCCTCACGAATTAACCACAGAATCGAATTAGCAAACGCTTCTGAACATAAGTAAACGCACACGCTGATGTGGCAAGCAGTTCGTTCATAAGTAAACGCACGAAGACGCTGATGTCTTCCGCACAGAGGGCCGGCCGGACACATGATCTTGAGACTGAACGCCTCTAATACGATACCTAATTAAGCAAGAATGATTCCTAATCAACACGAGTACTACTATGAGCTAGATCCACACCCACCGGCTGCAACACACGACACCACCGATCATGCACTGCTGCACGCACGGCCGGCTAGTTCTTGGTCGCCGCCACCCACGCGAAGACCCCGTGCACGAGCGCGAAGAGACCCATCATCAGCGCTCCCAGGGGCGCGCCCGAGCCGTGCCCAGCGAAGTCGGCGCGGCAGCCGGTGCGGTAGCGGAACCCGTCCTGGAAGGCGACGACGGCGAGGAGGGACGCGGCGAAGGAGAGGGCCACGGCGACGAGGAGCGACCCGCGCAGCCAGCGCCTCATCCACCGGCCGGCGACGGAGCCGAGTCCCTCGCGGTCGGCTTCGAAGGCCCTGGCGGCGCCCGCGTAGGCGGCGGCGGCCTCGGCGATGCGGAGCTCGGACATGACCGTGACGAGGAGGATGAAGGCGAGGAGGGCCAGGAAGTGCTGGGCGAGGACGACGCGCGCGTAGAGGTCCCAGCCGCAGGCGGTGGCGGGGTTGGTCGGGACCGCGCGGAAGGGGTTGCCTAGGAGGAAGACCATGAACAGCACCTTGAGCTGCTCCTTTGCAACGCTTTCGAACATCGCCATGGCGCTGGCTGCTTGCTTGGGACGGCTGGCTTTGTGGTGCTGGTTGGGTCGATGGGGAAGGAGAAGCCGGGAAGGGTGTGGCTAAAAGAGAAGGAGGCGAGGTTGAAGATTCAAATTTGAACTTGGTCCTACGAATGGTGCTACCGTATCTCTCTGCTCCATCCTCCATGTACTGTAAAGCTTGCTATCTTTTTCTTGTGGACCGGTCAACTGCCTCCTTCAGTTTTGACCGGTTCGGCCAAAGCCATAGCTTGCAGTTGCAGCAGAGGAAAAGAAAGCTCGAAGAAGGGTTGGACCGCTGGCCAAAGGGTTAAAGACCGTTGCCTCCATTGCCAATTTCGGTTTGGCGCCAAGAGTAGACAGGGGTAGAGACAGGGCCATGCATGCTTTCAACCAACGGGGAAGAGACTACAATGCAGGATAACGTGGCCATGTGACGAGTGCGAGGAATGGTTAGATCGAATTTTTACACTCTTTGATGCAAATTACTGTATTTTTCTGGTTTCAGAAATGAAACCGGGGCTATGCATTGTTTTTCTAAAAAAAATTACTGTATTTTTCTAATCCTTACCACTAAACTAGCCATAAGTACCACTTGCGCAGAGGAAACATGCATGTCGTTTATGAATGGTTTGATGGCAACACTATACCGTGCATAATTAATAGTCTTATAGCATTTTCAACACTTCTGCTCCGGTGCTCCTCCGCTGGAATTTTTTTGGCGCGTCAAACACAACATCGGTGGAGATTTTCCCATACATGTTTGTAAGCGGGGGCACGATCGTAATTTCATTATATGTCCACCGTCCGTACAACCCTATATAGACCCGTATGGCACGTGTTGTGTTGTACCTCGTTTTTGTACGTATCTACGGTCACGTGCGTGTGCCGAAATATAAAAGTCCTATACAGATCTTGCTCACGTGACCTTTTTTTTTCTTACGCGATATATACATATTGTATCAATACAGATGAGTATACATGGGCTGAATATGAGTTTGGGCGGATCCAACACATGGAAAAATAACTAACTATGGCCCTCCAACTTCATTTAGGGGGGGAGCACCGGAGCAGCCCTCCATTTCCAATAACACCCGGAAATCATTCCATCCAGCAGCTACGAGTTGGAGTATCGACAGAAACTCCCCAATGGTTCTCCCCGTTGGTCTTTCTATGGGCCTAAAATGTCCGGACACCGGAATGTCCCTAGCATTCAGAGCAATCGAGGGTTGTCTACACATGTCTAGTCATGCTTGCATGTTGGATGTGGCCCACCCGTGAGTGAGAGGTCTCGCTTGTCACCAAAAGTGGGCGCCACTGTGGCGAAGCCAACATGTAACCATTGGGTTCACATGAACCGAGTGAAATTAGTTCAATCTCTTTACCAATACTTACTGATTATACCTATTCCGAACCTAGTCTTACAAAGCAGTGAACCCAATCAGAAAATGTTCCGGTTTCGCCTCTCTATGCGGGTACTTAATGTGTTCCCTACCTAGGCACGTACCATGCCCGTCTATCCACACTGGGCTTGGGCCGCCATGTCCAAATCTCATCATGACGTTGCCTCTTTGCCTCCCCTCTGCATCTACCGTAAAGATCGGCCTCCACTACCACCATGGTGAAGATGTTGAGGCATGACGCGGTGGACGGCTAGAGCCGCACCATATTTGGCTAGACACGCAGACACGACAACGACACACGAGTTGGCTGCCACCAGACTACGATCTACCGAAGGAGTGGCGCATCAACTGAAGAGAATTTATGTGCATCACAGCCAGAGCGAGGTCGCCGACGCATGAGAAGAGATGTCCCCGGCGCTAGGGGAGAACCCATATTATGTGGCGGAGTCCCTATTTTGGACGAGCTCTTCCGAGAGGAGCATGAAGTCAAGAGACAATCCGCCGGTATGGTAGAACGCACAAAGCAACGCCAACTCTTTGCACAAGCCTTCATCAATTTAACAAACGCTGCGGTCAACCCGCAAGCAATTCCCAAGCCCAAGCTTGTAGAGTGCCCAAGCGCAAGCTTGAAAAGCAGTGGCCCACCTTGGATAATTTATCAGAACATATACTGTCATCATCAAGACAGCGAGGAGTTCGGCAATTGGAATTTTTGTGTGGGACAACACTGAATTTGTAGTTTAAATATAGTTTGAATGGAACTAGTTTTGTTTAAATATAATTAAAGTTGGCCTTTTTATATTTATGTGATGTTTACAAAAAAATTTAAAAAACGGTGTCCTTTTGTGGGTGCCATTGGGGGAACCCGTCCCATCGGTTTGGATATGGTGTTCGACGCCCCCAAACAAACCCCGTCGAGACAATTTTCAAGGGAGATGCCTTTACAACCACAAGTAACTAAATTTTGAAATGGGCAAGATCACATGGGTATCCAATCTTGCGTTCAAGTAGATTTCATTTAACTTAGGACTACACAATTTTTCTTATTATATATTTTAAATCAATTGCCAAAAGCTATTCAGGCGAGTTTCTAAATGAAAGGCTCTTAATTGTTTTGCTTTATAGACACCTTGAAATATGCTAAATAAAACCTCGAAGTAGTCGTGCGTGTATTTTAGTGGCCATGAAGTACAAGTAACTGTGTGTAACCTTGTGAACTTTGATCTTCTTGAAGGTTGCACGTGACTTATACTCACGAATGCTAAATCATCTTTACGGTATTATTCCTTATTTTAACTTCAATACTTTCCAGTATCAAATCTTTTTGTTTTCCCCGGGACGGGGACGAGTAAAGATTAAGCTTGGATGAAGTCGATGCCTTCAATTGGCTTCATTGTTTCTTGAAGATTCTCACCACCTCACCCCCAATTTGCTGTCAATTGTTTTTCATTCATCTTAATTCCACCTTATTAGGGGAAAATCTCCTAACATAATACTATCTCTATCTCAAAGCTTAAGGTTTATATTTTTTTTGAAAAATCAAACCAAATAAAGTTAGACCAAACATTTCGAAGAATATATCAACAAATATAATATTTTTTAGATACCACACGAAAAAAAATTTCATTATCTATCTAATGATATTGATTTTATATTTTACATATTAATGATTTTTGATAAAAACTTAGTCAAACTTAACATAATTTGACTTTCTAAAAATAATATAAGCCTTAAGCTTTGGATGAAGGTAGTACTAGCATCTGCTTAAGAAAAGGAACCATAGCTGTACACTGGAAAAAAAGGTAGGACAAGGAAACAAGTCTTTTTTTTTATATTTCCAACTGAAAAACTAGTATGTTGGAGAGACGATGGTGCTGTGCACATACATGAGTTGTACAGAGCCACTGTGCATGTAACTAGCTAACTCTGGATTGCAACATTACAGGACTAAGCTAACAATTACTAGCAGCGGGCCACACATGCATACCCAGTCAAGGAACAGGAAGTGAAGACGCGACGACAATCCAGAATGTTTTCCTCACGAATTAACCACAGAATCGAATTGGTAACATATCTCTTCCACAGGAAAATGAAGGTATCAACTTCATAAGTAAACGCACAGGCTGATGTCTCTTCCAGAGAGAGGGCTGGACACGTACATGATCTGGAGACTGAACGCCTCTAACACGATACCTAATTAAGCAAGCATGATTCCTGAATCCTCCACATCCACCAGCTTCAACAGAAGACATGGATCAGCGATCATGGACGGCCGGCCCGTAGCTAGACAGCTAGTTCTGGGTCGCCGCCACCCACGCGAGGAGCCCGTGCAGAAGCAAGAAGATGCCCATCACCACCACCCCCATGCCGTGCGCTCCCGTAGGCGAGCCCAGGCCGTACGCGACGTGGTAGGGGTGGCAGCCGGCCCGGTGGAGAAACCCCTTCTCGAAGGTGACTTCGGCGAGGATGGACGCGGCGAAGGAGAGGGCCACGGCGAGGAGGAGCGTCCCGCGCAGCAAGCGCCTCTTCCACCCGGCGGCGGCGAGGGCGCCGGCCCCAGCGGCCCAGGCCGCGGTCCTGACCGCGAGGAAGAGCGTGCCGGCGGCGAGGGCGGTGAGGAGGAGGTAGGTGTGGGTGCGCACGACGCGGGGGTAGAGATCGGCGCCGCACTCGTTGGCGGGGCTGGCCGGGACGGCGCGGAAGGCGTTGGCGTAGAGGAGGACGTAGAAGAGCGAGTCGAGCCCCGCCGTTGCGACGCGCTCGAACATCCCCATGGCGCTCGCTGCTTGCTACTGGCTGGGAGATGGACTGATGGAGCGCAACGTCCAACGGCTGGCTTTGGGGCTGATAAAGACCGGGAGAGAGGTTGAATGAATGGAGTATTTGAATTTGAACTGATCCGACGTAGTATCTCCCTGCTCCATGTTCTGTAAAGCTTTGCTATATGTGCAGCCCACATAGGACCCGGTCAATTGTATCTAGCAGCATGAAGAACACGCAGTGTCAGTTTGGTTAAAAGCATACTTGCAGGCTTGCAGCAGAGGAAAAGAATGCAGGGGAGTGGTTGGATCGTGGCCAATAGGGTAAAGGAGTGTACTTCAAGCCCTTCAAGCCCTCCATTACCAACTTTGGCTTTGACACCAAAACTAGAGGGCGATCCCACACATTTCGGTCACAAAAAATAATTGTATGTGTTTGTTTACATTGGCCCATGAACGCGGAAATAGTTTCCAGACCACGATTGTTCGTTTGCGTCTGGAGGTGTCTTAGCGGCCCGACGCATTTTGTCCGGCGAGGCCGGTTTGGGTTTTTTCCATTGAAAATGTGCAATATATGAAACAAGTTGCGCATACAAAGCCTAGCTTATTGGTAGCATCGGGACTGCGTGGAAGTAGGGGCCGTAGTCTCTGATGACCAGTAGAATGACCATCAGCATGTCTCTTGACATCCGGTAGCGGCGCCGGAACATGTGCTCCTTGTACACCGGATAAGTGAGGAGTGTTTGTAGAGCCAGGCATCCCCGCCGACTCAGTTGCGCGCGCAAGTTGCCCCGGAAGCCCTTCGTCGAGAACATGTTCCGTGGCATTTGCTTGTCATGGTGCTCGTGGAGGATGGAGGTTGCAGCAACCATGTGTTGCGATGTCTCGTGGAGGATGCATTACCTACGGAGCCTCTCAAGCGACTGCCTGATGCATCTATCATGCACCACCAGTGGGTCAGTAGCAAGTCAAGCTGACGCAGCATGGCCAGAAATGGCATCCGAAAAGTTTGTCAAGGTTGCACCGGGCAATTTACCGAACTTGTTCTGGGTGTTGAGGCCAGCAGGCGCCCTGCAGATGCACGGCTAACAAGGATATGAGTGATGCAGGAAGGTCCTCTGCACTACCCTAGCGCCAAGCCTGGACCGAGGAGAAGACGTGGCACGAAGAGACCTAGTCGACCACGGCGGCGTTATGCAGCAGCGGTGGAGTGGCGGTGTTACCCAAGGGCTGCAAAGAAAGGAAGGAGTGATACGTCTCAAATGTATCTATAATTTTTGATGCTACATGCTTCTTTTACACCAATTCATATATGTTTTGCTCATACTTCGTTGCACTTTTATACATTTTCCGGCACTAACCTATTAACAAGATGCCACAGTGTCAGTTCCCTGTTTTCTGCTGTTTTGTATTTCGGAAAAGTTGTACAGGAAATATTCTTGAAATTGGACGAAACAAAAGCCGAAGTCAATATTTTTCCGTAACAAAGACAGAGTCCAGAGGGGAGTCGAAGGGGGCAACAGGGCGGCAACACCTGCCCTAGGCGCGGCCTAGCCCTGGCCTGCACCTTGGGGTGGTGTTGGCCACCCTGGCCTCCACCGACATCGCCCCTCCGCCTATTTAATCACGATCTCGGGAAAACCCTGAAGACCCGAGCCTCCATCCATGAAAAGTTCTGTCGTGGACGCCATTGCAGAACCCATCTCGGGAGGGTTCTGAAGCTCTTCCCGGCACCCTGCAGGAGGGGAAAATCATCGCTGGAGGCATCTACATCGCCATGTCCGCCTCTAAAGTGATGCGTGCGTAGTTCATCCCTGGACTATGAGTCCATAGCAGTAGCTAGATGGTTGTCTTCTCAAATTTGTGCCTCATGTTTAGATCTTGTGAGATGCCCTACATAATCAAGATCATCCTTATGTAATGCTACATGTTGTGTTTGCTGGGATCCAATAAATATTGTATACTATGTTGAGATCGATTATATATTCTTATCATATGTTATTTGTCATATTGCATGCTATCTGTTGCTAGTAAATACTCTGGCCAAGTAAATGCTTGTGACTTCAAGAGGGGGTATTTATGCTTGATAGTAGGTTCATGCCTCTAGTTTTCTGGGAGAGTGAAAATAACTTCTAAAATTGTAGATGTGATGTTGCTACTAGGGAGAAAACAACAATGTTTTATCCGAGGGTAATTCTATTATTTACTTTACACATATTGCTTAATGCAATAATCTGTTGCTTGCAACTTAATACTGGAAGGGGTTCGGACGATAACCGGAATGTGAATTATTAGTCATAGACTGTCAACACCCGGATTTTTAAGTCCGGATGCCTATTATGTCATACATCGCAATCCCAGGAATATTGTTGTTGCGAGGCATAATAGTTAAGTATCACAGTCATCATTTATTACATACCATAATCGTCTTACAAATAGAGATCACATGATCCAAATTACACAAATAGTTGATCTATTGATCAACGAACACAATTCATAGCGGAAGCGTAGATAGAAGGGGACTCTATAGTCCACAGGCCAACGCTTGACGTCAGGAGTAGTCCTAGTTGTCGTAGACGTCCTGTTGTCCATCATCTCCATACTGCTGCTCCTCTTCATAGTCTGGCCATTTGAATAGCCGGGACACGCCGTGAGTACTTTAAAGTACTCGCAAACTAATACTAGTGTAAGTGCTATCAAATCTAGTAAAGGGGTACTAAGCTCTAGTTTCTTTTGCATAAAGCCAATTTTGGTTCACAAGTATTTGAAATAAAGACTCTTCATGTACTAACTAACTCAAGTGGGAACATTAGTGTCATTCCCACAACTCAAGTTGTGATTCACAAACAAGTCACCAATTCACCATTCATTTCATAACTATTTTCAAAGAATCTGACACTGGTAACAGTATGGACTTTCCAACTGTCTGTAACCGTGGACATGGCTATTCGAATAGGTTTACACTCTGCAGAGGTTGCACACTTGTGCCACAACATTTGATTTCATCCGTCGGGATAACCCCGAATCATCGTACAGTATGCGGATCATCAACCATAACCTTTCATTTACAAACTCTAGTATGAGCACCTCTCCCCATGAGCTTGGCCTCCCGGTGAAGACCAGCATCCTTTGGGAACTGCACGAGCTTGGCCGTACAATTCACCTCAATTCACATCATTCATCGACAACGGAGGCAGCCTCGGCATAACCCCTATGATGTGTGTTCAGAGGGAACCCATACTAAGGTACATAAACTTCTAGTTAAGCCCTTACCCATAATCAGGTATTGTGGGGGTACTTATGAATTGGAAAGGTATCACATTCAAACCAATATTAGTTTTTAATTAAAAATCACTATCTTCTCTTGGTCATATTCACCTTCAAAATTCCTTCAATGGAATGCATCATCATTCCAAAGTTTCCAACTTCATTTCAAGTCACATGTTCCCATCTAGAGTAGTCATGTTTGAATGTGAGCACTAGCATCTACTCATGAAGGGTGCTAACTACTTGGAATGCTAGTTAGGCTAAGTTGGATATTCTTGTACTAATCTAACATTAACCCCATTGAATCATGAATTAAAAAGTACTTTGATAAACCAAAGCAATAAAGCTTGCAAGTAAAGCTGGTAGTAAAACTGGGGATAGGTTCATGATTCATAAGAAAAGATGAGAGTGCCTTGTTCTTGGTAGAACTTTGCACTTGGCAAGAATATTAGCTTGCCTTGGTAGTTCTCAAACTGTTCTTCCTCCTCCTCTTGGTAACAACCTTCTTCTTCGGCGTACTCTCCGGTGCTAGCGTCTAAATTGGAATACGAGTATAATTACTCACTAATTCAATGGCTATTCCACACAGCACATATAAACACACAAACTATTCTATGCACACAAGTAATCTAATTAGAGTGCAAGGGTGGTGGTGTTTGAGGAGATTTTACTTCTTTGTATTTAATATGTAATTGATAGTCTCCATAGGGTTCTTGAGAAATAATTTCCTCTCATTGAAATCTCCTCAAGATTTAATTTCTCAAATAATCATGTATGAACTCCTATTGACCTAAGTCAAATGTTCATCATCATCATTTGTGAAAATAATTTAAATGAGGTAGATCACCTCATATCCTTTAATAACACCACAAATGATTTAAATCTCAAGTAATTCATATAAGAGAGTTTGGTCCAGGGGTCCAAACATCCCATGAATTCATGTGAGACAAGTTTAAATGAAGTATAAGACTCCACATAATTTACTTTAATAGTTTTGGACAATATCAACTAGTTAAACTAGCTATATTATCCATTAATTAAACTAGGGCATGATCATGCAAAGTGACAACACCATTTTATTGCATAAACAATTAGTGTAAGTTAAATGTGAGCTATTGGAGTTGGAATTAACTTAATATCTATTTTATTTGATTTTTAATAATTATTTGCATAGGGAAAAGTCCCTGCCTTGTTATTTTTACACAATTAATTCTACAACAAAACTTGAGGTGGGACCAGTGGCATATTGTAGATATGTTTACTAGCTTTCCAACCATATAAAATTTATTGCATTTGGTTAAGCCAATTTGAATCTATTGATTTTCAAAGCTTGGGCAGTATTGAAATTACCTGGAAATGTTTAAAAGGAATTTGAATTAATAGGGCCGGCGGGAAATGAAACTAGGCCAGATTCGAATTAAAACGCCCAGTCCAGCCCACCATGGTCCACAGACGTGCGGCGCGCTGACAGGGTGGGGTCCAAGCGTTAGTGGCTCAAACTTACCGAAACGGTACGCGTGAACGTGGGCGGTCGGATCAGATGCAGATCGTGCGGTCGAGGCGCGTCGTCTCCGTCGAGGAGAAGGGCTTGCTGCCGCGGCGGAGGTAGGGGGTTGGCGGCGAGCTGGAGCTCCGGCGAGGGTCAGCGACGGTGCAGGTCGACGTTGTCGACGACGGGGAGTCTACTGGTAGTCGCGGCGGAGCTTGAGGTGGCCGAAATCGACGGCGGCGTTGAGGTACTGGCGCGGCCAACTCCGGCAAAATTACAGCGGCGGAGTGGACAATGTGGAGCGGAGAGGTGTTGAGGAGGGTCAGGAGGGAGAGGGGAAGTCGAGGGCGTGCTCAGTTCGTCCGGGAGCGGCTTCCTTTTATAGGGCGCGAGGTGGCCGTGGGGTGTGCGGCAGGGTCGACAGCAGCACGGCGACTCCGGCGAGGGAAGGGGGTCGGCGAGGTCAGCGCGAGGTAGGTGGTGTCCGTGCGGTGCTAGGGAGCTTGATAGCTAGGTGGGGGACGGTCTGGTTAGTGCTGGCGCGTGCGATGCCGTGCGGCACGGCGGCGGAGAAACGGCGACGATGTCGACGGTGACAGCATGCGCAGGGGCAAAGGAGCGTGTCCGGCGGGTTGGTGCTGCGACGGCGAAGCTCAACACGTAGCCAGGGGGTCCGGGGGAGGCGTCGAGCGGCGAGGCGACATGTGGCCAGTGGGCGTCCATGGCGTGCACGTGCGACGTCCACGGCATGCCTGGGCCGTTCTGGGCGCGCGTTTTCCGGCGAGCTTCGGCGTCCTCTCCGACCAGGGCTTGCATGGGCTGCAGTAGGGAGGTGAGGTGGAGGGTTTGGGCACCAGGGCCAGAAGTGGAGAGCAAGGGGAGAGGTGTAACATCCCAAGTTTCAACAAAAGGAACAAGAGAGGAATTCAAGAATCCAAAAATCAGAGTCAACAAAAACTTTTTCATATCATATAGGACCATGCATGTAGAGCACCTTGTTATTTATTTTTGAGTGTGCAATTGCCATGATGTTTTCTTATGTGTTCTCTCTCACTCTAAAACCCTAGCAATGATCACTTGATCATCCAAAGTCAAATAAAAAGAAAATAGAAAAGAAATTGTAAAAATCAATTTCACACACACATAAGGCTTAGGCCATTTTTACAAATATTTGATCTAGACCTTTTTGGTTTGCACCATTGGGTGTAAATGGATACTAAACATATATTAACAACTTTGGAAACAATCAAACATTTTTCAAATCAAATTTGAATCAAATATGAGCTCACATGTGATTATGGTCATATGAGACATTTTTAGTCTGATGCTCACTTTGATCCCCTGGTTTGTGAGTTTCCACTTCTACACTTGACCATTTCTTTGCACCTCATCCAAGACAACATCAAGGACAACAACTTTGCTCAAGAACACACCCCAAAATTCCCTCTCTAATTCAAATGGCAAGCAAGCAAAGTGGGGACTTTTTATTAAAGTGAAGATCATATGCAAAATGAATTTTTGCAATTCAATTCCATTTTGATCCCCACCACCACCAATATACTACATTTAATATATGATTACAACTCACCAAAAATATTTGCAAAATTCGAAAATATTTTTCTTGCGGGCATTATCACAAACACCTTGCAGGCATGGTAAAAATTGTTGCCCATACTGAAATTTGGAGATGGACTTGGTCCAACCTGACCCTCTCTGCACCCCTGGCATCTCCCTCTCACTTCACCACATCCATCAGCACCAGTGCCACCCCTCCACTTGCTCACCATGGTCAAAACCATGCCATGTTGTGGCATGGCATGCCACCATCATGCCACCCTCACCTCTGGCCATCTCTGGACCTCACCACCATGTCCCTTCCCTTCCTCTCACCTCCCTGGACATGCTCATGCACTTCCTTGACCAAACCGACGCTTGCACACGCCAGCACAGGCGCGCCTAGCACGCTCCAGCGACGCCATGCCGTGCATGGTCGCGACGCCAGAGCGCCGCAGAGACCCGTCGACTCCGACCCCGCCTCGCCATCAGCGCCCGTGCGTAGCTCCGCCTCAGCACCAGGACACCGCCAGACATCACCACGAGCTCGCCAGCGCCGTGTCACCGTCGCGGAGGATGACGACGACCGCTACAGTACCCACGGACGCATGACACTCCCCACTGTGCTTGACCACCTCCTGCTATTCCGAGGGCACCGTGACGCTCGCTGTGACCTCCTGAACGCTGCCATGACCTTGCCCACGCCGTTGATCGCCTGCAGCAGGGCCTCGCCGTCGTCACCCGTGACCTCCCGCAGCTGCTCGAGGAGGCTATAAAAGCAGCCCCTCCCGTCTCAATTCCAGCACACCATCAGTCTTCCCTCTCACCTCTGAGCCTCTCTAGCCTCTTCTTTCTCCACATTCGCCACTGCCTCGCCGGAATTTGGAGCTCGGTGCCCGCGGAGGTGCTGAGAAGGGCGCCGTCGTTGCAGTGCACCCCAGGCGCCGCCGCTGCTTCCATCTGCTTCACCATCATCGACAACCTCGCCGCAACCCCTCTCCGACCATCGCCGTGCCGCCGGTGAGCCTCCGACCCCCCACCGTCGCCGCGCCAGTAGCCATCTCTCGCCGGAGACGACGACCTCTCTGGTCCGTTCGATCCGCCCCTAATCGTGCGGCCCACGCTCAGCGTACCGCTTCGCCTGTTAAGTCCCACAGACAGGTGGTCCCCACCTTGTCAGCTGGCCCGCTGCGCTGGACGCAGAACTGGGCCGGCCCATTTCTTTCCCCTGTTTAGCCCAGAAACCTTTCCCGCCTAAGCCCATCCGATTAAAATTTAATTTTCGAATTTATTTAAATACCCTCAGATGCTGTATTCAAAATTAAATAGGATAAAATCCACCAAACCAAATTTTACGAATTTTATATATTTGGAAACCTTATGAAATTATCTACACAAAGCCACTGGTTTGAACCCTAGATCTATTATATAAATAAAGTGAGAAAATAAACAAAACAGAGACTTTTCTGCCTTAGAATAATTATTAGAAATCAACCAAAAATGATTTTTAGTTAATTCCAACTCCTATAATTCACATTACACTTATACTAATTGTTTTTACAAAAATATGCCATGATTACTTTAAATGATCATGGCCTAGTTTAATTAAAGGACTATATGGCTAATTCTAGTCAAAGTTATGGTCCCAAAAATATTGATAAATCATATGGGATTATTTTCTCTCATTTAAATCTTGTCATGAACAATCCAAAATGAGGTAGAGACTCTGGTCATATAGGTCTCATATGGATTGTTGATGATATTAAATATTTACCATGCTAGGATTAAATTGTATGAGGTGCTACCCCTCATTTAAATCATTTTCTTAAATGATAAGTATGAAGAGGTTGACTTTGGTCAACCTAGGTCTTATTCATGAGAGAAATTAAATCTTAATGGAATAATGAGAGGAAATTATTTCTCTAAATAAATAAAAATAACACCTAAGTTAATATGAGAGGAAATTATTTTTCTTAAATAAGAAAAACACATCCACCAACTTAATAGTAATGTGTGAGGCTAGTTTAAGTTGTGTGAATCATGTGTGTGCTTAGTTTAGTAAATAAGTTGGTGTGATGATTGTGTACCCCGTATTCGTATTTTAGACGCTAGTACCGAGGAGTATCAAGAGGAGGAGGAGGTCTACTCAAGGAGAAGAAGACCACTTTGACCAATTCCCCAACCAAGGCAAGATAATACTCTTGCAAAGTGCAAGCTCATCATGAGCAAAGCATTACCCATTTACTTTATGTTTATGAGCCTACTTTCCAATTTTATTTCCAAGCTTTACTTACCGTTGCTTTATCCATGTATGTTTTGATTCATGATTCAATGGGGTTAATGTTAGATTAGTACAAGAGTATCAAAGTTAGCCTAGAATCAAAGCAAAGTACTTAGCACCCCTCATACCTAGATGCTAGTGCTAAATTAAAAATGACTACTCTAGATGGGAACATGTGTGGTGAAATAATGATGATGATGAAAGTATGAAATGAATTTTGAAGGTGAATATGACCAAGAGAAGATAGTGATTTTTGATCAAAAACTAATATTGGTTTGGATGCGATACCTTTCCAATTATTGAGTACCCCCACAATACCTGATTATGGGTAAGGGCTTAACTAGAAGTTTATGTATCTTAGTATGAGTTCCCTCTGAACACACATCATAGGGGTTATCGAGGCTGCCTCCGTTGTTGAGAAATGATGTGAATTGAAGTGAATTGTACGGCCAAGCCCTGTGCAGTTCCCAGGTTGACAGTTGGTCAAGCTCATGGGGGGAGGTGCTCATACTAGGGTTAGTAAATGAAAGGTTATGGTTGATGATCCGCGTACTGTGTTACGATGATTCGGGGTAATCCCGACGGATGAAATCAAATGTTGTGGCACAAGTGTGCAACCTCTGCAGAGTGTAAACCTATTCGAATAGCCGTGTCCACGGTTGGACGGTTGGAAAGGCCATACAGTTTTCAGTGTTAGATTTTGAACATGTTGATGAAATGAATGGTGAATGGTGACTGGTTTATATGGAAACACAACAGAGTTGTGGGAATGACACTAATGTTCCCACTTGAGTTAGTTAGCACATGAATAAGTCTTTATCAACTATTTGCAAACTAAAATTGGCTTTATGCAAAGAAACTAGAGCTTAGCACCCTCTTACTAGAATTGTTAGCACTTACACTAGTATTAGATTGCGAGTACGTAAAGTACTCACGGCTGTGTCCCTGGCTATTCAAATGGCCAGACTATGAAGAGGAGCACGAGGAGGACGGTCAGCAGGAAGTCTACAACAACTAGGAGTCTGCTAACGTCAAGCGTTGGCCTGTGGACTATAGAGTCCTTGTATCTTAGGCTTCCGCTATGAACTTATGTTTGTTCGTTGATCAGTTCGTTGATCTCTAGATCAACTATTTGTGTAATATGGATCATGTGATTCCAATTTGTAAGACTTTATGGGTTGTAATGAATGATGACTGTGATACTTAACTATTATGCCTCGCAACAACAATATTTCCTGGGATTGCGATGTATGACATAATAGGCATCCGGACTTAAAAATCCGGGTGTTGACAAGTTGGTATCAGAGCCATTGTTTGACCTTAGGAGACCCTAGTTTAGAATGGACGTTCTGAAAATTTTAGTTTCTAAAACCAATGAAGTAAATATTTGTGAAAAACTTACTCATTTTCTTCTCTATAAGATCTTTTCAAAAATGATAAGCCATGCTCCTCCTTATAAATCCATCTAAAATTTTGCCACACCTGTTCACATCTCTAACTTACTTATCCATTTCACTTTCAGATGGAGCATTACGCCCAGACGGAGTCCTACGAGCTGGGAAGTTTGGTGTTCGAGACCTGTTCTTGTGTCAGAGAAGCTTGAACGCCCACCTCCTCAACACCTCACAGGGGAGGGGCATGGATGATCACCGCTGACTTGAAGGGAAGTCCGGAGCCTCCCATGTCGGAGCGGATCCTTTTCTCCTTCAAGGCATGCAACTGGGTGGACGGGCTTGCTCATGCCCTTCAGGAGGGACTTGCCCGGGTGTGCGGACAGAACATCGCCGCACTCCAGGGAACTCGCTTCGCCCACTTCGCGAGGCATGACACCATGGGAGAGCCCATGGCACTCTCTTCGCACCCGGTGCTCAAGCATCATGTGGAGCATCTGGACTTTATGCTTCACGAGACCCGGAAGGACCTGGAGCTGACGCGTGTCCACGCCCACCGTGCCCAGAAGCTTTGGCTCATCATGCCGACGCCATCGGCTACTCGCCAAGGACCGCAGGCCACTCCGCTGCAGCAAGAAGGATGCTACTATCACGCGTCTTCGCGAGAAGATACGCACCTTGGAGATAACTGTCCGGAGGACTAGATTCAGGAGATGGAGGAGGATGGAGAGGACATCTAGGGAGGCGATGACTTCCTGAGCGACGACAACGACTTTGAGGAGGATGAGTTCACTGATGAGGAGGACTACGAGTTTCTGGAGGCTGCGGGGGATGGGATCATTCCCATCGATGTGGATGAAGACGATGAGGAGTAGTTGCACTAGCTTCACTTATGTAGGTGTGAGTTGTATCCCGCACCATGTATCGTAGATTGGAGAAGAAGGGTTCTTAAAACCCTTAGTGTGTCAGCTTGTAATGTGTGTTGTTACCATGAATGAATGTTTGTGTGTTATGTGCATCATCAAAAGACTTTAAGTTTAAAACTTACCCAAAAATAAGCCATAGAAAATTCCCTCTCGTCTCATGATCTATCTACCTGTTCAGATGGCTCGTCCGCATCGCAGCGCGAATCCGGATGCAATGATGCAACTGCTGCAGACCCTGATGACAGACAGGGAAGCTGACAGAGCAGAACGCCAAGCAACCATAGCAGCACTGCAGTTGGCCAACAACCAGCATGGCCATGGGAACCATGATCACCCAGGGTCCAAACTCAAGAATTTCCAAAACACCAACCCACCTGTCTTTAGCAAGACGGAAGAGCCCTTAGATGCAGATGATTGGCTGCAAACCGTAGAAAACAACCTGGAAGTAGCTGGAGTTGATGAGAATGAGAAGGTGTTGTTTGCTACGCACTATCTCGCAGGACCAGCAAGAGCATGGTGGACCATGTACCACCAGGTTTAATCAAGAAGATGAGGGATGATGACTTGGGCTGACTTCAAGCTCAAGTTCAGCAAGTACCATGTACCACCAGGTTTAATCAAGAAGATGAGGGATGAATTCCGTGAACTAAAGCAAGGCCGGATGTCGGTGGTAGAATACCGCGACAGGTTCCTCACCCTGTCAAGGTACGCCCCCGATGAAACCGACACCAATGAGAAAAGGAAGGAGAGATTCTGAACGGTGCACGTGAGATGCGACGGTACTAGTCAACATTCCCTTTGCCGACCTCGAAGCCCTAGTGGATTCTGCCATCCAGATGGAAGGTAAACTGCACCAGGCCAATGAGAACCGCAAGCGCCGCATGATGAATCAGTGGGCCCAGCAATGCCCCAAGGTATCGCCTAGCTCAGCGGTGGTTTGCCCCAAACAACAAGCCCCAGAACCAGATATCGCCCGGTTTTCAAAACCGGAGCGGAGGAAACCCAAGGCCAGGGGCCCCCACCACAACAACAACAACAACAATAACTCTATGTGCACCACAACATCAACTTCAACAGCGCTCCGAGAGCCAACAACAACAACAACAACACCAACCACGCACCAAGGCGGAAGCAATGCCATCCCTGTTGCAGCCAAGGACAAGTCCACAATCACCTGCTATGAATGTGGAGTTGTGGGACACTTCTCCAGAGTGCCCCAAAAGGCTGGCCAAGCTTGCAACACCGCTGCACCTGCTCAGCAGCAACGCCGTGTCTCCACCGGCAAGAAGTTCGCCCCCAACAACCCGAACAACCGCGGAGGTCGCCTCTACCACATGAACGCGAGGAAGCCAGGAAGCCCAGATCGTGCTGGGTATGTTCTCTGTTAACTCAATACCAGCAAGAGTGATGTTTGATTCAGGAGCATCGCATTCATTTATTCAGAAGATTTTGTGTGCACTAGTAAGATTCAACCAATCAGCTTGAAACATGTCATGATAGTTCAAATACTGGATCCACAACTAAAGCTAGAAAATTTTGCAAAGAAGTACCCATCAGAATTCAGAGAAATGTTTTTTGCAAACTTAATCGTTCTGGGAACAAAAGGATTGGAAGTAGTACTAGGTATGGATTGGATGGCGAAACATCATGGATTGATAGACTGCCAAGAAGGCCATCACCATGACTAGTAACCGGAATAACAATAGAACATGTGTCTGAGAAACTACCAGAAATTTCACTTGCAACCAAGGAGTAGCCAAACCAACTCGGATCAGATCAGGATCGTCTGTCGATACACGATGTGTTTCCGGATGATCTACCAGTATGCCCCGGATCGGGATATCGAGTTTATCATCGAGTTAATTCCTGGAACCGGACCTATAGCCCAGAGAGCCTATAGTATGAACCGGCGAGTTAGTGGGAGTGAAGAAGCAACTGGATGACATGTTACACAAAGGTCTGATTCGACCAAGTGCGTCGCCTTGGAGATCACCAGTTTTATTTGTGGATAAGAAAGATAGTGCCAATCGGTTATGTACGGATTATCGTAAACTTAACGATGTCACCATCAAAAACAAATACGCCTTGCCGAAGATCTGACCTGTTTGACCCTAGCCTCTCGATTGATCTTAGGACTGGTTACCATCAATCGAAGATCGGGATATCCCAAAGACCTTTCACCACCAGATACGTATGAGTACAATGTCTTGTCATTTGGATTAACCAATGCCCCTGCCTATTTCATGAACCTCATGAACAAGGTTTTCATGAACTTTTTGGATAAGTTTGTCGTTGTCTTCATCGATGACATCTTTATCTACTCCAAAACCGAAGAAGAACATGAGCAACACCTGGAAATTATCCTAGAAACCCTTAGACAACACAAGCTGTATGCCAAGTTCAGCAAGTGTGAGTTTTGGTTGAAGGAGGTAGGATTCCTGGGACATATCTTGTCTGTAGGAGGAATTGCTGTAGATCCCGCCAAGATCAAGACCGTCACAGAATGGAAAGCCCCAACCACTCAGACTGAGGTCCGCGCATTTCTCGGATTAGCGGGATATTACCGCCTATTCGTTGAAGGATTTTCCAGCATAGCCCGACCCATGACCCAACTGTTGAAGAAAGATAAGAAGTTTGAATGGACTGCTAAATGTGAAGAAAGTTTCCAACAGCTCAAGAACAGATTGACCACAGCCCCAATATTGATCATGCCGGATATCACCAAACCATTTGACGTCTACTGTGATGCCTCCAAGATTGGTCTTGGATGTGTGTTGATGCAAGAAGGCAAAGTGATATCATATCTGTCCCGGCAACTGAAGCAGCATGAACAGAACTACCCAACCCATGACCTCGAACTTGCAGCCGTAGTGTTAGCCCTGAAAGTTTGGCGTCATTACCTCATGGGTAATCGATGCGAGATCTATTCGGATCACAAGAGCCTGAAGTATATCTTCACCCAGAAGGAGCTGAATATGAGGCAACGCAGATGGTTAGAGCTAATCAAGGATTATGATATGGAAATCCACTATCACCCGGCAAGGCCAATGTAGTAGCAGATGCCCCGAGTAGACTGCCGTGTCAGTTAAACTCCATGATAGCAGAAGAACAGCCTAGCCTATACCAAGAGTTTGAACAATTTAGAATGGAGCTAGTTAGTGAAGGATACCTAGCCAGCATAGAACTGCAGCCTACTTTGATTGGACAGATCAAAGAAGCCCAGAAGGGAAATGCCGCATTGACGGAATCAAGAGTCAGATAGCTGCAGGAAAGGCACCAGGATTCACCATGGATGAAGAAGGAGTACTTTGGTACAACGGTCGCCTGTGTGTACCATCAGATTCAGAGTTGAAGCAAGTCATATTGAAGGAAGCTCACGACACCTGTATTCCATTCACCCCGGAGGAACTAAGATGTACCAAGACGTGAAGGAACAATTCTGGTGGCACGGAATGAAGCGAGAGATAGGAAGTTACATCGCCAAGTGTGATATCTGTCAACGAGTCAAGGCGAACACCAACGACCCGCAGATGTTGCAACATTTACAGCCTCGAGTGGAAATGGGATTCGTCGGTATGGACTTTATCACAGGATTGCCCAAATCTAGTCGAGGAAATGACTCCATCTGGGTAGTCATCGATAGGCACTACAAGAAAAGTTGCCATGGCCGACGAAGTTGAAGTCGCGCCGTGGTTGCTGGTGTACCATGGCCGACGATTTTGGTCCCTCCGTGGTGCATGTCAAAACTTTTTTTTTCGTTTTTGAGGCCACCTAGCCCGACGAAAGCGGCCAAAACGTGGCGTATGGTGGCCCGGGACGTGGTGCATCTCGAAATCTCGGGTTCGCCGGCCGAGTCAACGCAAATCCGCACCGCCGAGGGATGTAGGGCCCAGATGGCAGCCTCTCTGGCATTGTTTTTTCTACATCGCGCCATCTCGTTCAACGAGCCGTTTACGATGCAGGATCATGGGTCCCGCATGTCATCCTCTATGAACCAAAATTCTTTCTATTCTTGGATTTTTTGACCCCCTGATTTCTGGCTACTTCCTTTTTCTTTTGATCCCTTGCCGCCTTGAAACGTTGAGACCGCTGCTGCTAAATGGGACCCGCATGTCATCCTCTATGTGCAATCAACTTTCTTTTCTTGGAGTTTTTTTGGCACCTCAAATTTGGTCACTTGCCTTTTTCTTTCGATCCCCTGCCGCCTCTCAAACGGTGATACCGCCGCTAACTGGGACCCGCATGTCATCCTCTATGTACTATAAAACTTTCTTTTCATGGATTATTTTTGGCACCTCAAATTTGGTCACTTGCCTTTTTCTTTCGATCCCCTGCCGCCTCTCAAACGGTGATACTGCTCTTAAGGACCCGCATGTCATCCTCTATGTACTATAAAACTTTCTTTTCCTGGATTATTTTTGGCACCTCAAATTTGGTCACTTGCCTTTTTCTTTCGATCCCCTGCCTCTCAAACGGTGATACCGCTGCTGCTAACTGGGACCCGCATGTCATCCTCTATGTACTATAAAACTTTCTTTTCCTGGATTATTTTTGGCACCTCAAATTTGGTCACTTGCTTTTTCTTTCGATCCCCTGCCGCCTCTCAAACGGTGATACCGCTGCTGCTAACTGGGACCCGCATGTCATCCTCTATGTACTATAAAACTTTCTTTTCTTGAATTATTTTTGGCACCTCATATTTGGTCACTTACCTTTTCTTTCGATCCCCTGCCGCCTCTCAAACGGTGATACCGCTGCTGCTAAATGGGACCCGCATGTCATCCTCTATGTACTATAAAACTTTCTTTTCTTGGATTTTTTGGCACCTCATATTTCGTCACTTGACTTTTTTCTTTCGATCCCCTGCTGCCTCTCAAACAGTGATACCTTGCTGCTAAATGGGACCCGCATGTCATCCTCTATGTACTATAAAACTTTCTTTTCTTGGATTTTTTTGGCTCCTCATATTTGGGCACTTGCCTTTTCTTTCGATCCTCGCCGCCTCTCAAACGGGATACCGCTGCTGCTAAATGGGACCCGCATGTCATCCTCTATGTACTATAAAACTTTCTTTTCTTGAATTATTTTTGGCTCCTCATATTTGGGCACTTGCCTTTTTCTTCGATCTCATGCCACGTTTGAAACGTTGAGGAACCCTGGCTCATGGGACCCGCATGTCATCCTCTATGTGCTATAAAAGTTTCCTTTGTTGGATTTTTTTCACCCTCTGATTTTTGGCTTGCCTTTTTCTTTTGATCCCCCCCCTTTGAAACGTTGAGTAAGCTGTTGGCTCAAGGGACCCGCATGTCATCCTCTATGTCCATCAACTTTCTTTTCTTAGATTTTTTTTCACCCCCTAATTACTAGCTACTTTCTTTTTCTTTTGATCTCAAGCCGCATTACAAACATTGAGACCGCTGCTGCAAAATGGGACCCACATGTCATCCTCTATGTACAATAAATCTTGGATTATTTTTGGCTCGATATTTGGTCACTTGCCTTTTTCTTTCGATCTCATGCCGCCTTTGAAACGTTGAGTAAGCTGCTGGCTCATGGGTCCCGCATGTCATCCTCTACGAACAATAAAAGTTTCCTTTCTTGGAGTTATTTTTTACCCCTAATTTCTGGCTATTTGCCTTTTTCTTTTGATCCCCTGCCCCGTTGAAACGATGAGGACGCTGTTGGCAGGTCGGTCCCACATGTCATCCTCTATGAACAATAAAAGTTTCCTTTGGTGGATTTATTTTTGACCCCTAATTAATTTCTGGCTATTTCCTTTTTTTTCTTTTGATCCCCTGCCGCCTTGGAATTGTTGAGAATGCTGCTGCCTCATTTTTCTTTTGGTCCTGTGCTGCTACAAAATGGGACCCGCATGTCATCCTCTATGTACAATAAAGTTTCTTTTCTTGGATTATTTTGGCTCCTGATATTATGTCACTTGCCTTTTTCTTTCGATCTCATGCCGACTTTGAAACGTTGAGGATGCTGCTGCCTCATGGGTCCCGCATGTCATCCTCTCAGAACGATAAATGTTTTGTTTTCTTGTATTTTTTTACCAACTGATTTTTGGCTTTTTTTATTTTCGATCCCCTGCCGCCTTTGAAACGTTGACTCGCTTGGCTCATGGGTCCCCGATGTCAGCCTCCCCGTACAAGAAACATGTGATATTTTATTTTGCAGACAATAAACGTTGTATTTCGCTCTGAGCTATTGCAAACGGATAAATTAAATCTTTATATCTACATAAACAAACTTATATGTTGAATCTCCTTGTTTTTTGTTTTTGCGAAGCATAGGACTTTCCTGTTTTTTTTTTTGAGAAAAATCCGACCTTTCCTGTTTTGGAGTGGGCTGAAATTGTACGAGTCAAAAGGCCCAGCAGTATAGTTCGAAGGCCCAGATGTCCAGATACAGCCCAATTAAAATCTTTCTTTTCTTGGATTTTTCACACCCTGATTTCGGCTACTTCATTTTTCTTTCGGTCCTGTGCCGCCTTGGAAGCGTTGAGACCGCTGCTACAAAATGGGACCCGCATGTCATCCTCTATGTACAATAAAGTTTCTTTTCTTGGATTATTTTTGGCTCCTGATATTATGTCACTTGACTTTTTCTTTCAATCTCATGCCGACTTTGAAACGTTGAGGAAGCTGCTGGCTCATGGGTCCCGCATGTCATCCTCTATGAACAATAAAAGTTTTCTTTGTTGGATTTATTTTTTCCCCTAATTTCTGGCTATTTGTCTTTTTCTTTTGATCCCCTGCCCCCTTTGAAACGATGACGACGCAGCTGGCAAGTCGGTCCCACATGTCATCCTCTATGAACAATAAAAGTTTCCTTTGATGGATTTATTTTTTACCCTAATTAATTTCTGGCTATTTCCTTTTTTATTTTGATCCCCTGCCGCCTTGAAATAGTTGAGGATGCTGCTGCCTCATGGGTCCCGCATGTCATACTCTCAGAAAGGTAAATGTTTCTTTTCTTGAATTTGTTTACCAACTGATTTTTGGCTTATTTTTTCTTTCGATCTCCTGCCACCTTTAAAACGTTGACGACGCTGCTGGCTCATGGGTCCCCAATGTCAGCCTCCCCATACTGCAAATCCTCTTTCTGCAAAGGTTGTATTTCTAGATAGATAAGGTGGATTCGAATCTGCCATGGTTCAGGCAGCTCAGGTAAGCCTTCTTGCACTAATTAATGGAAGTAGTGTATCGCAAGGTCAAGACATGTGGCTCGGTGTAATGAATCTATATGAATCATGTTGTGGGTTCAATCTGATAGTTCTCTAACAGGTCAGCCAAAATAGAAATTAAGTTTTTTTCTAAAAGGGAAATGCAAATTAAGATGAACACAAACATTAGTTATCATAATAGCTGATCATACATACATACTTGCTAAGAGCAAAAGCTTGCCAGAGTTTTACCACCCATACAATTAATTAGCAGTTCAGATAAGATAACCTTATATAAGTATAACTACAAATGCATTTGCTAAGGGCTCATGGGACAACAGAACTAGACAACCGCGAACTTTATGACCAGCATGTCACAGCGGCATCGAAAGATCTTGACCTTCAACTTTGATCCAATGCGAAGTTTGGCACCGTCAATGAACTTTTTCCACCTGGAAGTAACAGCCAAGCGGCCATCTGTGGGACTGACAGAGTACCGTCCCTCCACGGTGAGACCTTCACTCTCCATGACGAGGGATATCTTGCCCCTTCGGCCAGCATTGAGATCCTTGGAGATACTTTTAGGCAATTTCTGATTCAAAGCAAGAGATACCACCAAAAATTAGTCAATGGCACCAATGCACTGAACCATGTGAGACTTTGAGCAGAGAAGACATCAAGATAAGAGCAGTTATGCTGTCATATACTCACGAACATAGCCTTCAGATGCGTCCTGGTCACCACACGGGTGGCCACAGCAATGAGCTGAGACCTCGGTGATCTGGCTGGGGCAGGTGCATGAGCCTGGGCTGGTACACGAGCTGGTGCTGATGCAGGAGACTGCTGGGCAGGTGCAGTAAACGGTGCCTCTAGAGGAACCGGTGCTGATGCAGGAGACTGTTGGGCAGGTGCAGTAAACGGTGCAGCTAGAGGAACCAGTGCTGATGCAGGAGCCTGCTGGGCATGTGTAGTATATGGGGCCTCTACAGGAACCAATGCTGATGTAGGGGACTGCTGGGTAGATGCAGTAAACGGAGCTGGTACAGGAACCGGTGCTGATGCAGGAGAGTGGGAAGCCGGTGCCGGTGCTGGTGTGGTTGCCCTTTGTGACATCCGCTCCTGTTCCGTCAGGGGATCTGCAGCTTTGATCATGTTAAACCCAGCAAGCTAGAACAGAGGGAATGGTTTAGAACAACTGCTCAGAATGCAGTTATCAAAAGATATGAGTAGAAAAAAGTTACATATTATATATTTGGAAGTGTCTCCAACTCTGTAAGCAGTTACGTATATCTGCCCGTTTGAGTTTCTGATCCTCAGCTCGTCGCCCTTCTTCAGACCGTAGTCAAAAGCAAACTTTCTCCAATCATGTCCATACAAATATGTGATGGCCTGCGTCTTGTAGACATACACCTCATAGACCGTGTAGGTGTTCATCAATTTGCCATTGCCATGCATAGTGAAAGATCCTTCATGCGGACACATCTGGTTAATCATTGGACGAAGTTCACAAGGTACAGTCTGCATGTGAAAATTGATACAAATGTAAGAAGCAGGAAGACTAAAAACAAGACTTTACTATATGCCAATTCATGCTAAACCACTGAGAATACATACCTGTAACTCTGTGAAGGAGCTACTAGAAAGGTAGATAGAGCCATAGGAGGTGTTATATGCGGGGTATGTACATGGGCCCGCCATATTCCCGCAAGCTCGGCATCGGGATGGTGAAGGAAACATGGGAGGTACTACTGGTGCGTAGCGCTGAACGTAAGTGGAAGAATTAGGTTGTGTAAAGTGCATAGTTCAGAGCAATGCAAATGTTGACAAGCAAGTGCATAACACTATGTTACAAACTGAACAGTGAAAAATTAGTGTATGATGAATATAAGCATGCTAATTTGGTGTTTCCGAATTCCAAAAAGCATTAGACAGAGCCGGTGATAATATCAGACATAAATCATGGCATGTATATGTGGCTTAAGAAAATATACCCGAACCCTTGGATGGTTACGGCCCGGCTGATCCTTGGACTTGAGCTTATATAAGCATCCAGAAGGTGGGGCTGACAGTAACTTGGTGGCAGCCTCTGCAGATGCCTCATCAGCAGCAGTTGCAATCCTTTTGACCAATGAAGGCTTAGCAGTTTCAGTCTGCATATAAAAATTGAAGAGCAACAGACATCAGCAGTGATATATAAAATGAATCTATGAGACACTGATGCATATAGTGCTGGATGTAAGTGGAAGAATAGGTGTGTGTGTTTCTGAACTATTGGTAAGCATTAGACAAAGCCGGCAATAAACAGACAAAAATCAAATCATGTATGAGGATTAAGAAAATATACCTGCTTACTGAAAAGGGTACCACCCAGCTGGCCCGTGGCCTTGTGCTTGAGGAGGTTTTCAGAAGATGGTGGCAGCACCATCGTCTTCACAGCAGCCTCATCAGGATCATTTTTTATCCATTTGAGTAGAGGAACAGAAGTTTCATCCTGCATATGAATAGCAACAGAACTCATCATTGATATTTAATAAATCTATGAGATAGACTGATGCAAATAGTGCGGGTGTAAGTGGAAGAATAGGGTTGTGCATAGAGAACAGTTGACAACAATGCAAATGATTACAAAAGAAGCCAATGGAAATCAACAGTTTATATACTGGATGAGACAGACTGAAAAGTGAAAAATTAGTGTATGATGATTGTAAGCAAACGCAGTGTTTCTGAACTTTTGGTAAGCATTAGACAAAGCCAACAGTAATTAAACAGATAATAATGAAATCATGTATGTGGATTAAGAAAATATACCAGATTCATTAAAAGGTCACCACCCAGCTGGCCCATGGCCTCGTGCTTGTAGAGGTTTTCGGAAGATGGTGCCGGCACCATCGTCCTCACAGCAGCCTCATTAGCCCCATTTTGCATCCACTTGAGTAAAGGCGCAGCAGTTTCAGCCTGCATAAGAATGGGAACAGATCTCAGCAGTGATATTGAATGACTCTGAGACAGACTGATGCATATAGTGCTAGATGTAAGTGGAAGGGTATGGCCGTGTATGGACAACAGTTCACAACAATGCAAGGGTGTGTTCGGTTCTGAAACAGCGTGGAATGGAATGGAATGGTTCCATTTCAGAGGAATGGAATGGTTACATTTTTGTTCGGTTGGGAAAAATGGAGAGCAGAAGAGATCGAGGTTAAACTAACCAATTGTCTCAAAATTGTAATTAACAATTGCAAATGACATTTTAATCTCAAAGTCGTAATTAACAGCGCCTAATGGTGCTCTTTTAATCTAAAAATCGAAATTAACATCATTTTATGTTGGGTTAGGGGAACTGGAGTAGATGAACATTACTGTATGATGATTGTAAGCAAACGAATTTGGTGTTTCTAAACTTTTGGCTTCGAGATCTTATGGGTTTCAACTCTAGCCTACCCCAACTTGTTTGGGACTGAAAGGCTTGGTTGTTGTTGTTGTTGTTGTAAACTTTTGGCAAGCATAGAAAAAACCGACAATAAACAGAGAAAAATCAAGGCATGTTTTGTGGATTAAGAAAATATACCATATTCATTAAAAGATCACCACCCAGCTGGTGCGTGGCCTTGTGCTTGTAGAGGCATTTAGAAGATGGGGGCGGCATCAACATACTGGCAGCCTGATCAGCCGCAGTTTTGATCTTCCTTTTGAGTAAAGGCCCTAAAGTTTCAGTCTGCATATGAATAGCAAAACAAAAGGCAGACCTCAGCAGTGATATTGAATTACTGTATGAGATAGACTGATGCATATAGTGGATGCTCTTAGCCTTTTGCAGCGTGAACACTAGCTATGGACAGACAAAAAAACTAGTTAACTCAGCTTTGTCTAGATATGAATGTACTACCACCATCCAAAAGCTTAAGCCTTATTTATTTTTGAGAAATCAAAACAAGCAAAGTTTGACCAAAATTTTAGAACATTCTATCAACAAATATAATACTGTGTAGATACCGTAGGAAAATATATTTTATTATCTATTTAATGATATTAATTTTGTATTTTGCATGTTACTGATTTTTGGTAAAAGCTTAGTCAAACATGGTATAGTTTGACTTTCTAAAAATAATATAAGCCCAAAGCTTTGGGATGGAGGCAGTAGTATCTAGAGCTAAAACACATCTAGATACATCCGTATCTACAGATAGTTGAGTCAATTAATTTGGATCTGAGGGAGTATCAGATTCAGACTACATCATGGTAAGTTGGTTAAAAAAATTACCCCTGGGCGGTCCCTGCCCAGCTCGGCAGTGGCATTTCGCTTCTTGTGCTGCAGATCGGGCCATGCTCCTGCAGCAGGTGGGGCGCTATTCTCGTTCCCCATAGCCTCAGCACGGAACCTGGAGGTACCAACCTGATACAGAGAATATAGAGCATGGTGTCACAGAGGCTTTACGCACAAACAGCTGAAGACATGTGCTACTTTAAGCATATTCCAGAACAGGAACAGATTGAGGATGCAGAGACCAGAGAGACACTTAAAAGGTAAAGAGTGGATAAGCAAACGGAGTACCTGCTTCGCGGGGCTGGGGACGCAGCTCAGGCTCAGCCAACTGCCCACATGCGTGGTGGCCTTACGCTCCATTGCCCCCACCGCCGAGGTCTTGCCTTTCCTGTACAAGCTGACAAAAGATACAGTGAGGATCAGCAGAAACTACAAAGGTTGCAAATGTCGACAAATAAAGGAAGAACACCCCAATCCAAGCAAAGGTAGCCCCCGCCCCCCACCCCCATCAATCACTCCCAGCTCGAGGGTGACCAGAAAGACACCCCTTTGCCCAGAATAGGAAAGAGATGCGCAAGATATCGAGGAGAGGAAAAAAGAACCGATCTCGAGAAAGGAGAGAACATTACTAGTCCTACCTAATCCGCTTGGGCTAGATGCAGCTTGCCCCTCCAAGCTGGATGCCTGGACGGTGGAGGCGAAAGGAGGGGATCGAGCTAGCGGCTTGCATCCGTCGGCAATCGGCACTCGATCGGGAGAGAAGGGGTGCTACATAAAGGGGAGGGGTAACATATTTTATTACACAGTGAACTTACTGATGTGACTAGTCATTACATGTCTCACTGAAACTAGGGCCCATAGTGTGGCACCCCAAATTTACTTGAAGCTGCCCGGCGGGACGCATTGGCGCGTCAAGAAACCCCCGAATTGTAGCGGGGAAATGAAACATTTCACAAAAATTCGAAATTCAAGCACACCGCCACGCGCCAAGCACGCGGCTGTTCCTTCCTCTTCCTCGGTTCCTCCTCCCCTATCCGAAAAAACCCCAAATCCCAAGCTCAAACCAAAAAAAAAACAAAAAACAAATCCCCTGGCCGCCATGCATGTCCTCGTTAACCCGCTGGAGATCGTTCCCGGACGATGCGGACCACCCGCCCTGAGATCCAGAATTCCGTCCACCTCGAGGCACTGCGTGCTGTCTCGCAGCAGCGGCTTGAGGGCGCTGAAGAGGAAGTTCCGCCGGAAAGTGCTCATGGCAACCGTGCAAGCTCACCGGCGTGCTGTATCCCGAGAGGAACTGGTCAAAGCTTTGCTATTCGCCACACACAAAAAAATTGCGGGCCAAGATCTGGTCAAAGCTTCGTCGATGGCTTGCCGCGAGAGGCTTGGAGTCCAGAGTCAATAAACTAGCTGCTCGAGGACTTGGGCGGTTTACACGGATTCATATTAACTGACTCAAGTTTGTTAGTCTAGTTAACAAATGCATCTAGATACATCCATATCTAGACAGAATTGAGTCCATTAATATGAATCAGAGGGGAGTACCTGAAAGTGTTTCATGCTACCAACTAATGCGCTGGCAGGAATCGCTGTAGAAGTAATTGTGCTACTACTTGTACGATGAACTGATTGTGTGGGTGTCGAATTTTGCAACGCGATCATCCACTGAATGCTTAATCTAGCGCCAAAGGCGTACAAATCATAACATACTACAGCACCAGAACATAAGAGTACGAATCATAAAGTAGCTCAACATTTTGCATCAGGGCTGGGTGGTCCTGAGACTACCGGGACGCCCCTGATGATCTCCGGGTGTGCATCCTCTTCAACGCAAAGCTGTGTACTCGGTCCACGGCCTCCTTCTGTAGGCTGGATAATCTCAGGTGCAGGACCTTCGTCTATGAGAGGCTCGTCATCAGTACCATCCACAGGTGCATCAGGGCTGGGTGGTCTTGAGACTACCCGGACGCCCGTGATGATCTCCGGGCGTGCATCCACTTCAACGCAAAGCTGTGTACTCGGTCCACGGCCTCCTTCTGTAGACTGGATAATCTCAGGTGCAGGACCTTCGTCTATGAAAGGCTCGTCATCAGTACCATCCACAGGTGCATCAAACTGAGATTCATCTTCAAATCTCCCATCAAACTGAGAGACCTCTTTAACTCTATGCTTCTGCAATTAGTACATCAACCGATTAGACAAACATCTAAGGGATGCAACCTGAACAAATGCCGTTTTACATATTTACCTTCTCATCTGGCACAGCACATGTCCCAGAGCTGAAACCCGTTTCCTGAAGCAAGCGCTTTTTCTCTCCTTCCCGTCCATCCATCTGCAACAAGTTAAATTTGAGTACAGAACCTTGCACAGCAATGCAAACTATTGATTGAAACAGCGGCAGCATCAATATAAATAATTAACTACATATGCCAGCACACATACAGTGTGAGCAAGATCTGCTTCTCCTGCTAAAGGATCATTATATGGTTCACCATGCTAAACCCGCCTAACATATGTGCGGTCCATCCCAAAAATGTGTAAATGATCTGCCACTACAGGGTGAGGCCTCTTCTCACCATTCATACATGTGCAGCGCGGGCAATACACGTCCAGGTTGTGACCATCATGAGCTCTAATAAACCCCATAAAGGGTTGAACACCATTTATATATGAAGGGGAACATAAGTGTCCATGCAGTTTCCAAGTTCTGTCCATCTGTTTAATTATGAGATACAGTGGTTGGTGATTAATTTAAGGCGAAGTAGGAAATGTATATCCATCGAGTACAAAACTATACTACATGATTATGCATTTCAGCAATCATGTCGAGTACAAAACAAAAAATGCCCATCGACATTTTAGCAAACAGATCGTGTACAAAACTCTGCCATGGCATTTCAGCAAATTAACGGATCGAGTGCAGAACTGACTCTATATGCCCACGCAAATGAACAAATTGATCGATGACAAATCGAGCGGAAAACTATAAAGTGCCAATTAGTTCGAGCATACTGACGAATTTTTTTAGCAGCATCAAGAAAATATAAATCGTTAGGCTGTCTTGCCCGATACATGATTGAGCTAGAGATAGCAGCCCTACCGTGGATCAACTTGACCGCCGGTGCGTCTCGAGAAGAACGACGGGGAGGGGAAGCTTCTTCTTCGCACGGACGGGACGGGGAGGGGAAGCTCTTCGCACGGACGGGGATAAGTTGTGTACGGGTGGGTGGGGGGTCATGCGGCCGGGCCGCCGGGGTGATAATTAAGGTTGGTAGGTGGCGTTTAATGGAGTTGCGTGTGTAATTTGCCGTGCACAAGGTTGAGGAATAGGCGGTTCCCTTTGCCGCGCGCACAATTCAAACTATCCCGCCCATGTAGTTTAAATTCGCCATATTTTCGTTAAATCGACATAAAGTCATGTGAGTGGGGGAAAATTAGCAAAGTTGCTTGAAAAATAGTAAAACTCTGGAATTATCCTTTAAATATGCTCTACTTCGTGTGAAAATCGGGGTGTGGAAGCATGTTGAGCTGTTTTATTTGTACTTTCTTCATTAAAACTCCCATTTTATGCACTTTGGATGGAAAGAAATCATTTGTACATAAATTTTGACAACGCCATTTGCAAACACTAATTGTTTACATGCCAAGATGCACCCATCCACCAAATATATATGTGGCAAAAGTTTATCACAATCTAGCAGATATGCATAATTAGTGAGGGACCCCTTTTGATTTTGTGCAATTTCCACTAATTAGGTAGAGATCGAGAAGGGTTAATTAATTAGGCCATGTTAGGGGTTATGTGTTTTAATAGGTTGTGTGGATTCAAATACAACTTCTTTATTTGTGTGCTATGATTAATCAAAACTAGATCGATCGACTGCGCACACATTATTAGAGGCGCATGCCTTTGCGCACAAAGTGCATGTGTGTGTTGTTGGCCACCAACGAGAGAGAGAGAGAGAGAGAGAGAGAGAGAGAGATAGAGGTAGAGAGAGCTACATACGAGAGAGCGATTGAAATCCCCAAATTAAACACATATATATGCATGGCACATTTAATTTAATTAGAGGACCGCGAGGCACCCCTGGCCTGCTTGATGCATAATTAAGTGTCATTGGCCTATATATAGGGTTTAATTAGGGTTTAGGGTTTAGGGTTAGGAGGTTAGGGTTTAGGGTTTAATGTTTATGGTGTTTAGGGTTTAGGGATTAGGGATTAGGGTTTATTTAGGGTTTAAGGTTTAGGGATCATCGATCGAGTGCGCACACACACATTATTAGAGGCACACGCGCCTTTGCGCATAAAGTGCATGCGTATATGTGTGTGTTTTTTGGCCACCAACGACATATAGATGATCGAGAGAGAGAGATTGAAATCCCCCAAGAATATGTTCAAATATATATTAAAATATATGCACGAATTAATGCATGCATGGTAGGCCATGCATGCACACTAATTATATATATATTATGAGGAAACTTAATCAAATGTGTTTTCATTCGAGAGAACTTGTCAAAATTCAAGTTAATTAATTTATCATCGATAATTATATAATTAATTAATGAATCTCAGGGAGATGTTATACAACATATGATCGATATATAGGCCATGTATATATTAATTGGTTTTAATCTACCGTTTTTGCTAGCTAGCTGCATGCTATATATAGAGCATGTTTTTATTAGATCGGGTTATAGCTAGTATAGTTTAGGGTTATGTGTTTTAATTAACTAGGGTTTGATTAGCTAGGGGTTAGTTATATATATATGGTTTAGGGTTAATGCATGTCACATTTAATTTAACTAGAGGACCGCGAGGCACCCCTGGCCTGCTTGATGCACAATTAAGTGTCGTTGGCCTATATATATAGGGTTTAATTAGGGTTTAGGGTTAGCTAGCTGGGTTTAGGGTTTAGTGTTTTGGGTGTTTAGCTAGGGTCTAGGGTTTAGGGTTTAGTGTTTACTGTGTTTAGAGGGTCTAGGGTTTAGTGTTTAGGGTGTTTAGGGTCTAGGGTTTAGGGTCTAGTGTTTAGGGTCTATGGTTTAGGGTTTAATTAGTGTTTAGGGTGTTTAGGGTTTAGGGTTTAGTGTTTACGGTGTTTAGGGTCTAGGGTTTAGGGTTTAGTGTTTAGGGTCTAGGGTTTAGGGTTTAATTAGTGTTTAGGGTGTTTATAGGGTTTAGGGTTTAGGGTTTAGGTTTTAGGGTTTAGGGTTTAGGGTTTATGGTTTAGGGTTTACGGTGTTTAGGGTCTAGGGTTTAGGGTTTAGTACATGTTTAGGGTGTTTAGGGTCTAGGGTTTAGTGTGTTTAGGGTGTTTAGGGTTTAGGGGATTAGGGATTAGGGTTTTAGGGTTGTTTAAGGTTTAGGGATCATCGATCGAGTGCGCACACACATTATTAGAGGCACACGCGCCTTTGCGCATAAAGTGCATGCGTATATGTGTGTGTTTTTTGGCCACCAACGACATATAGATGATCGAGAGAGAGAGATTGAAATCCCCAAGAATATGTTCAAATATATATTAAAATATATGCACGAATTAATGCATGCATGGTAGGCCATGCATGCACACTAATTATATATATATTATGAGGAAACTTAATCAAATGTGTTTTCATTCGAGAGAACTTGTCAAAATTCAAGTTAATTAATTTATCATCGATAATTATATAATTAATTAATGAATCTCAGGGAGATGTTATACAACATATGATCGATATATAGGCCATGTATATATTAATTGGTTTTAATCTACCGTTTTTGCTAGCTAGCTGCATGCTATATATAGAGCATGTTTTTATTAGATCGGGTTATAGCTAGTATAGTTTAGGGTTATGTGTTTTAATTAACTAGGGTTTGATTAGCTAGGGGTTAGTTATATATATATGGTTTAGGGTTAATGCATGTCACATTTAATTTAACTAGAGGACCGCGAGGCACCCCTGGCCTGCTTGATGCACAATTAAGTGTCGTTGGCCTATATATATAGGGTTTAATTAGGGTTTAGGGTTAGCTAGCTGGGTTTAGGGTTTAGTGTTTTGGGTGTTTAGCTAGGGTCTAGGGTTTAGGGTTTAGTGTTTACTGTGTTTAGAGGGTCTAGGGTTTAGTGTTTAGGGTGTTTAGGGTCTAGGGTTTAGGGTCTAGTGTTTAGGGTCTATGGTTTAGGGTTTAATTAGTGTTTAGGGTTTAGTGTTTACGGTGTTTAGGGTCTAGGGTTTAGGGTTTAGTGTTTAGGGTCTAGGGTTTAGGTTTTAATTAGTGTTTAGGGTGTTTATAGGGTTTAGGGTTTAGTGTTTAGGGTTTAGGGTTTTAGGGTTTAGGGTTTAGGGTTTAGGGTTTAGGGTTTATGGTTTAGGGTTTACGGTGTTTAGGGTCTAGGGTTTAGGGTTTAGTGTTTAGGGTGTTTAGGGTCTAGGGTTTAGTGTGTTTAGGGTGTTTAGGGTTTAGGGGATTAGGGATTAGGGTTTTAGGGTTGTTTAAGGTTTAGGGATCATCGATCGAGTGCGCACACACATTATTAGAGGCACCCGCGCCTTTACGCATCAAGTGCATGCGTATATATGTGTGTTTTTTGGGCCACCAACGATATATAGATGATCGAGAGAGAGAGAGAGATCGATTGAAATCCCCAAGAATATGTTCAAATATACATTAAAATATATGCACGAATGCATTGTAGGCCATGCATGCACACTAATTATATATATATTATGAGGCAACTTAATCAAATGTGTTTTCATTCGAGAGAACTTGTCAAAGTTCAAGTTAATTAATTTATCACGATAATTATATAATTAATTAATGATTCTCAGGGATATGTTATACAACATGATCGATATAGGCCATGTATATTTTAATTGGTGTTAATCTACGGTTGCTAGCTAGCTAGCTGCTATATATAGAGCATGTTTTTATTAGATCGGGTTATAGCTAGCTAGTATAGTTTAGGGTTATGTGTGTTAATTAAGTAGGGTTGATTAGCTAGGGTTAGTTACATATATATGGTTTAGGGTTAATGCATGGCACATTTAATTTTATTAGAGGATCACGAGGCACCCATGACCCACTCGATCGATGCACAATTAAGTGTCGTTGGCCTATACATAGGGTTTAATTGGGGTTTAGGATTAGCTAGGGTTTAGGGTTAGGGTTAGGGTACGTTTAGGGTCTAGGGTTTAGGGTTTAGTGTTTAGGGTTTAGGGATTAGGGATTTAAGGTTTTAGGGTTGTTTAAGGTTTAGGGATCATCGATCGAGTGCGCACACACATTATTAGAGGCACCCGCGCCTTTACGCATAAATTGCATGCATATATATGTGTGTTTTTTGGGCCACCAACGATATATAGATGATCGAGAGAGAGAGATCGATTGAAATCCCCAAGAATATGTTCAAATATACATTAAAATATATGCACGAATGCATTGTAGGCCATGCATGCACACTAATTATATATATATTATGAGGCAACTTAATCAAATGTGTTTTCATTCGAGAGAACTTGTCAAAGTTCAAGTTAATTAATTTATGACGATAATTATATAATTAATTAATGAATCTCAGGGATATGTTATGCAACATGATCGATATAGGCCATGTATATTTTAATTGGTGTTAATCTACGGTTTGCTAGCTAGCTGCTATATATAGAGCATGTTTTTATTAGATCGGGTTATAGCAGCTAGCTAGTATATATAGTTTAGGGTTATGTGTTTTAATTAAGTAGGGTTGATTAGCTAGGGTTAGTTACATATATATGGTTTAGGGTTAATGCACGACACATTTAATTTTATTAGAGGATCACGAGGCACCCATGACCCGCTCGATCGATGCACAATTAAGTGTCGTTGGCCTATACAGAGGGTTTAATTGGGGTTTAGGATTAGCTAGGGTTTAGGGTTAGGGTTAGGGTTAGGGTTAGGGTATGTTTAGGGTCTAGGGTTTAGGGTTTAGTGTTTAGGGTGTTTAGGGTTTAGGGATTAGGGATTTTAAGGTTTTAGGGTTGTTTAAGGTTTAGGGATCATCGATCGAGTGCGCACACACATTATATTATTAGAGGCACCCGCGCCTTTACGCATAAATTGCATGCATATATATGTGTGTTTTTTGGGCCACCAACGATATATAGATGATCGAGAGAGAGAGAGAGATTGAAATCCCCAAGAATATGTTCAAATATACATTAAAATATATGCACGAATGCATTGTAGGCCATGCATGCACACTAATTATATATATATATTATGAGGCAACTTAATCAAATGTGTTTTCATTCGAGAGAACTTGTCAAAGTTCAAGTTAATTAATTTATCACGATAATTATATAATTAATTAATGAATCTCAGGGATATGTTATACAACATGATCGATATAGGCCATGTATATTTTAATTGGTGTTAATCTACGGTTTGCTAGCTAGCTGCTATATATAGAGCATGTTTTTATTAGATCGGGTTATATCTAGTATAGTTTAGGGTTATGTGTTTTAATTAAGTAGGGTTGATTAGCTAGGGTTAGTTACATATATATGGTTTATGGTTAATGCATGGCACATTTAATTTTATTAGAGGATCGCGAGGCACCCATGACCCGCTCGATCGATGCACAATTAAGTGTCGTTGGCATATACATAGGGTTTAATTGGGGTTTAGGATTAGCTAGGGTTTAGGGTTAGGGTTAGGGTACGTTTAGGGTCTAGGGTTTAGGGTTTAGTGTTTAGGGTGTTTAGGGTTTAGGGATTAGGGATTTAGGGGTTTTAGGGTTGTTTAAGGTTTAGGGATCATCGATCGAGTGCGCACACACATTATTAGAGGCACCCGCGCCTTTACGCATAAATTGCATGCATATATATATATGTGTGTTTTTTGGCCACCAACGATATAGATGATCGAGAGAGAGAGATTGAAATCCCCAAGAATATGTTCAAATATACATTAAAATATATGCACGAATGCATGGTAGGCCATGCATGCACACTAATTATATATATATATATTATGAGGCAACTTAATCAAATGTGTTTTCATTCGAGAGAACTTGTCAAAATTAAAGTTAATTAATTTATCACGATAATTATATAATTAATTAATGAATCTCAGGGATATGTTATACAACATGATCGATATAGGCCATGTATATATTAATTGGTGTTAATCTACGGTTTGCTAGCTAGCTGCTATATATAGAGCATGTTTTTATTAGATCGGGTTATAGCAGCTAGCTAGTATAGTTTAGGGTTATGTGTTTTCATTAAGTAGGGTTGATTAGCTATGGTTAGTTACATATATATGGTTTAGGGTTAATGCATGGCACATTTAATTTAATTAGAGGACCGCGAGGCACCCCTGGCCTGCTTGATGCACAATTAAGTGTCGTTGGCCTATATATAGGGTTTAATTAGGGTTTAGGGTTAGGGTTAGGGTTTAGGGTCTAGGGTTTAGTGTTTAGGGTTTAGGGATTAGGGATTAGGGTTTCAGGGTTGTATAAGGTTTAGGGATCATCGATCGAGTGCGCACACACATTATTAGAGGCACCCGCGCCTTTGCGCATAAAGTGCATGCGTATAGTTTAGGGTTATTTGTTTTAATTAAGTAGGGTTTGATCAGCTAGGGTTAGTTACATATATATGGTTTAGGGTTAATGCATGGCACATTACATATAGTTTAAATCTCAAGAATGTTTATACATGATAGGCCATATGTGCAAAGGAATTTTTTTCCTCGTGAACTTGTCAAAATTCAAGTTTATCAGTGCCAATGGAAACTAGTCCAAAAAATTACATAGAGGACCAAAAGTACTAGACAATAACTAATAGAACCTGCAACTTTACAAAAAGGACCCCAAAACATATAGAAGAAAATCAATCGAGTCCTTCTCGACCGCACATCAGATCTCTGCTCCGCATCCTTTCCAGCAACTCCGTCGCCGGGGACGCACCACTTGGGACGGTGTCGCCGGTAGTCGCCAGGACGAAGGAGAAGAAGGGCCTCAGCAACGGCATATTGGCTCTGAGAAGGGTCGCTGAAAGTCCAAGATGTGCACGGGCAAGACGGATGACGCCGTCGTATGCCCCGAGCTTGTGAACTTTAGCAGCTTGACTTCCCCATTGGCCAGATCTGAAGCACTGACCAAAGCAAGCCTCACCGTTAGCGCCATCACATTGATGGCACCAGATCGGGGTTTGGCCGGCAAGATCCGCCAGATTCACCATAGGCCAGATCTGAAGCCGATGACGAGATCCCCGACTCCATTGCGCCATTCTGCTCATGGGAAACACTGGATCTAAGCTTACAACAACACTAACTCCCTCGGATCCAAATTAGCTGACTCAACTTTGCTTATCTAAATATGGATGTATCCACACATGTTTTTACTCTAGATACATACACGTCTAAGGAAAGTTGAATCAATTAATTTAGTTCGGAGGGTGTACAATATACAGAGAGAAGTCGGCCTCGTCTCCGGCCGGCGAGGCCGCCGGAGAGAAGGGGGAGAGGAGCCGGGGGAGTGGGAGAGACTCGAGAGAGAAAGAGAAGAGGAAGAAATGAGAGCTCCCTGGGGAAGAACATTATTTTTGTCGTTCTGCTCGTACTGTAGCTTGAAACTGAAAATTTCGGCCACGCGCCAAATCATCCCGCCGCATCCATTCGAAAATCCCGTGACCAGTTTTACCCTTTTAACCCTGGTCCGGAAGCTACAACCCACCGACCATGGAGGGCTCATTCGGTAACAATGAAATATCTTGCCTAGATCCCGAACCCTCCCCACAGGCCCACACCCACCCACCAACCATTCGCCCCATTAGCTCAAAAATACTCTCACAAGCCAAAGCTCTGACTCTCTACAGTACTAGATCTGCTTCGCCGCCGGCATACTCCTCCACAGCGTAGCCTTGATCGTGTTGGCTGTCCACCCACCTGATCCGCTCCCCCGCCGCCCTCGTCACCGACGGATCTGCTTCACCGCCGACCTCGCCACCGACGGATCTGCTTCACCGCCGACCTCGCCACCGACGGATCTGCTTCACCGCCGACCTCGCCACCGACTACCTCGCCGCAGCGGCTGTATCAACTTCACCGAATACCTTGCCAGCCAACCAGATCTGCTTCACTAACGCCCGCTTCTACTGAAACATGGTCGATTCATCGTCTCCCGCGTTCGCCGCCGCTGGAATGCAAGTTGCCGCCCCCGTCCACCCCGCCGCAGCTTGGTTAGTACGCTGGCCCGTTAGATCGCGGTGTTTCTTTAGCCATGTTTTGTGTAGTTATTTGCAGATCTCATATGCCGTTAACTTTCTTGATGTGTTGCTTCGCATGAAGTTTGTTTAAATGTTGTACAGTACAAAAGCATTATCCGGTCGCTACCATCCTGTTCATTCTACTGACACCTGTGTGCATCCACATATTTATAGCCTTGTACCCATTCATTTGCTGCCAACTGTTTTTGTACTGCATGCTATTGTCGCACTGCTTTTATAGTCGTGCTATGGGCATTTCCAATCTGCTTGTTCTTATACCACGTCATTAGCTCACCGCTAGCTGTTTTCTCGTGTCTGCTATTCTCACACTGCTTTTATAATCATGCTATGTGCATTTCCAATCTGCTTGCTCTTATACCTCGTCTTTAGCTTATATAGTTATTGCTGCGTGCATGTCTGGTCTTTGTATTATCGTAGACTGACTTGTCAATGTTATTTTTCCTTGGGATTGATCATGCGAACCACTTATTAGAACATCCAACATTAACAGCGGGGACGCTAGGTAAGGTTGGAATCTGAGTTCGTGGTTGGTAATTTTGGCAGTTTACTTCCGTTATTATCTATAACCTATATGCATTGTTCCTTATGCAAGAGATTAACACTTGGAACCCTGCCATAGCAATGCCATTCATGCTTTACTATGTTTCTGCCTATTTGATATGCTTGTCTTGGAGAAACTTCGAGGGTGATTTGAACCTGACATTTGGTCATTCTTAATGCCAGTTTACTTTATGTGTAAAACCTTGGCATTACCCTACTCTAAATCTGAATGTCTGAAATTCGTATCTCATGCAAAGCAACATCTAGTTGGTTTTAATTTGATATCTGGTAACTATTGGCTTATTCATTTGGCAGCTCAAGTTTTTTGTTATTTGAAACCAGCTGACTTGGTCTTAAATGTGATATCTAAACACAGATTAAGGACAATGGAGCAGGAGGATTAGCATTTCACTTGATGGCTGAACCTAAAATGATAGGCATGTTGACCACGACTAGTGCACGCAAGAGAAGGACCTGCAGTGAGCCAGTATGTGCTTAGTACATGCATCTTATCTTATCTTGTGCTTATTTCTGCTACATGCTGTTATCTGATCTCTACATTGCGTAATACATGTTTGAATAGTTAATTGTTGTAACTATGTTTACAATGTTACCAGAATGCTGTTTTAATGAAGCAGTCATCATTAGAAGATAGTCGCCAAAAAAGGATCTGTAGCGACCCTGTGCAACATTATGATGTAAGTTTGTGCTTAGTACAAGTTCCATACATGTCTTATTTATGCAACTTGTTATTATCTTATATCTACATTGCATAATAAATGTTTGCATAGTTCATCGTTTAACTCTTTTTGCATTATTATCAGAATGCAGTTGTGATGAAGCAATCTTCATTAACAGTGAGGCCCACAAAAAGTTCTGATCTTTCTTCTGATGCATCTTCTCATAGCCGTCAACCTAGACCATTTCTTTCATCAGACAGTAAATATCTCAAGGCTGTACTTTATAAAAGACATGGTATTGCTGCTTTAAGATCTGTAGCTGATATGTTGACAAAGAGTACACAAGATTCAATCAAGGCGATTGCCAAATGTCAACCTGTTATTGATGATGCTAATAGAAGTCCTCAATGATTCTATGTAATTTTTTTATTTGGGCACATTAATTGCCTTGTAATTTTCCTATTTGTTTTATTTGTGTATGTAATTGTGTGTATCATTGAAATCAGATTTTAGGCTCATGAAATTTAATGCAAGTTGACTAGTCAAACAAGTAGGGCCCTACAACAGATTGGGCCGGCCCACTTACAGTAGTGTGGGACCCACTTTCATTTTGGGCCGGCCCACTTCTTTAGTAGGCCGGCCCGGTTACACGATAGTGGGCTCCACATGCTTATTGGGCCGGCCCACTTGCTCTATGGTGGTCCCACATGGTAAATGGGCCGGCCCTTTAATAGGAAGGTGGGACCCACCTGTGTTTTGACCCGGCCCACTATCTTGTTGGGCCGGCCCACTTTCTAGATGGTGGACCCCACATACCAAATGGGCCGGCCCACTTTCTATATTGTGGACCCCACACACCAAATGGGCCGGCCCTTTAATAGGATGGTGGGACCCACCTGTGTTTTGGCCCGGCCCACTATCTCGTTGGGCCGGCCCACTTTCTACATGGTGGACCCCACATACCAAATGGGCCGGCCCATTAACAGGAATGTGGGACCCACATGTGTTTTTGGCCCGGCCCACTATCTTGGTGGGCCAGCCCACTTGCTATATTGTGGACCCCACATACTAAATGGGCCGGCCCTTTAACAGGAAGATGGGTCCCACTGTGTTTTTGGCCCGGCCCACTATCTTGTTGGGCCGCCCACTTGATATATGGTGGACCCCACACACTAAATGGGCCGGCCCTTTAACAGGAAAGTGGGACCCACCTGTGTTTTTGGCCCGGCCCACTAGCTTGTTGGGCCGGCCCACTTGCTATACGGTGGACCCCACACACTAAATGGGCCGGCCTTTTAACAGGAAAGTGGGACCCACCTTGGGCCCGGCCCACTTGCTTCTTGGGCCGGCCCAGTTGCTGTAAGGTGGACCCCACATGTTAAATGGGCCGGCCCATTTAACTTTTGACCAGTCAACATTAGAGGTTAGGCCCGGCCCACGTAACTAATGGACCGGCCCAGCTATATAGTTGACCGGTCAAACTATGTCATCTGGCCCGGCCCGCTTAAGACGTGGCAGGCCTCGTGTGGGCCTACCATCTACCACGGGGTTTCAGCCGGTTAACGCCGTTAACTGGCAGTTAACGGCGTCTGCCACGTGTCAGTTTGCATGACGTCAGCAGTCAACGGGCTCCCGAAAACACTTCCGCAACGGTCCGATTTTCCGTGGCGGAAGGGCGCCCAAGCGCGACGGACCGAAAAAATCGTCGTTGGACTTTGCCTGACGCAGTTTCCACAACGGAACCCATATCGTCGGGTTAGGCCCATAGGCGACGAAAAATACCCCTTAGCGGACGATTTTGAGACGTTGTCTATCAGAACTTTTCTTGTAGTGAGGTTGACCAAGGTTGCACATTTCATCCCTGTCAAGACCACCTACCAAGGACCAAAGTTAGCTGAGTTATACATCTCAAGGATAGTCGCCCTGCACGGAACCCCGAAGTCAATTGTGTCAGATAGAGGATCACAGTTCACCTAAAGATTTTGGCAGAAGGTGCATGAAGGACTAGGAACCCGTTTGAACTTCAGCACAGCTTATCACCCCCAGACTGACGGACAGACCGAGAGAGTTAATCAGATACTGGAAGATATGTTGAGAGCCTTGATGCGCGTAGATGTACACGTCCGTTGGGAACCCCAAGAGGAAGGTATGATGCGCACAGCGGCAAGTTTTCCCTCAGAAAGAAACCAAGGTTTATCGAACCAGGAGGAGCCAAGAAGCACGTTGAAGGTTGATGGCGGCGGGATGTAGTGCGGCGCAACACCAGGGATTCCGGCGCCAACGTGGAACCTGCACAACACAACCAAAGTACTTTGCCCCAACGAAACAGTGAGGTTGTCAATCTCACCGGCTTGCTGTAACAAAGGATTAACCGTATTGTGTGGAAGATGATTGTTTGCAAGAAAACAGTAAACAAGTATTGCAGTAGATTGTATGCGATGTAAAGAATAGGACCGGGGTCCACAGTTCACTAGAGGTGTCTCTCCCATAAGATAAAAGCATGTTGGGTGAACAAATTACAGTCGGGCAATTGACAAATAGAAAAGGGCATAACAATGCATATACATGATATGATAAATATAGTAAGATTTAATTGGGCATTACAACAAAGTACATAGACCGCCATCCAACTGCATCTATGCCTAAAAAGTCCACCTTCAGGTTATCATCCGAACCCCTTTCAGTATTAAGTTGCAAGCAACAGACAATTGCATTAAGTATGGTGCGTAATGTAATCGACAACTACATCCTTAGACATAGAATCAATGTTTTATCCCTAGTGGCAACAGCACAACACAACCTTAGAACTTTCTGTCACTGTCCCAGGTATCAATGAAGGCATGAACCCACTATCGAGCATAAATACTCCCTCTTGGAGTTAAGAGCAAAAACTTGGCCAGAGCCTCTACTAATAACGGAGAGCATGCAAGATCATAAACAACACATAAGTAATAGATTGATAATCACCATAACATAGTATTCTCTATCCATCGGATCCCGACAAACACAACATATAGTATTACAGATAGATGATCTTGATCATGTTAGGCAGCTCACAAGATCCAACAATGAAGCACAATTAGGAGAAGACGACCATCTAGCTACTGCTATGGACCCATAGTCCAGGGGTGAACTACTCACTCATCACTCCGGAGGCGACCATGGCGATGTAGAGTCCTCCGGGAGATGATTCCCCTCTCCGGCAGGGTGAGGCGATCTCCCGAATCCCCGAGATGGGATTCGCGCGGCGGCGTCTCTGGAAGGTTTTCCGTATCGTGGCTCTCGGTACTGGGGGTTTCGCGACGGAGGCTTTAAGTAGGCGAAAGGGTAGGTCAAGAGACGGCACGAGGGCCCCACACACCAGGGCGGTGCGGCCAGGGCTTGGGCCGCGCCGCCATGGTGTGTCCCCACCTCGTGGCCCCACTTCGTCTCCTCTTCGGACTTCTGGAAGCTTCGTGCAAAAATAGGACCCTGGGCGTTGATTTCGTCCAATTCCGAGAATATTTCGTTACTAGGATTTCTGAAACCAAAAACAGCAGAAAACAGCAACTGGCTCTTCGGCATCTTGTTAATAGGTTAGTTCCGGAAAATGCGTAAATACGACATATAATGTGTATAAAACATGTAGATATCATCAATAATGTAGCATGGAACATAAGAAATTATCGATACGTTGGAGACGTATCAGCATCCCCAAGCTTAGTTCTGCTCGTCCCGAGCAGGTAAAACGATAACAAAGATAATTTCTGAAGTGACATGCCATCATAATCTTGATCATACTATTTGTAAACATATGTAATGAATGCAGCGATCAAAACAATGGTAATGACATGAGTAAACAAGTGAATCATAAAGCAAAGACTTTTCATGAATAGTACTTCAAGACAAGCATCAATAAGTCTTGCATAAGAGTTAACTCATAAAGCAATAAATCAAAGTAAAGGTATTGAAGCAACACAAAGGAAGATTAAGTTTCAGCGGTTGCTTTCAACTTATAACATGTATATCTCATGGATATTGTCAACATAGAGTAATATAACAAGTGCATATGCAAGTATGTAGGAATCAATGCACAGTTCACACAAGTGTTTGCTTCTTAAGGTGGAGAGAGATAGGTAAACTGACTCAACAATAAAAGTAAAAGAATGGTCCTTCAAAGAGGAAAGCATCGATTGCTATATTTGTGCTAGAGCTTTTATTTTGAAAACATGAAACAATTTTGTCAACGGTAGTAATAAAGCATATGAGTTATGTAAATTATATCTTATAAGTTGCAAGCCTCATGCATAGTATACTAATAGTGCCCGCACCTTGTCCTACTTAGCTTGGACTACCGGATCATCGCAATGCACATGTTTCAACCAAGTGTCACAAAGGGGTACCTCCATGCCGCCTGTACAAAGGTCTAAGGAGAAAGCTCGCATTTTGGATTTCTCGCTTTTGATTATTCTCAACTTAGACATCCATACCGGGACAACATGGACAACAGATAATGGACTCCTCTTTAATGCATAAGCATGTAGCAACAATTATTATTCTCATATGAGATTGAGGATATATGTCCAAACTGAAACTTCCACCATGATTCATGGCTTTAGTTAGCGGCCCAATGTTCTTCTCTAACAATATGCATGCTCCAACCATTAAGGTGGTAGATCTCCCTTACTTCAGACAAGACGGACATGCATAGCAACTCACATGATATTCAACAAAGAATAGTTGATGGCGTCCCCAGAAGCATGGTTATCGCACAACAAGCAACTTAATAAGAGATAAAGTGCATAAGTTCATATTCAATACTACGATAGTTTTTAAGGCTATTTTGTCCCATGAGCTATATATTGCAAAGGTGAATGATGGAATTTTAAAGGTAGCACTCAAGCAATTTACTTTGGAATGGCGGAGAAATACCATGTAGTAGGTAGGTATGGTGGACACAAATGGCATAGTGGTTGGCTCAAGGATTTTGGATGCATGAGAAGTATTCCCTCTCGATACAAGGTTTAGGCTAGCAAGGTTATTTGAAGCAAACTCAAGGATGAACCGGTGCAGCAAAACTCACATAAAAGACATATTGTAAACATTATAAGACTCTACACCGTCTTCCTTGTTGTTCAAAACTCAATACTAGAAATTATCTAGACCTTAGAGAGACCAAATATGCAAACCAAATTTTAGCAAGCTCTATGTATTTCTTCATTAATGGGTGCAAAGTATATGATGCAAGAGCTTAAACATGAGCACAACAATTGCAAAGTATCACATTATCCAAGACATTTTAGAATTACTACATGTAGCATTTTCCAATTCCAACCATATAACAATTTAACGAAGAAGAAACTTCGCCATGAACATTATGAGTAAATCCTAAGGACATATTTGTCCATATGCAACAGCGGAGCGTGTCTCTCTTCCACACAGTGAATGCTAGGATCCAACTTTATTCAAACAAAACAAAAACAAAAACAAACCGACGCTCCAAGCAAAGTACATAAGATGTGACCGAATAAAAATGTAGTTTCAGGGGAGGAACCTGATGATGTTGTTGATGAAGAAGGGGATGCCTTGGGCATCCCCAAGCTTAGACGCTTGAGTCTTCCTAAAATATGCAGGGATGAACCACGGGGCATCCCCAAGCTTAGAGCTTTCACTCCTCTTGATCATAGTATATCATACTCCTCTCTTGACCCTTGAAAACTTCCTTCACACCAAACTTCAAGCAAACTCATTAGAGGGTTAGTGCACAATAAAAGTTTACATGTTCAGAGGTGACACAATCATTCTTAACACTTCTGGACATTGCACAAAGCTACTGGACATTAATGGATCAAAGAAATTCATCCAACATAGCAAATACGGCAATGCGAAATAAAAGGCAGAATCTGTCAAAAACAGAACAGTCCGTAAAGACGAATTTTAAAATGACACCATACTTGCTCAAATGGAAAAACTAAAAACTAATGAAAGTTGCGTACATATCTGAGGATCACTCACGTAAATTGGCAGATTTTTTCGAATTTTCTACAGAGACTTGTGCTAGAATTCGTGACAGACAGCAATGCTGTTTCTGCGCAGCGATCCCAAATATAACATCAACTTTAGCATAGAAACTTTACTTGGCACAAAAACATGATAAGGAGAGGTTGCTACAGTAGTAAACAACTTCCAAGACTCAACAAAACAAAAATTGCTGTAGTAAAATAAACACATGGGTTATCTCCCAAGAAGTGCTTTTCTTTCAGCTAGGCGCAGAAAGTGTAAATCAAGTAACATCAAGAGTAGAAGCATCAACATCATAACTTGTTCTAATAATAGAATCAAAAGGCAACTTCATTCTCTTTCTAGGAAAGTGTTCCATACCTTTCTTGAGAGGAAATTGATATTTAATATTACCTTCCCTCATATCAATAACAGCACCAACAGTTCGAAGAAAAGGTCTTCCCAACACAATAGGACAAGATGCATTGCATTCAATATCCAAGACAACAAAATCAATGGGGACAAGGTTATTGTTAACCGTAACACGTCAATCCTCCCCAAAGGTTTCTTTTTAACATTATCGGCAAGATTAACATCCAAATAACAATTCTTCAATGGTGGCAAGTCAAGCATATCATAAATCTTTTTAGGCATAACAGAAATACTTGCACCAAGATCACATAAAGCATTACATTCAAAGTCATTGAGTTTCATTTTAATGATGGGCTCCCAACCATCTTCTAACTTTCTAGGAATAGAAGTTTCAAGTTTTAGTTTCTCTTCTCTAGCTTTTATGAGAGCATTTGTAGTATGTTTTGTAAAGGCTAAATTTATAGCACTAGCATTAGGACTTTTAGCAAGTTTTTGTAAGAACTTTATAACTTCAGAGATGTGGCAATCATCAAAGTCTAAATCATTATGAGCTACAGCAATGGGATCATTGTCCCCAAGGTTGGAAAAAATTTCAGCAGTTTTATCACAAGCAGTTTCAGCAGTTTTAGCAATTTCAGGCAGTTTTGTACGCTTTGCACTAGGAGTAGAAACATTGCCAACACCAATTATTTTACCATTGATAGTAGGAGGTGCAGCAACATGTGAATCATTATCATTACTAATGGTGGTAATAGTCCAAACTTTAGCTACATTATTCTCTTTAGCTAGTTTTTCATTTTCTTCTCTATCCCACCTAGCACGCAATTCAGCCATTAATCTTATATTCTCATTAATTCTAACTTGGATGGCATTTGCTGTAGTAGTAATCTTATTATCAATATCATTATTAGGCATAACTTTCAATTTTAAAAGATCAACATCAGAGGCAAGTCTATCAACTCTAGAAGCAATAATATCAATTTTATCAAGCTTTTCCTCAACAGATTTGTTAAAAGCAGTTTGTGTACTAATAAATTTTTTAAGCATAGCTTCAAGACCAGGGGGTACACTCCTATTATTGTTGTAAGAATTCCCATAAGAATTACCATAACCATTACCATGAGCAGAAGGATATGGCCTATAGTTATTACCAGAATTGTTCCTATAAGCATTGTTGTTGAAATTATTATTTTTAATGAAATTCACATCAACATTTTCTTCTTGAGCAACCAATGAAGCTAAAGGAACATTATTAGGATCAACATTAGATCTACAATTTACAAGCATAGACATAATCACATCAATCTTATCACTCAAGAAAGAGGTTTCTTCAACAGAATTTACCTTCTTACCTTGTGGAGCTCTTTCCGTGTGCCATTCAGAGTAATTTATCATCATATCATCAAGAAGCTTTGTAGCCGCCCCCAAAGTGATGGACATAAAGGTACCTCCAGCAGCTGAATCCAATAAATTCCGCGAAGAAAAATTTAGTCCTGCATAGAAGGTTTAGATGATCATCCAAGTAGTCAGTCCATGGGTTGGGCAATTCTTTACCAAAGTTTTCATTCTCTCCCATGCTTGAGCAACATGTTCAGTATCTAATTGCTTAAAATTCATTATGCTACTTATCAAAGATATAATTTTAGCGGGAGGATAATATCTACCAATAAAAGCATCCTTGCATTTAGTCCATGAATCAATACTATTCTTAGGCAAAGATACCAACCAATCTTTAGCTCTTCCTCTTAATGAGAAAGGAAACAATTTCAATTTAATAATATCACCATCTACATCCTTATACTTTTGCATTTCACAAAGTTCAACAAAATTATTAAGATGGGCAGCAGCATCATCAGAACTAACACCAGAAAATTGATCTCTCATAACAAGGTTCAGTAAAGCAGGTTTAATTTCAAAGAATTCAGCTGTAGTAGCAGGTGGAGCAATAGGTGTGCATAGGAAATCATTGTTATTTGTGTTTGTGAAGTCACACAACTTAGTATTTTCAGGGGTATTCATTTTAGCAACAGTAAATAAAGCAAACTAGATAAAGTAAATGCAAGTAACTAATTTTTTTGTGTTTTTGATATAGAGAACAAGACAGTAAATAAAGTAAAACTAGCAACTAATTTTTTGTGTTTTGTTTAGGTGCAGCAAACAAAGTAGTAAATAAAATAAAGCAAGACAAAAACAAAGTAAAGAGATTGGGAAGTGGAGACTCCCCTTGCAGCGTGTCTTGATCTCCCCGGCAACGGCGCCAAAAAGTGCTTGATGCGCGTAGATGTACACGTCCGTTGGGAACCCCAAGAGGAAGGTATGATGCGCACAGCGGCAAGTTTTCCCTCAGAAAGAAACCAAGGTTTATCGAACCAGGAGGAGCCAAGAAGCACGTTGAAGGTTGATGGCGGCGGGATGCGGCGCAACACCAGGGATTCCGGCGCCAACGTGGAACCTGCACAACACAACCAAAGTACTTTGCCCCAACGAAACAGTGAGGTTGTCAATCTCACCGGCTTGCTGTAACAAAGGATTAACCGTATTGTGTGGAAGATGATTGTTTGCAAGAAAACAGTAAAACAAGTATTGCAGTAGATTGTATGCGATGTAAAGAATAGGACCGGGGTCCACAGTTCACTAGAGGTGTCTCTCCCATAAGATAAAAGCATGTTGGGTGGACAAATTACAGTCGGGCAATTGACAAATAGAAAAGGGCATAACAATGCATATACATGATATGATAAATATAGTGAAATTTAATTGGGCATTACGACAAAGTACATAGACCGCCATCCAACTGCATCTATGCCTAAAAAGTCCACCTTCAGTTATCATCCGAACCACTTTCGTATTAAGTTGCAAACAAGACAATTGCATTAAGTATGGTGCGTAATGTAATCGACAACTACATCCTTAGACATAGAATCAATGTTTTATCCCTAGTGGCAACAGCACAACACAACCTTAGAACTTTCTGTGTCCCAGGTATCAATGAAGGCATGAACCCACTATCGAGCATAAATACTCCCTCTTGGAGTTAAGAGCAAAAACTTGGCCAGAGCCTCTACTAATAACGGAGAGCATGCAAGATCATAAACAACACATAAGTAATAGATTGATAATCACCATAACATAGTATTCTCTATCCATCGGATCCCGACAAACACAACATATAGTATTACAGATAGATGATCTTGATCATGTTAGGCAGCTCACAAGATCCAACAATGAAGCACAATTAGGAGAAGACGACCATCTAGCTACTGCTATGGACCCATAGTCCAGGGGTGAACTACTCACTCATCACTCCGGAGGCGACCATGGCGGTGTAGAGTCCTCCGGGAGATGATTCCCCTCTCCGGCAGGGTGCCGGAGGCGATCTCCTGAATCCCCCGAGATGGGATTCGCGGCGGCGTCTCTGGAAGGTTTTCCGTATCGTGGCTCTCGGCACTGGGGGTTTCGCGACGAAGGCTTTAAGTAGGCGAAAGGGTAGGTCAAGGGGCGGCACGAGGGCCCCACACACCAGGGCGGCGCGGCCAGGGCTTGGGCCGCGCCGCCATGGTGTGTCCCCACCTCGTGGCCCCACTTCGTCTCCTCTTCGGACTTCTGGAAGCTTCGTGCAAAAATAGGACCCTAGGCGTTGATTTCGTCCAATTCCGAGAATATTTCGTTACTAGGATTTGTGAAACCAAAAACAGCAGAAAACAGCAACTGGCTCTTCGGCATCTTGTTAATAGGTTAGTTCCAGAAAATGCGTAAATACGACATATAATGTGTATAAAACATGTAGATATCATCAATAATGTAGCATGGAACATAAGAAATTATCGATACGTTGGAGACGTATCAAGCCTGTGTACTAGAATATGGATCAAAGTGGGAAGACTGCTTGTCGTATGCAGAATTCTCGTACAACAACGGTTATCAAGCCAGCTTACAGATGGCCCCCCTTTGAAGCCCTGTACGGAAGGAAATGCCGTACCCCTATGAACTGGTCAGAAGTCGGAGAAAGCCAAGGCTTTGGACCAGATGTTCTTCGAGAAGCCGAAGAGAAGGTGCACAAGATCCGCGACTACCTCAAGACTGCGCAATCAAGACAGAAGAGCTATGCTGACAAGAGACGCCGAGAGATGACCTTCGAGATTGGAGATTTTGTCTACCTCAAGGTGTCACCCCTCAAAGGAATGCAGAGATTCCAGCTGAAAGGAAAGCTCGCACCCCGATATGTCGGACCCTTCAAAGTTCTGAGTCGCCGAGGTGAAGTGTCCTATCAACTGGAACTACCTGAAGAAATGGTAGATGTGCACAATGTGTTTCACATCTCACTGCTCCGGAAATGCCTGGAAGTACCGGAGAAGACCGAAGTATTCAAGAATATAGGTCACTGTTCGGTGGATATTAACACGGACTTGACGTACCGCGAAGTGCCTATTCGCATTCTGGAAGAAGCATACAGAACCACCCGCACCAGGAGTATGAAGTTCTTGAAGATTCAATGGAGCAATCACACCGAAGAAGAAGCCACTTGGGAACGCGAAGAAGACATGAAGAAAGAATACCCCGATCTCTTTAGTACCTAGTTTTCTCTCGATCTCGGGACGAGATATTTTGTAAGGGGGAAGGTTTTGTAACATCCCAAGTTTCAATAAAAGGAACAAGAGAGGAATTCAAGAATCCAAATATCAGAGTCAACAAAAACTTTTTCATATCATATAGGACCATGCATGTAGAGCACCTTGTTATTTATTTTTGAGTGTGCAATTGCCATGATGTTTGCTTATGTGTTTTCTCTCACTCTAAAACCCTAGCAATGATCACTTGATCATCCAAAGTCAAATAAAAAGAAAATAGAAAAGAAATTGTAAAAATCAATTTCACACACACATAAGGCTTAGGCCATTTTTACAAATCTTTGATCTAGACCTTTTTGGTTTGCACCATTGGGTGTAAATGGATACTAAACATATATTAACAACTTTGGAAACAATCAAACACTTTTCAAATCAAATTTGAATCAAATATGAGCTCACATGTGATTATGGTCATATGAGACATTTTTAGTCTGATGCTCACTTTGAGCCCCTGGTTTTGTGAGTTTCCACTTCTACACTTGACCATTTATTTGCACATCATCCAAGACAACATCAAGGACAACAACTTTGCTCAAGAACACACCCCAAAATTCCCTCTCTAATTCAAATGGCAAGCAAGCAAAGTGGGGACTTTTTATTAAAGTGAAGATCATATGCAAAATGATTTTTTGCAATTCAATTCCATTTTGATCCCCACCACCACCAATATACTACATTTAATATATGATTACAACTCACCAAAAAGATTTGCAAAATTCGAAAATATTTTTCTTGCGGGCATTATCACAAACACCTTGCAGGCATGGTAAAAATTGTTGCCCATACTAAAATTTGGAGATGGACTTGGTCCAACCTGACCCTCTCTGCACCCCTGGCATCTCCCTCTCACTTCACCACATCCATCAGCACCAGTGCCACCCCTCCACTTGCTCACCATGGTCAAAACCATGCCATGCCGTGGCATGGCATGCCACCATCATGCCACCCTCACCTCTGGCCATCTCTGGACCTCACCACCATGTCCCTTCCCTTCCTCTCACCTCCCTGGACATGCTCATGCACTTCCTTGACCAAACCGACGCTTGCACACGCCAGCACAGACGCGCCCAGCACGCTCCAGCGACGCCATGCCGTGCATGGTCGCGACGCCAGAGCGCGCCAGAACGCCGCAGACTCGTCAACTCCCGCCTCGCCATCAGCGCCGTGCGCCGCCTCACCCACCACCGCCGACATCACCACGAGCTCGCCGCGTCACCGTCGCGGAGGACGACGACGACCGCCACAGTACCCACGGACGCATGACACTCCCCACTGTGCTTGACCACCTCCTGCTATTCCGAGTGCACCGTGACGCTCGCTGTGACCTCCTGAACGCTGCCATGACCTCGCCCACGCCGTTGATCGCCTGCAGCAGGGCCTCGCCATCGTCACCCGTGACCTCCCGCAGCTGCTCGAGGAGGCTATAAAAGCAGCCCCTCCCGTCTCAATTCCAGCACACCATCAGTCTTCCCTCTCACCTCTGAGCCTCTCTAGCCTCTTCTTTCTCCACATTCGCCACTGCCTCGCCGGAATTTGGAGCTCGGTGCCCGCGGAGGTGCTGAGAAGGGCGCCGCCGTTGCAGTGCACCCCAGGCGCCGCCGCTGCTTCCATCTGCTTCACCATCATCGACAACCTCGCCGCAACCCCTCTCCGACCATCGCCGCGCCGCCGGTGAGCCTCCGACCCCCCACCGTCGCCGCGCCAGTAGCCATCTCTCGCCGGAGACGACGACCTCTCTGGTCCGTTCGATCCGCCCCTAATCGTCCCCACCTTGTCAGCTGGCCCGCTGCGCTGGACGCAGAACTGGGCCGGCCCATTTCTTTCCCCTGTTTAGCCCAGAAACCTTTCCCGCCTAAGCCCATCCGATTCAAATTTAATTTTCGAATTTATTTAAATACCCTCAGATGCTGTATTCAAAATTAAATAGGATAAAATCCACCAAACCAAATTTTACGAATTTTATATATTTGGAAACCTTATGAAATTATCTACACAATGCCACTGGTTTGAATCCTAGATCTATTATAGAAATAAAGTGAGAAAATAAACAAAACAGAGACTTTTCTGCCTTAGAATAATTATTAGAAATCAACCAAAAATGATTTTTAGTTAATTCCAACTCCTATAATTCACATTACACTTATACTAATTGTTTTTACAAAAATATGCCATGCTTACTTTAAATGATCATGGCCTAGTTTAATTAAAGGACTATATGGCTAATTCTAGTCAAAGTTATGGTCCCAAAAATATTGATAAATCATATGGGATTATTTTCTCTCATTTAAATCTTGTCATGAACAATCCAAAATGAGGTAGAGACTCTGGTCATATAAGTCTCATATGGATTGTTGATGATATTAAATATTTACCATGCTAGGATTAAATTGTATGAGGTGCTACCCCTCATTTAAATCATTTTCTTAAATGATAAGTATGAAGAGGTTGAATTTGGTCAACCTAGGTCATATATTATTCATGAGAGAAATTAAATCTTAATGGAATAATGAGAGGAAATTATTTCTCTAAATAAATAAAAATAACACCTAAGTTAATATGAGAGGAAATTATTTTTCTTAAATAAGAAAAACACATCCACCAACTTAATAGTAATGTGTGAGGCTAGTTTAAGTTGTGTGAATCATGTGTGTGCTTAGTTTAGTAAATAAGTTGGTGTGATGATTGTGTACCCCGTATTCGTATTTTAGACGCTAGTACCGAGGAGTATCAAGAGGAGGAGGAGGTCTACTGTCAAGGAGAAGAAGACCACTTTGACCAATTCCCCAACCAAGGCAAGATAATACTCTTGCAAAGTGCAATCTCATCATGAGCAAAGCATTACCCATTTACTTTATGTTTATGAGCCTACTTCCCAGTTTTATTTCCAGGCTTTACTTACCGTTGCTTTATCCATGTACGTTTTGATTCATGATTCAATGGGGTTAATGTTAGATTAGTACAAGAGTATCAAAGTTAGCCTAGAAGCAAAGCAAAGTACTTAGCACCCCTCATACCTAGATGCTAGTGCTAAATTAAAAATGACTACTCTAGATGGGAACATGTGTGGTGAAATAATGATGATGATGAAAGTATGAAATGAATTTTGAAGGTGAATATGACCAAGAGAAGATAGTGATTTTTGATAAAAAACTAATATTGGTTTGGATGCGATACCTTTCCAATTATTGAGTACCCCCACAATACCTGATTATGGGTAAGGGCTTAACTAGAAGTTTATGTATCTTAGTATGAGTTCCCTCTGAACACACATCATAGGGGTTATGCCGAGGCTGCCTCCGTTGTTGAGAAATGATGTGAATTGAAGTGAATTGTACGGCCAAGCCCTGTGCAGTTCCCAGGTTGACAAGTTGGTCTTCACTGGGAGGCCAAGCTCATGGGGAGAGGTGCTCATACTAGGGTTAGTAAATGAAAGGTTATGGTTGATGATCCGCGTACTGTGTTACGATGATTCGGGGTAATCCCGACGGATGAAATCAAATGTTGTGGCACAAGTGTGCAACCTCTGCAGAGTGTAAACCTATTCGAATAGCCGTGTCCACGGTTACGGACGGTTGGAAAGGCCATACAGTTTCCAGTGTTAGATTTTGAACATGTTGATGAAATGAATGGTGAATGGTGACTGGTTTATATGGAAACACAACAGAGTTGTGGGAATGACACTAATGTTCCCACTTGAGTTAGTTAGCACATGAATAAGTCTTTAGCAACTATTTGCAAACTAAAATTGGCTTTATGCAAAGAAACTAGAGATTAGCACCCTCTTACTATAATTGTTAGCACTTACACTAGTATTAAATTGCGAGTACGTAAAGTACTCACGGCTGTGTCCCTGGCTATTCAAATGGCCAGACTATGAAGAGGAGCAGCAGTACGAGGAGGACGGTCAGCAGGAAGTATACAACAACTAGGAGCTAACGTCAAGCGTTGGCCTGTGGACTATAGAGTCCTTGTATCTTACGCTTCCGCTATGAACTTATGTTTGTTTGTTGATCAGTTCGTTGATATCTAGATCAACTATTTGTGTAATATGGATCATGTGATTCCAATTTGTAAGACTTTATGGGTTGTAATGAATGATGACTGTGATACTTAACTATTATTCCTCGCAACAACAATATTCCTGGGATTGCGATGTATGACATAATAGGCATCCGGACTTAAAAATCCGGGTGTTGACAAGAGGAAGGAGAAGAACATGGCCAGCATGGTGTGTGCATGGCCATGTCTTGGTCTCCCTAGGGTTCTTCTTAGGGGTGTTGTGCTGGTGGAGAGAGGAGAGGGGACAAGGGGACAGGGTAGAGTGGTTTAGGGCATTAGGGTTGGATGTAGGACACTATTTGAAATAGTGTCAAATAGTTCCATAGTTGAAATTTGTGAAATTTGTCCAAATTTGATTAAATTCAAATGGTTGACCAATTTGAATGGTGTGTGTTTAGTTGAGTTAGAAAAGACCAGAGATGATGAGAGGTGGTGGTGGAATGGTTAGAATCAAAGAATTGCAAAATTTGATATGTGGGAGATTGTTACACTTGTTAAAATGTTGCAACTTTGGATGAGCATAGCTATTGATCAAGAAAGAATTTGGCATGGTGATCTTTACAAAAAGTGTTCACCTTGATGTTTTCTTGGATGAGGTGCCAAGAGTTGACAAAGATTAGTTTGAAAATTTTGAGATACAAGGGCTCAAAGTGGTGACCAGATTATAATGGGCAGATTTGACCATTATTCTATGTGACCTCATTTTGCATTTAAATTTGATTTGATTAGTGTTTCTATGATTCAAAAAGTTGTAATAAGTGTTTAGCAAGGTAATACAACTAATGGTGAAAACCAAAATGGTCTAGGGTCAAGATTTATAAAAATGGCCTAAACCATATGTAAGGGTGTTGTGATTTTCTAACTTTTATTCTTTTATTTTTCTTTACTTCACTTTGACAAGAGTGAGGTTTATTTGGTGTTAGAAATAGTTGGGTAGAGGGTTCAAACTATTTTGAGGCAATGGGAGTGCCTAGGTCAAGATTGGATATTTTGGCTCAGTGCCACATATGCCTCTATGCATATGTTGGATTTCATTTTGTTTCTCACTTGAATTGGTTGGTAGGTGCTTGGTTGAGTGTGTTGAGGTATTTCAATTTATCTACTCAAGGTAGACAAAGCAAAGCTCATCATTTTCAAAAAGTAGCCATAGGCTTGCATATGCCTTTTTCTTAAATAAGATCTTTTCCTTTTATTTTGTTTTCCAAAGATTTATGACAAGAGGGATGAGGTTTAGGGTTTAGTAAATTTGGCAATGGTTCACCACCATTTAGAAAAATAAGAGAGGTAGGGTTCAAGATTTACATATTAGGGCTATATGCCCACATATGCCTTTTTATTTCATTTTAGTTTCTTCCTATTTGATCCACTTTGGTTTGGAGATGGTTAGGGTTTTAGGGTTTTAGAAATGGGTTCAAAGTAATAAACAAACAATCATGGCAAAAGCACAAGTATTGGGTATGAGCACTATGCATAGCACTCTATGTAAGAAAAGTTTTTGTTGGTTCTCATTTTTGGGAAAAAGGAAATTCATTTTCTCTTTGTTTTGAAATTTGGGATGTTACATAGACGCAGTTGGATTACTGTCTATGTATTACGTTGTAATGCCCAAACGAATCTCATAGTAATCATCTTGTCATGTATGATCGATATTCTGTCAATTGCCCAGCTGTAATTTGTTCACCCAACATGCTATTTATCTTTATGGAGAGACACCTCTAGTGAACTGTGGACCCCGTTCCTTTTCTTTACACTGATAAATTCAACCACTGCAATCTTGTTATTTTTAATTTCTGCAATCATGTTCTCTTTAATTACTACAAACATATCTTTCCACTCGATATGTCTAATCGTTTGTGTTCATCAAACCGGTGAGATTGACAACGTCATTGTAAGTTGGGGCAAAATATTGTGGTTGTATTGTGTGCAGGTTTCACGTTGTTGCTAACGCCGGTAGTGCGCCCTGCCAATAGACAGCTAGCAACACCTACAGAAGTCACGCATTTCTCCTACTGATCGATTAAACCTTGGTTTCTTACTGAGGGAAAACTTGTGATGTGCTCATCACACCTTTCTATTGGGTTTCCCCAACAACTGCACGCCATCAAGATTTTCTGGCGCCGTTACCGGGGAAGAATTAAGACACTCCATCAAGCCCCGCACGCGCCATCAAGGAACGCGAGCGAACTTTGTTCGATTTCGATGTCCCTAGGCGTGCGAGACCGACTATAAATGCAAGGTCACACTCAGCGTTCGCGCAGAGACATTCGCGGCACAAATTTAGGCCGTATTTGTGTCCCTGCAGATATAGCGAACATTTTCCGTCGAACTGTTTGGCTGGGGTGCAAACCTATTTTTGGACCTAAGAATGCAAACAATTGCTTTCCGTCTGTTTGTGTTGGACCACTGAAGATGCACTAAGAGATGAGCCGCGCAAGTGGCTTGGACCTTGAGTCAAACGGCAATGCAGGATTTCAGTGGTGGCCACGTAACATAGTTGAGGAATGGTTTGGATCTTGAGTAGAATTCTTTCACGTTTTTTCGTTGTATCAAACAATCTTGGATCTAAATTTCTGTATTTATCTAGGTCTGGCCACTAGGAGCATCTCCAACACGTGATGTAAAATACATCACAAAAAGCAGTTTTACATCAACTATTTGTGTGTGTTTCTAGTTTTACATCTTTTTTTTGCTATTGGATGTGATGTAAAATACTTCTCATGTGCAATTTCAGGTGATGTAAAATATAGCACCACACTTATCTCATATTCACAATTGCAAATAATAATCCAATTTTTCTCCCAAATTATCCCAAATTACTCCCAATTTATCCAAATTACTTCTAATAAAGCACTAGCTATACATGTACATGTTAATCGATACATAATGTAGCAAAAGAGTGAGTTGGCCGCTAAATCAATTATGCCAAACAATTGATCAAACGAGCTAGTTATTAGCCTCATCCACGCTCATCATCCTCGTCTTTGTGTATGTGTCTACCCTTGACCTCAAGGACCCGTGCCACTTACTTGAATTCCTCTTCCAAATATTCGACGTCCAAGCAGCACACCTTCAGTTACCATCAAGTGAAATTTCTCTTAATTAGATTAAAGTGTTGGATCTCATATCGCTACAAAATTTTGCTAAGATTGAAAAGACAATTATCAAAACATGTGCCATACACAACAAATCGTTCATGAATAGTTCCATAATTTTTTCAATATAGTAAGTAAATAATAATCATCTAGATAGCAGAATGAGGATGCTTAGAAAATATTTCTCATATTTGATCAATAGTTGACAGTGGATTGAATTCTTGCGAGTAGCTTTATTTAATTTTCTAAAATTTATCCATATTCTATAGCCGGTAACAGTTTGGTGTGCTATAGTTCATTTTCATCATTTGCAACGAGTGTGATATCCCTTTTTTGGGCACGCCCTGCACCATTTAATTTTGCTATGGGATAAATAATACCTCCTTCAATTAACTTAAGTACTTCTTTTCTTACCACTTCTTTGAATCTAGGATGAAGACGCCATTGAGAAGCAACAACATGCTTCACATCTTCTTCCGAATGAAATTTGTGCTTGCATAAGGCTAGACTTATACCTTTCAAATCATAAAGACAGTATCCAATGGCCAGCATGTGCGCTCGTAACACATCAAGGGTTAGCATTGATAATGTCATGATATATTTTATTTTCAAATTTAGGATCTCCTTTTCGCCGAGTTAGCTCTCCGAAAATTTCAGGTGGAATATTTAATTGAAAAACGCGTGGTTGTTGTGATAGTCTGGGTTCTATTGCATCTCTTTCATCATTAGAGAATGGTTCTTTTTAATTAATCATATACCTCTCCACCGCGTATGATGAAGCGACAACTAGATAAGGTAGATTTTCACTTCATCTTTAGTTTGAAGTTCTTTACTAACTTTCTTATCAGTAATTTAGAAAAATTAAAATTTAGTTTCTCTCCAGCATATTTTATGAAGAATTTTTCTTTAGGCAAGTTAATTTCAGCGCCTACTGTATGTAACTACAAATATGATAGGACAAATTTCGTCCAGAGGACAACCAAGTAATACAAAATCAGCAGGGTATTTAATATTTCTGACAATTACTTCAACATCTCTAACCATACAAATAGGAGAAATATATTCTTTAGTAGCTAGTTAGATAGTCATGCATGTCTCTTCCATTTGTATTGGATCAATATCATTCTTGATTTCTAAATATAATGATTATGCAATTGCGTGTATGCTTGCTCCCAAATGACCAAGGCCATCATAACAAGTAGTACCAACAGTGACGGATATAAAACGTTTCCCACACGTTGCGCTTACTCTTATGCTTGATTTCTAGTTGAGTATTCACATCAGTGAACTTTACATGGATCTTCCTCATTTAATTCTTTTATGGGAGAAACTTGATGAAAAACTTCAATTTGTTCATATGGAGTACAATCTCTCTATGAACTCTTATAGACGATCTAAGAAGATTCTCTTTCATTCCACTAGGGAATGGATGATCTTCAACATATTGTTTAGGCTCCTCATGTGAGACAACCACAACTTTCTTAACAATCTTACACACAATAGAAACAACTTTACCAGGTACAATATATCCAGTAACTCCTTCTTTTGGAAGTGATACATAAGAAGCAAAAGCTTTAGGAATTTCAATAAAAATAAGAGAATCAAGACCAAACTTATTATTCAGTTAAAAAATAAAATAAAATAGTATAAATTCTCCACACAAGTATATTCATATTCCAAACTAGTACCTTCAAAAAAATATTCCCAACTAGACTTCTTACCTTTGTCTAGATTCCAATTATCGGTGTTTTCAGAAATTTTGTCTAATAGACTCCATGCTTCATCATTACTTTTATGAGTGGAAGTCCTCCCAGAAGAATTATCCAAGAAGTCCTTATTCCATTGAGGAAATCTCACGTATAAATTAATCTATATGATGCATTTTAATAAATCATGAGATTTATTCTTGCGAAGGAGATCTTTCGACCACCCCCAAGTTTGAGTTATACTTTCTCCAAAATGAGGCCAAAAGTAATGAATGTGATAGCGAGTACCATAAGTTTTGGGAGGTGTATACTATTTTATAGAGAAAGCCCTCTTCACATAATTCCAATTATCTCTATCTATGTGCAGCATAGAATCATACAATTTGCGTGCATCACCAATAAGAGATATAAATAATAATTTCTTCAACACTTCTGCAAAAGAGTTGCTCCCAACATAATGTGTAGCGTTATGTGGTATTTCATACCCCTCCCATATCTCCAGAGGTCTAGCAGAATCATCAGTGACATAATGGATGTAACTTAAAAGAGAAGCCTTAACAACTTTAGTACCAATAAAAACTAATAATAATAAAGCAAAACTGAAATATTAAAAACATATTCTATGTTTCCTTATCCGACCAACTTACCAATAGCACTACGCTCACCGGCAATTACGATACAAAAATATCTTAGTAACCCACATGTGTAGGAGGTCAATTCTAGTACCTTTCCAATAGAAAAGGTTGTCGAACCCATGAGAAGCTAAAGTTATTGGTTAGCAAATTCAAAAAAAAATATGCAAGGATTTTTATTTATTTGATTATAATTTGTCGGGAAGTAAATGCCAACTAAAGTGAGATGGTGGTAAAGTAAATTGCAAGTAACATAAATGCTATTTTCAGAGAAACCTCAATCCTCTCTTCAACAAGAGAACAAGCTTGGATGTGTTCTTATACGAGACAAGCGTACTCAAGGGCGACACAGACTTTATGGCATAAGGATTTCTAGAAAAGCATGGCAAATAATTAGTAAGTTTTATTCTTGTTGGGCAGAGCCTAAAATAGGTGCAGCCACAAGTATGAGAAAACACACCTCTAATGATTGGTTGCTAAGCCATTTACATGAGCCAACTAGGGATTCATTAAGACATAAATGTACAAGCATTTCTTTTAAGTTCCAAGGTCCCCGATCATATATAACCCCTAATTCAACTCTAAAGATATGGACAAGATTTCTATCATCTCCTGTCATACATATTCCTTTTCATTACACTAAGGTGCGGCCCTACGATATCATATAGGTGAATTAACACACAATCGACATTTGTATGTTACCATCATAGAACCATATAAGTCCAAAACATGACTAAATAGTCGTGACATACTATATAGAAATCATAGCCAATCCATCATATGCCCCCAGGAACACGGAAAACTACTTACAACAGTGACACATATGGCAATTATTAGTGCCATATGGTATACAACACAATTTAAGAATATAACTTATCCACCAAATAACAACAAGATACTCAACAGAAGCACTGAACAGTGGGTGCGCCAACAATATTGTGACCCCGGCGGGGGGGTCACGGAACTCATGTTTCATCAGTGTGCAACACATTGGAATCATCGTCCTGGCATGGCAAGCTAGATGTGGTGTCTCATATATTCATGTCCGCCTTCAAGTTGGTGACTTGCTCTTGCCTCCATACATACAGGTAAAAAAAAAAACGGCAATTGTCATACCCACCGCTTTGTGTCTTTTGGTCGGTTGAGCCTTTTTTCGACGAGAGAAAAAATGGCGTGACCAACTTTATTTTCATCGGCATCGAATTAGATTTGTAATGCAAGTTACATTGATGTGCACTAGATTCTGCTGGATACAGCATGCAGTGTCAGTTATAATCAACAAGACGATGGAAAACTGAATTACTTACAGGCACAATCAACGCCCATATTCGGTTATCGACAATAACTTGCAGGCCGAAATATGTCTCCTTACCTAAGTGGGTGACATGGTATAATTGTCACACCAAGCAGTTCAGGTAAGCAGGTGGGAACATCGTAATGGCATGGTGAATATAATGTTGAAAATATTATATTCCACCATATAATTGACAGGCGACATCAACGAGCAACTTCAGTTGTAAACAAGAAGTTGTAGGTTTGTACTTTGTACAACCGTAAGGGCAGCTAAAACATGTCTCTCTTCACGGAAGTACGCGACACTGCACCATGAATCTGCAGTCCTCGACAAGAGGCCACACAGGAACCGTAGTGGTATTTGCCTGTGACTGAAGTTTTTTAGCTGTAACCCAACTTATAATTCAAATACACAAATCACAGTGTGCAAGTAAAACCAATTCTTCTCTGAAGGACTAGTGTCACGGGACACGACAATCTGCCGTTGGACTTTGTAATCTTACGTTAACTTGATTTTATTGTCAAAATTAGGCTCTGAAGCCGTGTAAGTGTGTTTGACGCAAATTGGACCGACATGTTTGTATTAGTAAAATTTGTCATCTGATTTTGACATTGGCCGGCTGAAGGCTCACGGGTATTTGTACGCTGCTCCCAGAAATCGTTTTGCTGCGACTAGCTAGTGTGAAACTAGGCTCGATCAATTTTATAGCTCTTCTCATCTGATGGCCGGCCAATTAGAATATACGCAATTTGCACGAATTTGACACTCTTTTCGCTCAACATATCATTTTTTGGTGTGATCTTACAACATGTCACGTCAGTAAGCAAAATCAACATGATGGCTCCAAGCCCCCAGAAAAGACAAATCATATCTGACCATGGATGAACACCACTAGTGTCTCCTATAAATACCCTCCAAATCTCTTCCATATGCACCACACTCACACAAGCTCCATCACCAGTCCTATCGCTAATTAGCTACTCACGCGCGTAGTCTAGATCGAGCAATGGCGGCATCCAAGACAAGCATGATCGTGGCGGTGGTGGTCGTGGCCGCGCTGTGCCTGGGCGGCGCGCGGCCGGCAGAGGCGTGTAACGGCCACCCGTGCCCCTCTCCGGCGGGACACTGCCCGGTGAACGCGGTGAAGCTGGCGGTGTGCGCCGACGTGCTGGACGGGCTGATCCACGTGGTGCTGGGGCCGCAGCCGGCCAAGGAGCCCTGCTGCTCCCTCATCTCCGGCCTCGTCGACCTGGACGCCGCCGCCTGCGTTTGCCTCGCCATCAACGCAAACGTCCTCGGCATCAACCTCGACATCGATGTCGACCTCACGCTGCTGCTAAACTACTGCGGCTGCAAGGTGCCCAAGGGCTTCACCTGCGCCTGAGTCATCAGTCATCGAGCAGGCTAGCTAGCTCGTGCTTGCATGGATGGGCAAGTAGATGTGTACTAGACTGCTAGTGTACCCTCTATTGTTCATACAGTATGTATCACCACATATCTACGTACGTATACCCCCGTGTTAATTTCGAGGTTGTGTGTGTCGCTGCGTACGTGCGTTGTAAAAGCGACATTTTCTTGGAATAAAAAGGTCTACGTTCAGCGTGTTTCTTGTTTTCCTTGTTCACATGATGTTGAGGCGATTCAAGAAAACCAATCTAGAGTTTCTTCCTCAGCATCGGCGACATCCCTAGTCCGCCCTACCTTCGGTGGCCTTGGGATTTGGACGTGCGGCAGACCACAACCTCTCGTCGGCGGAAGTTTCAGTTGTTCTTTTTTTAGGTATTTGCAGTGGAAAAACTTCCTACCCCCGCGTCGCCCAACCCTAGGCTACACGGGGGCGGCCCGCGCCACCGGCCTCGAGCCTCTCCCACCCTCGGCCCCCTCTCCTCTAAAGCCTGCAGAAGTCCCATCGGGTAAAGTTCAGGCGGCGACGAGGCCTTACCCTTGCGCGACGAATGTCTCACAATGAAGTGTTGCGGGGCTCCGGCTACGATCGCATCTCATCGATGACAATGGATGTGATGCTCTCCTTCGCGTTGGAGGCATCCATGCGGTGACGGACTGGAACTCAGCGCTCACTCGCGGGCCAGATATAGATCCACGGTTGCAGGCAGACTCGTTGTCACATGTAGGCTACGGTTGCTCGGTAGCGTGGCGGTGTCGGCGGGCTGACTTCTCGCCATCCTGCCCCCTGTGACGGTTGTGGTGAGACAGTGGTCGGCACCTCCTACTCTGATGATGAAAGAGATCACCTCTTGACGGCGGTGAGGCCAAAAGGCGGCTCCTTGTTCCGCATATCCGATGGGCTTGGGGTTGACGACAGTGCCACGTAGAAATCCCTTCATAAGTTGATGACGGCGACGCCCACGAGCGCCGTCACCTTGTTGGAGGCGCCGTCATGGCTCTGCCTGTTCTTCCCTCCCTAGAGCACCAGGGGAAACCTTGATTCGGTCTTCGAACCAGGCGACGTTAGCGGGGCTGTGTCGTTTCCTTCTTGGAGGTGTAGCCTAGGTGGTTCGGGGAGTCCTCGGTGCACCAGTTCGAGTCGTTGGTGGTTGACAGAGCATGGGCTTCCGAGTTGCTATGTACACCATCGCCGACACTTCTCGTTCAATGCCTTCTTTTGTCTGGTTCAACCTCGTTGTTCACTCGCCGAATCTAGGCACTTATGGGTGGGCAGGGCATTGGCTTGTACCATCCTGGAGTTGAAGTCGCCCCCTCCCCTCGAAGTTCCCTTCGTTGGTCGTGACGCGGCCTAGTAGCTTAGTGCATCGCCTCCTCGAGACAGTGCAAAGCGAGTTTGTCTTCCGGCTGGTGTGGGTTGTGTTCTAAACCATGTGAGCCGTGTTTGTATCGTGTAGCCATTATTTGTGCTTTTCATCCGTCTTGGCATCTTCTTCTATGATATTTGATACACCTTCTAGGGTGTAGTCTCGAAAAAAGGTATTTGCAGTGTCTTGTTTTGGGCGGTGAGGCGGCGGCTACGCTCTAAAGTTAGAGTAAGGTCCTTCCCTTGCCTTATCCTCATTTCGGTAGTGCGTCTAGCACCGGCGGAGGACGTGTGGAGTTGTCTTCTCGTTGGATCTCCTGTGATTCTTGGTGTGGTTGCAAGTGTGATCATTCCGACTTATGATTCTTGTCTTTAGGCGATGGTTGTTGCTTTGCTACACTAGCTTTTTGAGGTTTAAGCACGATGACTTTTCGTATGTCTATTACAGCAAGCTCTACTACGATAAGCTTTGTTTTGCTCTAGTGAGGACGGTGTGAGGACGGCGGTGTGACTTCGGGCTCGCTCTAGTGCTTGTGGTGTTCTGTAGGTGATGCAAGAATCTATTTGTAATTATTATACTTTTAGAGCTCTTTTCTGGTGCTTATCTGGTTGATGATTATTAATAGATGCAAGCATATTTTACAAAAAACATGTACTACTTCTGCTCCAATAAAAAGCGACATTCTCCTCTAATAGAAAGGTATACAGTATATTTTCTACCGGTAAAATAGGAACTTTGTTGAGCTTGATGAGTTACATGTAACATGTCTATTGCGGTCTAGATCCTGAAGATTAGCTTCAGGTCTAGAACCTAACCGTGGAGGCACAATTATCAGCACACCAATGTACTGTATTTGTAATTTGTATTTCGACAATCTTCTTTATTCAGTCTTGGAATTGAAGCTTCATGATTCATGTGCGTTACATCTTTGCTATATACCGAGCGCCTGACAATGTTCCCAGAGCGTCTCCGCCGACCGACGGAGTGTGCTCTCTTCGTCGGCGGTGAGCTCCAGCTCCGCCGCGACCCCAAGCACGCCGCCCCTGCCGAGCCTTGCTGGGAGGCTGAGGAAGACCTGGTGATCGTCGCCGGGGATGAAGCCCTTAGCGAGCACAGAGACCGGGTGGACGCGCCGCTGGTCGCGGAGGAGCGACCGGGCAAGGCTGGCCACCGAGTAGCCAATGGCCCACGACGCATACCCCTTCAGCCCGATCACCTCGCACGCGCCGCCCACCACGGCCCGGCGGATCCCCTCTAGGGCCTCCCCGTCGAAGGACGCGTGGGTCTTCTGGAGGTAGCTCAGCACCGGCATGCCGCCGACGCTGATGCTCGACCACAGCGCCACCGCGCTGCCACCGTGCTCGCCGACCATGTAGGCATGCACGTCCTGCGCGCCCACGCCGAGGTGGTCGGCGAGGAGGCGCCGAAGCCTGGAGGAGTCAAGGTTGGTGCCGGAGCCGATGACGCGGCTCGCCGGGAACCCCGACAGCTTCCACGCCGCGTACGCGAGCACGTCCACGGGGTTCGACACGACTAGCAGCAGCGACTCCGGGGACCCCTCCGCCACCGCCGGCACGACCTCCCGCAGCACGGCCACGTTCTTCCGCAGCAGCTCCACGCCACGGTGGCCCACTGGGCGCGCCCCGGGCAGCGTGACGATGGCCAGGTCGGAGCCTCTGGTGAGCGCGAGGACGTCGGTGCCGGCGACGATGCGGACGCGCGGGAGGAACGCCGCGGCGTGCTGCAGGTCCAGCATCTCGCCGCGGACCCTGCCGGCGTCGGCGTCCACGAGGGCGATCTCGTCGGCGAGGCCCTGCGTGAGGATCGTCTGCGCGATGGCCATGCCCACGTCTCCCGCGCCGATGACCGAGACCTTGGTGGGCCGCCGCTGGCGCTGGGTCCCTTCTCCATTGTCGCAGACGGATGATGGCACCTGGCGGAAGAAGCCGGCGCCGAAGTTCACGTCGAAGCCGAGCTCGGACAGCGAGGACGCCTCCTTCTTCATGCTCATCATGGTGTGTGGCGGTGGCGGTCGGTCGGGTGTTGATAATTGTGCTTAGTCGCTTGGGTTTGGAACTTTGGATGCATGCTGCGTAGCTGATAGAGAGCTCTACTTATAGTAGTTGTTGGATGGATGCAACTCTCTCTCTCTCTCTCCCACTCTTTTTCTCTCTCTTCTTTTTGTCTTTCTGAAAAGCTAACCTAGGACTAGGAAGCAATTTATGTTGACGAAAATAAAAATGTGACTTTACAATACCGGAGAAACTCCTGCCGGTTTTGACCCATGGTTCGTTCTTCCTTTTGCAGAATAAAGGGAGTTGAGACTTGATAGTTGGTTGGGTGAGAGTGAGTGTTAGATCTTCCGGAGGAAGAAGTATGAGAAAGTTGGAGATCTGCTTATCGTGCAAGCCCTTTTCCGTGCAAGTAGCATTTTTCTTCTTATTTTTTTAGAAGTATAAGTTCATGCTATTTGATAGTCGACTTTTGCAGAACCCACAGATTTGTATGAACTCGGCGGCCAATTCGAGGCATCGATCTTTTTATGTTACTAGCAGCTGATTTGTGTTTCCGTCTTGTTGTTTGGGTTGGTTGGTTTGACAGCTGACACCTCCTTGTACAAGTGCATTCCCAAAGTATAAGAAAATGATAGGATAATGTTAAGTCAGTCACATGGTGGTAGTGATCCACCGCATCCGCCACTGTCGGATGATCTAGTACAACATGTATGGACGGTCACACAGCTAAGTGTTGAATATAATTGTCTAGTCCTCCTTCATCAGATCGGTCTTTTGGTTAAACTGGCTAGAGCACATGTAATTCCACATGGTATCGGAGCTACAAGGTCCTAGATTTAAATCATAGCCAACGCAGTATTTAAAATAGTATTTGCGGCCTTTCAAATAAATCCAAGGATACACAGCTAAGGCCCATGGGAGATAAAAAAAAAGGCTCACCGGCCTAGATTTGAGAAGATGTGTTAAATACAATTGTCCAATCCTTATCCATCATATTGATCTTTTGGTTAAACTGGCTAGAGCATATAATTTCACACTAAGTACATTATATTAGTAACTGCTTCTTATTGAGAAGTTTGTCGACCCATGCGATCGCCAAGTACACAACAGTCGCAGAGGAGGCTGACGAAGTGGCAGGGTGCAAGGACACGTATGGAATTGAGACGTTCAGAATTTGAAAAGCTTTCAATGTGAACACATCGCAGCGGCTATGTGTACATACAGCACCACAATAGCGACGTCTACGTATGGCCTCGCAACCGCTATGCCTACGTATGACATCGCAACGGCAACGTCTACGTATGGCCCTCCCAGTCATCCTTGATGCACTCCGCTGCGACGAACGAGGGCAGATCCGGGTCCGGCTTGAGGACCTCGGCCACGGCGTCACACAGATGGACGGCTCAACGATCTTCAGGGCATCTCCAACCGAGCGACCCAAACGGACGCGCTGAGCCGTCTGTTTTAGATCGTTTGCGTGGCTGAACGGACACTGGGATAGCGCCCGCGTTCGCGTGTCCGTTTGGGTCGCACGCTGCGTCCAACGCGCGGACGCAACGCAAACTCGAAGAAAAACAAAAAACAATATAAAAATATAAATTTAAACGATATTTGATTAAACATATGCCCTATTTTGGGCAAATTTGTACATAGCCCTATTTGGGCAAATAACTAACAGAAAAAGCCCTTTATATGGGCTTTAAATTTAAACTAAAAACCATGCTAGGGTTTGGTCGCGGCGGTGGCCGCCGGTGCGCCGCCTAGGCCGTGTGGGCGTCGTCGGCGTCGGCGTCGACGACGTCCCGCGGCGAGGCACTGTTGTGGCTCGACCGCGCCGGGACTCCGGCCATGGAGACCACATGCCCTCCTCCCGGGAGTGGGGGTCCGGAGCCCGCCGCTGCTCCGCCGCAGCAGCACGGAGTTGCGCCTCCCTCTCCAGCCAGGCTTGGCGCCTGGCCCGCTGGAGCCTCCCCTGCTCCGTGCGGCGCCTCCCCTCCTCCTCGTGGCGCGTGGCCTCCAGCCGCTGCTGCTCCTCGCGCCGCCGCTGCGCTTCCACCTCCCGGCGGGCCTGGGCGAAGAGCTCCCAGGCCTCGGTGTCCTCGACCGCCTGCCGGGCCTCCTCCTCCATCGCGGAGGTGCGAATGGCCTCTTGGAGATGAGGCCACTGCGCTTCCTCCTCCGCCGCCGATTTAAGCAGCGCGGCGGCGATGTCGGGGTCCTCCTCGGAGGACTCGGCTTGGGCTGCAGCGGAGCCGGTGGCGGCAATGCCGCGCCTCCGCGGGCGGCCTCTCCGATGTGGAGGCCGCCGCGGTTCCCGCCGGCCCGCAGCGCCGGCGGCGGACGCCGGCTGCTGCTGGCCTCGTCGTCGTTGGCTCCGGGAGCGAACCGTCGCTTCGGGGCCATGGCGGCGGTTGCGCTCGGGGAGTGGAGTGGGGACTGGAGTGGAGGGACAGATCCCCTCCAGTCCACATTAAATAGCCTCCCCGGTCACCGACAGGTGGCCCCAAGGGAGACGAGCAGCCCGGCGCCCGGACGCGAGCGGACGCCGCGTGCCATCCGCGGCCACGCAAACCTAGCCCAGATTTGGGCCGGGTTTGCGTCGTTCCGGACGCCGCGGCCATCCGCATTTGCGGTGCGTCGCCGCGTTGGGCCGGGGTTTTTGTCGGCTGGACCCATCCGGACGCGCGGGCGCGGGATGGGTCGCCGCGTTGGAGATGCCCTTACACCCTGGCCAAGACCTTCCAGTGGAGCAGCTGCTGCAGGAAGTGGATAGCGCGGAGCAGGCCGGACGCGAAAACGGCCCCGGAAGGCGAGTACATGAAGCAGGAGAGCGGCGATTTTACAGGCGCCTCTAGGTGCCGAAGTTATTGAGCCTTTTGATATTTATCTAATACTTTATATAAAATTAATAACTAAAATATAAGTGAAACTTTTATGAAACTGGACTGGTACATAGGTAACGTTGTGAAATATTTTGGCAAAAAGTAAAACTGTTGACGTCACTGTGGTATGTTTCACAAAATAATCTTATTACAATTATGTTTGAGTTTTATTTCACAGTTTTGTCAGAGAATACAGATATAGGTACTGTTGCCTTTAAAAAGAGGTTTTCGCATGAAGCCGTTGTAGAGGATAGGGCCGGTGAGACTCCTGTACGTGATTGGTTACCTGACCCATATTAAAATCTCGGCCCGCATGCATCTTAAAGCACATTATTTCCTGCACGCGGATTCCACCTTGGATCAGGCGAAAAGGGAAAACTTGCGCCCCGCCTGTGTAAGCTCGGTGATGGCAAGAGCATGCGCGCATCTCCGAAACGATGGGGGAGAAATTTCGTCACCTCCCACCGATTTTAACCGTATATACAACAAACTCGACAAACCTTTGGTGCAAAGTAGGAAGAGATAAGGACTGATTAGATCCCCTATCTCCCCCCCCCTCGATGGGACAACCGGCAAAGTGAGTTCCCCATTAACCCGTACCACATAACGAACATTCATGACACATCTCATGACCGTTTCAATCCACTCTGGTGCGAAACCCAACTCCGACATCCATGTAGATAATCCTATTCAACACGATCGTACGCTTTCATCATATCAATATTCAGGGCAAAGTAAGGTCTTTTTCGTGTTGTCTTCTAATTGTGTGGAGGCATTCGTAAGCAATCATGACATTGCCCGTGATCAATCTACCCAGTACAAAAGCGATTTGATGTTCAGAAATGACCACAACTATATCAACTTCAACCTATTGACAACTACCTTGGATGCAATCTTGTACAACACGTTACATAAACTGATAGGAAGGAAGTTTTTCAGGTGTTCCGGATTATTCACCTTGGGGATCAACACGATCACTGAGTCATAGAAGCCAACAGAAATTTCTTCACCAAACCGCGGCGCAAATATCATTCTTTAGCCGGTCTCAATGTTCCTGGTAAAGCAAAGGCGAGAAGCCATTTGGGCCTGGCGCTTTAGTTGGTCCCATCTAAAAAAGAGCAATCCTAAGTATTCAGTAACTCATAATTCATGGCATGCATTACTGATACGTCCAAAACGTATCTACTTTCCCGAACACTTTTGCTATTGTTTTGCCTCTAATTTGTGTATTTTGGATACAACTAACACGGATTAACGCTGTTTTCAGCTCTGGTGTCTCGTTTTGTGCAGAAATTCAACTTTCAAAATCCTCGGAATTTATGTCAAAGGGCTTATTTTTCCGAAGAATCACGGAGCCGAAGGGCAGCCTGGGAGGCCCAGGCCCCTGACACTAGGCCGGCGCGACTGAGGGGGCGCCGCCTAGTGTGTGGCCCCTCGCCAGCCTCCGACGCCCCTTTTGGACTACTTAAGTTTCGATCTAAAAACGCGAGACGGGAAGTCGAAGTCGCCAGAAACATCCAGGACGGGGAATTGGAGGGGATCATCGCCGCCATCACCACCGACGCCTCCATCGACCAGCCGTAAAACGCGAGACGGGACCCAACTCCGTTCGGCACTCCGCGGGACGGAGAATTGAGGGGATCGCCGCCATCACCACCGACGCCTCTCCATCGACCAGCCATGTTTCCCCCATCCATGTGTGAGTAATTCCCCCGCTGTAGGCTGAAGGGGATGGTAGGGATTGGATGAGATTGATCATGTAATAGTCACAAGATTGTTAGGGCATGGTGTTTAGTATCCGTAGATGTTACTTTTATGATATTGTTGCAACTTGTTATGCTTAATGCTTGTCACTAGGGCCCTAGTGCCATGATCTCAGATCTGAACATGCAAGTTGGAACACTGATCCTGATGACTCTAAGTCTCAGTCTGGGTACGTGTTTATATTGAATGGTGCTGCGGTAAGCTGGTGCAGCTCCAAGCAGTGCACGGTGGCGAAGTCTTCAACAGAATCGGAATACATAGCGGCTTCGGAGGCTTCATCGGAAGCGGTATGGATGAAGAGGTTCATTGTTGAGCTCGATGTGGTTCCTAGTGCATTGGACCCACTAGTCATTTATTGTGACAACATGGGTGCCATCGCCAATGCACAAGAACCAAGGTCACACAAGAAGCTAAAGCATATCAAGCTGCGTTTTCATTCGATTCGCGAGTACATCGAAGATGGAGAAGTAAAGATTTGCAAAGTACACACTGATCTGAATGTAGCAGATCCGTTGACTAAAGCTCTCCCTAGGGCAAAGCATGACCAACACCAGAATGCCATGGGTGTTAGGTACCTTACAATGTAATCTAGATTATTGACTCTAGTGCAAGTGGGAGACTGTTGGAGATATGCCCAAGAGGCAATAATAAATTGGTTATTATATATCTTTGTGTTTATGATAAATGTTTATATACCATGCTATAATTGTATTAACCGAAACATTGATACATGTGTGTTATGTAAACAACAAGAAGTCCCTAGTAAGCCTCTTGTATAACTAGCTTGTTGATTAATAGATGATCATCGTTTCGTGATCATGAACATTGGATGTTATTAATGACAAGGTTATATCATTATGTGAATGATGTAATGGACACACCCATTTAAGCGTAGCATAAGATCACGTCATTAAGTTCATTTGCTATAAGCTTTCGATACATAGTTACCAAGTCCTTTCGACCATGAGATCATATAAATCACTTATGCCGGAAGGGTACTTTGATTACATCAAACGCCACTGCGTAAATGGGTGGTTATAAAGGTGGGATTAGGTATCCGGAAAGTATGAGCTTGAGGCATATGGATCAACAATGGGATTTGTCCATCCCGATGACGGATAGATATACTCCGGGCCCTCTCGGTGGAATGTCGTCTAAATGGCTTGCAAGCATATGAATGGTTCATAAGAGACCACATACCACGGTACGAGTAAAGAGTACTTGTCAGAGACGAGGTTGAACAAGGTATCGTGATACCGATGATCAAACCTCGGACAAGTAATATATCGCGAGACAAAGGGAATCGGTATCGTATGTAAATGGTTCATTCGATCACTAAGTCATCATTGAATATGTGGGAGACATTATGGATCTCCAGATCCCGCTATTGGTTATTGGTCGGAGAGAAGTCTCAACCATGTCTGCATAGTTCGCGAACCGTAGGGTGACACACTTAAGGTTTGATGTCGTTTGAGTAGATATGGAATTTGGAAATGGAGTTCGAAGTTTTGTTCGGAGTCTCGATGGGATCCCGGACATCACGAGTTCCGAAATGGTCCGGAGAATAAGATTCATATATAGGAAGTCATATTTCAAGTTTGGAATTGATCCGGTGCATTTATGGAAGGTTCTAGAAGGTTCTAGAAAAGTCCGGAAGAAAGGCACTATGGAAGGCACAACCCTAGCCGGCCAAACCCTAGTGGAGGAGTCCCAGGTGGACACCACCAAGGGTGGCCGGCCAACCCCCCCACCAAGGAAAGGTGGGAGTCCCACCTTGAGTAGGACTCCCTCCTTGAGTAGGTTTCCCTCCTATGGTAGGATTTCTTTTGGGGTCTTATTCGAAGACTTGGGATCCAACTCTTGGGGCTTCCACCTATATATAGAGGGGCAAGGGGAGGGGGCCGGCCAACCCAAGCACCACAGCTGGCCGCCCCCATAGCCGGCGCCTAACCCTAGCCGCCTCCCCAACCCTAGCCGCCTCCTCCTCCACCATAGCTCCCGCATACGCTTAGGCGAAGCCCTGCCGGAGTTCTCCACCACCACCGCCACCACGCCGTCGTGCTGCCGGGATTCCGAGGAGGATCTACTACTTCCGCTGCCCGCTGGAACGGGGAGAAGGACGTCGTCTTCATCAACACCGAACGTGTGACCGAGTACGGAGGTGCTGCCCGATTGTGGCACCGTCGAGATCAAGATCTTCTACGCGCTTTTGCAAGCGGCAAGTGATCGTCTACATCCACCCCGAGATCTAATCTCGTTAAGCTTTGCGAATCTTCGAGGGTTAGTCTCATCATCTCCTCGTTGCTACCGTCTACTAGATTAGATCTTGGCTTGGTTTTCGTTCTTGCGGTAGGAAAATTTTTGTTTTCTATGCTACGAATCCCATCAGTGGTATCAGAGCCGTGTCTATGCATAGATTGGTTGCATGAGTAGAACACAATTGTTTTGTGGGCGTTGATGCTTTTGTTGTCTTTAGTTCGTGTACTTTGCATCTTGCGGCATAGTGGGATGAAGTGGCTCGGGCTAACTTTACATGACCATTCATGAGACTTGCCCCACGTTCGACATGCAACTTGTATTGCATAAGTGGCTTTGCGGGTGTCTGTCTCTCCCACTATAGTGAAGATCCAATTTACTCTTTCTATTGACAATATTAGTATCACCGTTGTGGTTCATGTTCGTAGGTAGATTGGATCTTATGCGAAAACCCTAAACCACGTAAAATATTGAAACCAAATTAGAACCGTCTAACTTGTTTTTGCAGGGTTTGGTGATGTGATATGGCCATAATGTGATGATGAATATGTATGAGATGATCATTATTGTATTGTGGCAACCGGCAGGAGCCTTATGGTTGTCTTTAAATTTCATGTTGAGTAGTATTTCAAAGTAGTTGTAATAGTTGCTACATGGAGGACAATCATGAAGACGGCGCCATTGACCTTGGTGCTACGCCGACGATGATGGAGATCATGCTCGTTGATGATGGAGGATCATGTCCGTGCTTTGGAGATGAAGATCAAAGGCGCAAAGACAAAAGGGCCATATCATATCACATATGAATTGCATGTGATGTTAATCCTTTTATGCATCTTATATTGCTTAGATCGCGACGGTAGCATTATAAGATGATCCCTCACTAAATATCAAGATAATAAAGTGTTCATCCTTAGTATGCACCGTTGCTAAGACTTGTCGTTTCGAAGCATCTCGTGATGATCGGGTGTGATAGATTCTACATGTGCATACAACGGGCCAGCGTTTTGTACACGCGGGTACTAAGGTTGCCTTGACGAGCCTAGCATGTACAGACATGGTCTCGGAACACGGGATACCGAAAGGTAGAGCATGAGTCATATGATTGATATGATGAACACTTTGAGTGTTCGCCATTGAAATTACATCTTGTTCGTGATGATCGGGCTTGGTGTGGTGGATTTGGTTCGTGTGATCACTAAGACAATGCGAGGGATATTGTTTTGAGTGGGAGTTCACCTAGTTTTAATTTTGTTAAATTAAAATTTGAACTCAATTTGTCATAAACCTAGTCTAAACTATTGCAAATATATGTTGTAGATCATGGCGTCCCCATCAATCAATTTTAACCAGTTCCTAGAGAAAGAAAAGCTTAAAAGCAATGGTAGCAACTTCACCGACTGGTTCCGTCATGTGAGGATCTTCCTCAATGGCGGAAATCTGCAATATGTGCTCGAAGCACCGCTAGGTCCCCCACCACCCCCTGCAGTATGCGAGGAAGAAAAGAATGTTTTCGAGACTCGTACCAAAGTGTACTCTCAAGTTCAGTGTGCCATCCTGTGCAGCCTAGAGGCAGAGCTTCAAAAGCGTTTTGAGCACCACGACCCTTGTGAGATGATCCGTGAGCTCAAAGTTATCTTTGAAACTCATGCGGTCGTGGAAAGCTATGAAGCCTCGAAGCAGTTCTTTGGCTGCATGATGGAAGAGGGCAGCTCCGTTAGTGAGCATGTGTTCGCTATGTCCGGACACGCGAGGAAGCTCAGTGACTTGGGGATTGTGATCCCTAACCAGCTGGGTATTCATCGTGTTCTCCAATCACTGCCACCAAGTTACAAGAACTTCGTGATGAACTACAAGGGTTCGTAGCATAGAAAACAAAAATTTCCTACCGCAAGACGAATAAATCCAAGATCTAATCTATGGAACACCCAAGATCTAATCTACAAGATCGGAGCAACGAGATTGATATGAGACTAACCCTCGAAGATTTCCAAAGCCTACGAGATTAGATCTCGTTGTTGGTGTAGACGATCGTCCCGTGCCGCAATCCAACTTCCGTACTCGGCCGCGCGTACGGTGTCGATGAAGCCCTTCCTCTCCGTTCCAGCGGGCAGCGGAGGTGTGGTAGATCCCCTCGGAATCCCAGGCACGACGGCGTGGTGGTGGAGGTGGAGGAGAAATTCCTGCAGGGCTTCGCCAAGCCTGCGCAGGGAAGGAGGAGGGAGAGAGGGGCGGCTAGGGCTTGGGGAAATCATGTGCTGCGCCCCAGCCCTCCCCTCCCTCTTATATAGGCGTGGGGGGGCTGCCTTGGCCCCCCTCCAAGCCTTTGGGTCGGCCAAAACAAGGGGGCAACTTCCCCCCAAGTTAAGTCCCTAATTTTAAGGGATTTGATCTTATCCACTTGATCCAGCCACATGGGCCTTGGGGGGCTGGTGTGCCTGGCCCATGTGGGCCTATGTGACCCCCTCCGGTCCATGTTGGACGTTCGGGATAGGTGGGCCCCACTATGGTACCCTCCGGAACCTTCTAGAACCTCCGGTACAATACCGAAAAATCCTGAACTTTTCCGGTAACCCTGAAAATGACTTCCCATATATGAATCTTATTCTCCGGACCATTCCGGACCTCCTCGTGATGTCTTGGATCCCATCCGAGACTCCGAACAAAAACTTCGGACTCCATCTCATATTCCGAATCTACTTATGCGACATCGAACCTTAAGCGCGTCACCCTACGGTTCGCGAACTATGCAGACATGGTCGAGACTCCTCCGAGCAATAACCAATAGCGGGATCTGGAGATCCATAATGGCTCCCACATATTCAACGATGACTTAGTGATCGATTGAACCATTTACATACGATGTCGATTCCCTTTGTCACGCGATATTTTACTTGTCCGAGGTTCGATCATCGGTATCTCCATACCTTGTTCAACCTCGTTACCGACAAGTACTCTTTACTCGTATCGTGGTATGTGATCTCTTATGAACCATTCATATGCTTGCAAGCTAATCAGATGACATCCCACCGAGAGGGCCCTATATCTATCCGTCATGATGGACAAATCCCACTATTGATCCATATGCCTCAACTCACACTTTCCGAATACTTAATCCCACCTTTATTGTCACCCATTTACGCAATGACGTTTGATGTAATCAAAGTACCTTTTCGGTGTAAGTGATTTACATGATCTCATGGTCGAAGGATTAAGACAACTATGTATTGAAAGCTTATAGCAAATGAACTTAATGACTTGATCTTATGCTACGCTCATTTGGGTGTGTGTCCATTATATCATTCACCTAATGACATAACCTTGTTATTAATAACATCCAATGTTCATGATCACGAAACCATGATCATCCATTAATCAACAAGCTAGTTATACAAGAGGCTTACTAGGGACTCCTTGTTGTTTACATAACACACATGTATCAATGTTTCGGTTAATACAATTATAGCATGGTATGCAAACATTATCATAAACACAAAGATATATTATAATAACCATTTTATTATTGCCTCTTGGGCATATCTCCAACAGTCCTCCCACTTGCACTAGAGTCAATAATCTAGTTTACATATGTAAAGATATAACACCTTGGCCTTCTTGTGCTTATCATGTTTGCTCACGGGAGAGGTTTTAGTCAACGGATCTGACATGCTCAGAAACGTATGTATTTTGCAATTCATTTGCGTCTCAACGCATCACTCATTTTTCAAATGAGTCGGCATTAATGTATATGCTTAGTCCTCTGGTGGAACCTTAATTCCGCGGTCTGACATAAGTCACTAATATTGTCACACACAATATAGCTTCAAAGTTCTGACACTATCGGAACTACACCAAGTTCTCAAAGAACTCCTCACTTAACATCCTCAGTCATTATCAAAACAATGACATACTCTGCCTTCGTTTGTAGAATCCGTCACAATATTTAGAACTCATCTAAATCTAGCATAGACATATTCTAGCTCATTGTGCTACCTTTTAAATGACACTTAGCCTAATTGAGATTGAAATTTTACTTTTATATGTGACCAAACTAATATCGGTGCAACACTTTACATCGATTTGTTTGTCATTACCCATATAAAACTATATATATCCTTGGTTCTTCTAAAGTACTCAGGGATATTCTTACTGTTGTCCAATGACCATTACATGAATCATTCTGGTATATGCTCGTAACACTTTAGAGCACAGGACATCTGATTTTGTACATATTATTCGTGATCTAAAGTCACTCATGTGTTTTTACTCATTGAATGTCAAATACACTCAAGTCTTGTTAAACCTTCACATGAAAAGAACACCTTCTTAATATTTTTATATTGAACTACTTCAATATTCACTCTATGTACTTTGATTTAAACTTATTATGTGTTTCAATCTATCTTCATAGATCTTGACACTAAATATGTTTCAGTCCATATCCTTTCATTGAAATTAATTCTCAATGAAACCTTTTAATCACATCAAGTATATGATTACATTATTTTTAATCAACGATATGTCATCTACATAAAGTATTATAAATATGTCTCAACGCTCCCACTTAATTTCTTGCAAATGCAAGCATCTTCATCATTTCTGATGAAATCAAAACTCTTTGATTATTTCATCCGGTGAAGATTCCAACTCCGCGATACTCACTTCATCCAATTGAAGTTTGTATACTTATCTAGTATTCCACGGACCAGCAAAACTCTTGGTTGTATCTAGTATACATCCTTCATACACACTTCTGGTAAGGAATGTATTTCTGCCATCCTACTATCATATCTCATAAAAGAAATATGTAGCGATTACTAGAATAATCCACATAGACTATAAGCATTGCCACGGAAGATCTAATCTTATCGTAGTCAACTCTTTGAACTTTTTCGTAAACTGCTTTTCGATAAGTCAAGCTTCTTTAAGGATATTCCATCCAAGTCCATCTACTTTATAGATCCATTTACTTTCAAAAAGTATTCACCTATCTTGGATTTCATGGCGCATAGCCATTTTAACGGAGTCAGGGCCCATCATAACTTCTTTGTATGTAGTTGGTTTATCATTGTTCAAAAACAATCCTTTGTCCACAAATCATTTATTTGATTACAAAATAAACCACATCTACAAGGTTCAATAAGTACTTTGATCTCCATGACTATAACACTTTGTAGACATGGGAGCCATGATCTTCGTAGCCGCTTCCGGAACCATTTCCGACGCTGTGCTACTCTGATCATCATGCTCAGGTTCATAAACCTTATCAAGTTCCATTGTCCTCCCACTCAAATAGTTCGCTAGAAACAATTTCTTTGAAATAAGTAAGAAACATCGACAAACACTTTTGTCTTTGACTTCATAGTGGAAAGAATTCCCAATCAATTCTCTGGGATAACCAACAAAGACATTCATCCGATTTTGGTTGTAAACTCATTTACTTATGCTATGCATACCAAAATTTTATGAAAGGACTATTAGGGTTTATACCCATGCCATAACTCGTATGGTGTCATTTCAATGGATCATGATGATGCTCTATTCAGTGTAAAAGCGATAGTCTCTAAAGCATAATCCACAAAAATATAATGGCATCATTTTATATTATCTCATCATTAATCCAACAAGGTTTGGATACGTCTCTCGGATACTCCATCATCATTATGATACTCCAAGAAACGTGAGTTGTAGAACAATTTCATAAATCTCTTAGATGTTCGCTAAAACTCGTAATTCAAATATTTCCACCATGATCCAATCATAGATATTTGACTTTTCTATTACGATGATTTCCACTTCATGCTGAAATTTATTTGAATCCATTCAAAAGTTTCAAACTTCTTCCTTATCGAATATATCCACATATATATACTCAATTCATTGTTAGAAATTTTCATGAAGTAGAAGAATCTCCCGCACACAACTATGCCCATGAACCATATACATCACCATGTATGTTTCCACTAAGTTAGTTGCCCGTTCAACTCTTGGCCTATGAACGGGATTTAAGTCATTCTCTTTAGAAGAGATTTGCAAGCGCCAAATGATTCAGAAATCAAATGACTCCAAAAGTCCATTTGCATGGAGTTCCTTCATGCGTTCCTTTCTAACATGACCTAAATGGCGGTTCCACTAATGAGTGGAATTCATATCATTTGCCTTATGGCATTTTAGCGTCAGTGTTATGTATGTGTGCTTCACCATAAAGATTTATAATAACTTATCCATCGTACATGGAATGTTGTTACAATTTGAACAACTCATTGTTTTCATTTAACTAGAACAAGACAACAATTATAAAGTTCTTTATTATAAATCTGAATGGCTAGACAGAATGCCAACGACGAACATAATAACACTTTATTTTTGTTCCAGACGTGCATTATTACCATATTCCTTATCAGTCACTTAGGCCATCGTATTCTTGTATTGCGTTGTATTGTATGACATCTCATACCAACCAATCTGGTACAAATACCCAAGAATTTCATTATGTGACCAAACAAGGAATACATCCATAACATGTATATCATCTATATACACCTGAGCTAGACTTTCTAGTCTTTTCTTTCTTTCTGCCAAAATATCTTTTGTAGTTTCTCTTTTAGCTTTCCTCATTCTCAAAAAACACTTCACCTTCAATAACTTCTAGGTCCATTGGTCAAATACCAATAACCTTGAGGTTCTTACCTTGAAGTTGATCATCACATGACAAGCGTTCTAGATTTCACTATTAGTAACCTTTAATGTGATGAACAATTTCACTCATAATTTTATCCATCAAATCATGACGACTTTCCGAGACCATGTCTGTACATGCTAGGCTCGTAAAGTTTTAACCTTAGTATTCGCATGTGCAAATCTGTCTTGCACCCGTTGTATGCACACGTAGAATCTATAACACCCGATCATCACGAGATGCTTCGGGACGAGTCTTAGCAACGGTGCATACTAAGGACGATCACTTCATGGATATGCGAATATCGTTAGTGCCCAACTAGTTGGAGGATTGAGACGCCCCGCGTTTTCAACCTTCGACATTCCCATAAAACTTATGAGTTTATGTAGTCTCACCAAATTATATTCTATCATCTTGCAATAGGGTCTTAGATATCACATATATCTCATACCTTGCTTATTTCTAAAAACAAAATTTTCAGCTCCTTACATTTCAAACGGATTTGAAACTTCAAGTATCACGGAGACAAGATGATTTAAGGTACTAATTGAAACCATTGCTCTTTGAATCATTAATGTGAGGTTTACTAAAAGTTTGCATTAGGACTTAATCATATCTTGATTCTTTAACAATACGGTACCAGTCCGTAAAGTTACTTATCAGACTTAACAGTATTTCTATCTCAATTGCAAGACTAGCGCATGGTAGAAAACGGATGCCAATTCTACAAATTTAATTCAAAATACTATTCAGACTATGTTCATGATAATTTGAGTTCATTTTTAATTCTTCAATTAACTAGGTGAACTCCCACTCAAAACAACATCCCTCGCATTGTCTTAGTGATTACACGAACCAAATCCACTACACCAAGTCCGATCATCACGAACAAGATGTAATTTAAAGGCGAACACTCAAAGTGTTCATCATATCATTCATATGACTCATGCTCTACCTTTCGGTATCCCGTGTTCCGAGACCATGTCCGCACATGCTAGGCTCGTCAAGGCAACCTTAGTATCCGCGTGTGCAAATCTGGCTTGCACCCGTTGTATGCACATGTAGAGTCTATCACACCCGATCATCACGAGATGCTTCGAAACGACAAGTCTTAGCAACGGTGCATACTAAGGATGAACACTTTATTATCTTGATATTTAGTGAGAGGGATCATCTTATAATGCTACCGTCGCGATCTAAGCAAGATAAGATGCATAAAGGATTAACATCACATGCAATTCAAAATATGTGATATGATATGGCCTTTCTTCTTGTGCTTTTGATCTCCATCTCCAAAGCACATGATCATGATCTCCATCATCACCAGCATTGCACCAAGGTCCGTGGCGCCGCTTCATGGTTGTCCATCACTTATAGCTACTATAACAACTACTTGAAATAAAGCTATTACATGATGAATAGACAGCAGGTCTTTAACAAAATTAAAGACAACCATTAGGCTCCTGCCGGTTGCCATAATACAACAATGAACATCTCATACATCAAATATAATCATCATCACATCATGGCCATATCACATCACCAAACCCCGCAAAAACAAGTTAGACGCCTCTAATTTGGTTTGCATATTTTACGTGGTTTAGGTTTTCGAGTAAGATCCAATCTACCTACGAACATGAACCACAAGGGTGATACTAGTGTTGACAATAGAAAGAGCAAATTGAATCTTCACTATGGTGGGAGAGACAGACACCCGCAAAGCCACTTATGCAATAAAAGTTGCATGTCAAGCGTGGAGCAAGTCTCATGAGACGCGGTCATGTAAAGTTAGCCCGAGCCGCTTCATCCCACCATCCCGCAAGATGCAAAGTACACAAACTAAAGCAACAAAAGCATCAACGCCCACAAAACCATTGTGTTCTACTCGTGCAACAGATCTATGCATAGACATGGCTCTGATACCACTGATGGGGTTCGTAGCATAGAAAACAAAAATTTTCCTACCGCAAGACGAATAAATCCAAGATCTAATCTATGGAACACCCAAGATCTAATCTACAAGATCGGAGCAACGAGATTGATATGAGACTAACCCTCGAAGATTTCCAAAGCCTACGAGATTAGATCTCGTTGTTGGTGTAGACGATCGTCCCTGGTGCTGCAATCCGGCAGCACTTCCGTACTCGGTCGCGCGTACGGTGTCGATGAAGCCCTTCCTCTCCCCGTTCCAGCGGGCAGCGGAGGTGTGGTAGATCCCCTCGGAATCCCAGCAGCACGACGGCGTGGTGGTGAGGAGGAGAAATTCCTGCAGGGTCGCCAAGCCGCGTGGAAGAAGGAGGAGGGAGAGAGGCGGCTAGGGCTGGGGAAATCATGTGCTGCGTCCCAGCCCTCCCCTCCTCTTATATAGGCGCGGGGGGCTGCCCTGGCCCCCTCCCAAGCCTTTGGTCGGCCAAACAAGGGGGCAACTTCCCCCCCAAGTTAAGTCCCTAATTTTAAGGGATTTGATCTTATCCACTTGATCCAGCCACATGGGCCTTGGGGGGCTGGTGTGCTTGGCCCATGTGGGCCTATGTGACCCCCTCCGGTCCATGTTGGACGTTCGGGATAGGTGGGCCCCACTATGGTACCCTCCGGAACCTTCTAGAACCTCCGGTACAATACCGAAAATCCTGAACTTTTCCGGTAACCCTGAAAATGACTTCCCATATATGAATCTTATTCTCCGGACCATTCCGGACCTCCTCGTGATGTCTTGGATCCCATCCGAGACTCCGAACAAAAACTTCGGACTCCATCTCATATTTCGAATCTACTTATGCGACATCGAACCTTAAGCGCGTCACCCTACGGTTCGCGAACTATGCAGACATGGTCGAGACTCCTCTCCGAGCAATAACCAATAGCGGGATCTGGAGATCCATAATGGCTCCCACATATTCAACGATGACTTAGTGATCGATTGAACCATTTACATACGATGTCGATTCCCTTTGTCACGCGATAGTTACTTGTCCAGGTTCGATCATCGTATCTCCATACCTTGTTCAACCTCGTCTCCAGACTTTACTCGTACCGTGGTATGTGATCTCTTATGAACCATTCATATGCTTGCAAGCTAATCAGATGACATCCCACCGAGAGGGCCCAGAGTATATCTATCCGTCATCGGGATGGACAAATCCCACTATTGATCCATATGCCTCAACTCACACTTTCCGAATACTTAATCCCACCTTTATTGTCACCCATTTACGCAATGACGTTTGATGTAATCAAAGTACCCTTCCGGTGTAAGTGATTTACATGATCTCATGGTCGAAGGATTAAGACAACTATGTATTGAAAGCTTATAGCAAATGAACTTAATGACTTGATCTTATGCTACGCTCATTTGGGTGTGTGTCCATTATATCATTCACCTAATGACATAACCTTGTTATTAATAACATCCAATGTTCATGATCACGAAACCATGATCATCCATTAATCAACAAGCTAGTTATACAAGAGGCTTACTAGGGACTCCTTGTTGTTTACATAACACACATGTATCAATGTTTCGGCTAATACAATTATAGCATGGTATGCAAACATTATCATAAACACAAAGATATATTATAATAACCATTTTATTATTGCCTCTTGGGCATATCTCCAACAACTACAATATGCAGAACATGAACAAGGAGTTACCTGAACTCTTCTCCGTGCTGAAATCTGCTGAGGTTGAGATACAGAAAGAGCACCAAGTGTTGATGGTCAATAAGACCACCAAGTTCAAGAAGCAGGGCAAACCTAAGAAGGACCTCAAGAAGGGTGGCAAGAAAGCTGCCACTCATCCCGAGAAGCCTAGGGTAGCCCTAAACCTGATACTGACATGCACTCGCAATGGGAAGGGGCAATCGGAAGCGGAATTGCTCCAAGTATCTGGCTGATTCGAAGAGCGGCCTTGTCAAGAAGAAGAAAGGTATATCTGATATACATGTTATAGATGTTTATCTCACTGGTTCTCGTACTAGTGCCTGGGTATTTGATACTGGTTCGGTTGCTCACATTTGTAACTCGAAACAGGAACTACGGAATAAACGAAGCCTAGCTGATGAAGTGACGATGCGCGTTGGAAATGGATCCAAGGTCGATGTGATCGTTGTCGGCACGCTCCCTCTACATCTACCATCGGGATTAGTTTTAGACCTTAATAATTGTTATTTGGTGCCCGTTGAGCATGAACATTATATCTGGATCGTGTTTAATGCAAGACGGTTATTCATTCAAGCCGAGAATAATGGTTGTTCTATTTTTATGAATAATATCTTTTATGGTCATGCACCTGAGAAGAATGGTTTATTTCTATTAAGTCTCGATAGTAGCGATACACATGTTCATAACATTGATGGTTAATTAAATTGAATGATAATTCTACTTATATGTGGCACCGTCGCCTGGTCATATTGGAGTGAAACGCATGAAGAAACTCCATGCATGATGGACTACTTGAGTCACTTGACTTTCAGTCACTTGACAGATGCGAAGCATGTCTAATGGGAAATGACTAAGACTCCATTCTTGGTATTATGGAGCGAGCAGACTTATTGGAAATCATACATACCGATGTGTGCGGACCAATGAGTGTACTCGCGGTGGTTATCGTTATGTTCTAACCTTCACAGATGATCCGTAGATATGGGTATATCTATTTCATGAAACATAAATCCGAGACTTTAAGTTTAAGGAATTCCAAAGTGAAGTAGAAAATCAACGTAACAAGAAGATCAAGTTTCTGCGTTCTGATCGCGGAGGCGAATATCCAGTTATGAGTTTGGCATGCATTTAAAGAAATGCGGAATACTTTCACAATTGACACCGCCGGAACACAACAATGGTGCGAACATCGTAAATCGAACTCTCTTAGATATGGTTCGTTCATGATGCCCTTACTGATTTGCCGTTATCCTTTTAAGCATTAGAGACAATCGCATTCACTTTAAATAGGGCACCATCAAATCCGTTGCAATGACACCGTATGAATTGTGGTTTAATAAGAAACCTAAGTCATTGTTCCTTAAAGTTTGGGGTTGCGGTTTGTAAAAAAGTTACAACCGGACAAGCTAGAACCCAAAGCAAGAAATGCGCCTTCATAGGATACCCTAAGGAAACTATATGGTACACTTTCTATCACAGATCCGAAGGCAAAATCTTTGTTGCCAAGAACGGAACCTTTTTTGAGAAAGAATTTCTCACTAAAGAAGTGACTGAAGAAAAGTAGAACTCGACGAGGTTGATGAACCTTCTCTCGTAGATCAGAGTAGCGCAGTGCCGGAAGATGTTCCTGTGCAGCCTGCACCGATAGGAGAGGAAGCAAATGATGAAGATCATGAAACTTCGAACGAGGTAGCTACTGAACCTCGCAGAGAACGTACCACTCCTGATTGGTATGATCCTTGTCTAAATCTCATGATTGTGGACAACAATGATGAGGACCCTGCGACGTATGAAAAGCGATGATGAGCCCAGATTCCAACAAATGGCAAGAAGCCATGAAATCCGAAATGGGATACATGTATGATAACAAAGTATGGACTTTGGTAGATCTACCTGATAGCCGCAAGGCTGTTGAGAATAAATGGATCTTCAAGAGAAAAACAGATGCTGACGGTAATGTTACTGTCTATAAAGCTCGACTTGTCGCAAAGGGTTTCCGACAAATTCAAGGTGTTAATACGATGAGACTTTCTCACCCGTAGCGAAGCTAAAATCCGTGAGGATTTTGTTAGCAATAGCTGCATTTTTCGATTATGAGATTTGGCAGATGGATGTCAAAACGGCGTTCCTTAATGGTGACATTGAGGAAGAGTTGTATATGGTACAACCCAAAGGTTTTGTCGATCCTAAAAATGCTGACATGGTATGCAAACTTCAGCGTTCCATTTATGGACTCGAAGCAAGCATCCAGGAGTTGGAACCGACGCTTTGATAAGGTGATCAAAGACTTCGGGTTATATACAGGCCATGGAGAGGCCTATTTACAAGAAAGTGAGTGGGAGCTCTGTAGCATTCCCGATATTATATGTAGATGACATATTATTGATTGGGAATGATATAGAACTATTAAGCAGTGTAAAAGGTTATTTGAATAAGTGTTTTTCAATGAAGGACCTTGGTGAAGCAGCGTACATTTTAGGCATCAAGATTTATCGAGATAGATCAAGACGCCTAATAGGGCTTTCACAGAGTACATACCTGGACAAGATTCTAAAGAAGTTTAGAATGGATGAAAGTAAGAAAGGATTCTTACCGATGTTGCCAGGTAAGGTCTTGAGCAAGACTCAAGGTCCAGCTACGGCAGAAGAAAGAGAAAGGATGAATCAGATCCCCTATGCCTCGGCAGTAGGCTCTATCATGTATGCCATGTTGTGTACTAGACCGGATATAGCACATGTTGTTAGTTTGACTAGCAGATATCAAAGTGATCCAGGAATGGAACACTGGACAACGGTCAAGAATATCCTGAAGTACTTGAAAAGAACTAAGGATATGTTTCTTTGTTATGGCGGTGACCAAGAGCTCGTTGTAACAAGTTACACCGATGCAAGTTGGAACACTGATCCTGATGACTCTAAGTCTCAGTCTGGGTACGTGTTTATATTGAATGGTGCTGCGGTAAGCTGGTGCAGCTCCAAGCAGTGCACGGTGGCGAAGTCTTCAACAGAATCGGAATACATAGCGGCTTCGGAGGCTTCATCGGAAGCGGTATGGATGAAGAGGTTCATTGTTGAGCTCGGTGTGGTTCCTAGTGCATTGGACCCACTAGTCATTTATTGTGACAACATGGGTGCCATCGCCAATGCACAAGAACCAAGGTCACACAAGAAGCTAAAGCATATCAAGCTGCGTTTTCATTCGATTCGCGAGTACATCGAAGATGGAGAAGTAAAGATTTGCAAAGTACAGATGATGAATGTAGCAGATCCGTTGACTAAAGCTCTCCCTAGGGCAAAGCATGACCAACACCAGAATGCCATGGGTGTTAGGTACCTTACAATGTAATCTAGATTATTGAGTCTAGTACGTGCAAGTGGGAGACTGTTGGAGATATGCCCAAGAGGCAATAATAAATTGGTTATTATATATCTTTGTGTTTATGATGAATGTTTATATACCATGCTATAATTGTATTAACCGAAACATTGATACATGTGTGTTATGTAAACAACAAGAAGTCCCTAGTAAGCCTCTTGTATAACTAGCTTGTTGATTAATAGATGATCAGGTTTCATGATCATGAACATTGGATGTTATTAATGACAAGGTTATATCATTATGAATGATGTAATGGACACACCCATTTAAGCGTAGCATAATATCACATCATTAAGTTCATTTGCTATAAGCTTTCGATACATAGTTACCAAGTCCTTTCGACCATGAGATCATATAAATCACTTATGCCGGAAGGGTACTTTGATTACATCAAACGCCACTGCGTAAATGGGTGGTTATAAAGGTGGGATTAGGTATCCGGAAAGTATGAGCTTGAGGCATATGGATCAACAGGGGGATTTGTCCATCCCGATGACGGATAGATATACTGGGCCCTCTCGGTGGAATGTCGTCTAAATGGCTTGCAAGCATATGAATGGTTCATAAGAGACCACATACCACGGTACGAGTAAAGAGTACTTGTCAGGAGACGAGGTTGAACAAGTATCGTGATACCGATGATCAAACCCGGACAAGTAATATATCGCGAGACAAAGGGAATCGGTATCGTTGTAAATGGTTCATTCGATCACTAAGTCATCGTTGAATATGTGGGAGCCATTATGGATCTCCAGATCCCGCTATTGGTTATTGGTCGGAGAGAAGTCTCAACCATGTCCGCATAGTTCGCGAACCGTAGGGTGACACACTTAAGGTTTGATGTCGTTTGAGTAGATATGGAATTTGGAAATGGAGTTCGAAGTTTTGTTCGGAGTCTCGGATGGGATCCAGGACATCACGAGGAGTTCCCGAATGGTCCGGAGAATAAGATTCATATATAGGAAGTCATATTTCAAGTTTGGAATTGATCCGGTGCATTTATGGAAGGTTGTAGAAGGTTCTAGAAAAGTCCGGAAGAAAGGCACTATGGAAGGTGGAGTCCCGGAGGGAGTCCACAACCCTAGCCGGCCAAACCCTAGTGGAGGAGTCCCAGGTGGACACCACCAAGGGTGGCCGGCCAACCCCCCCGCCAAGGAAAGGTGGGAGTCCCACCTTGAGTAGGACTCCCTCTCTTGAGTAGGTTTCCTCCATGGTAGGATTTCTTTTGGGTCTTGTTCAAGACTTGGGATCCAACTCTTGGGGCTTCAACCCACATAGGGGCAGGGAGAGGCCGCCAACCCAAGCACCACAAATGGTCGCCCATAGCCGGCGCCAAACCCTAGCCGCCTCCCCAACCCTAGCCTCCTCCTCCACCATAGCTCCCGCATACGCTTAGGCGAAGCCTGCTGGAGTTCTCCACCACCACCGCCACCACGCCGTCGTGTCCGGGATTCGAGGACGACTACCACTCGCGTGTCACTGAACGGGAGAAGGACGCGTCTTCATCAACACCGAACAGACTGAAGACGGAAGTGCTGCCCGATTGTGGCACCGTCGAGATCAAGATCTTCCGCGCTTTTGCAAGCGGCAAGTGATCGTCTACATCCACCCGAGATCTAATCTCGTTAAGCTTTGCGAATCTTCGAGGGTTAGTCTCATCATCTCCTCGTTGCTACCGTCTACTAGATTAGATCTTGGCTTGGTTTTCGTTCTTGCGGTAGGAAATTTTTTGTTTTCTATGCTACGAATCCCATCATGTATTTCGCTGAATCTGAAAATTCCTCTGATAATTTTGATGATGCTTCTACTGTGCTTGATAATACTGGTTCATTAGGTCCTTTTCTAGATGCTACAATTGCTAGGTCTAGACAAATTGAAAATACTGAAACTCCTAATGAAAATACTGTTACACCTGTTAATTCACCTGAGACTGATGATCTTGATGAAGATTATGTGGAACTTGATGATGATTTTATTGATAAATGCAATGCTACTACTAGTACAAGTAACCTTAAAAAGCTTATTGCACAACATGCTGTTAGATATAAACCGTCTCCTGATCCTAAATTTGCCACATCTCCTATAAACATTAAGGATAAAGATTATGACTTTTCTCTTGATTTATCTCATATATCTATTGTTGAGAAAACACCTTTCTGTGGTACTAAAAAAGAAAGTGTTGTAGAGCACATGAATGAGCTTTCTACTTTAAGTAGCTTGTTTTCTGATGATGTTAAGATGCGTACTTATTTTGTTGCTAAAATTTTCCCTTTCTCATTAAAGGATGATGCTAAGATTTGGTATAATAATTTGCCTCCTGATTCTATTGATAGTCCAAGTTGTTTGCTTGATGTTTTCTTTCGAAAATACTTTCCCGCTAGTGCTCAACATATTGCTCTGCAGATGGAGAGAAATTGCCTGAAGCTTGGGCAAGATTTTGCTCTCTTATTAGAGCTCGGCCTGGACATGATTTGGAGAAGCATGATTTACTTGATATATTTTATAGTGGACTAACCATTGAGTCTAGGGCATACCTGGATAGTTGTGCTGATTGTGTTTTCAGGAAAAGAACTCCAGACGCTGAAGAATTATTGGCTAATAAGCAAAAATCATGATGATTGGTCTACACCTGAACCAACCCCGACACCAATATTGAAGAAGAGGGGTATGATTGAATTAAATGATGAAGATATGAGGGAAGCCAAGAAATCTCTTATGGAGAAGGGTATTAAATCTGAAGATGTGAAGAATTTACCTCCTATAGAAGACCTATGTAAGATAATTCCCCCTTCATCCACAATTGAGGTACATTCCCTTCAACGCTTTGATAGAGGAGATATCCCTTACTCAAAACCTCCTGATCAATGTTTAGATGAATTTGATAATTATGTTGTTAAGCAAAATAATTTTAATATGAGAGTAGAGAATCATCTAATAGAAAATTCTCAAGCTATTAGTAAATTGCATGATATTGTGGAGAGAACCTCCAATGATGTTAAGATGCTTGTTAAACATTTTAATATGATTCAAACTCAAATTGATCAACTTACTAAAGTGCAAAATGACTTGTTAAAAAATACTCATGAAGAAAACATGCTTATGAAGTAACAACTAGAGGCGGTGTTTCTACCCAGGATCCTCTATATCCTGAAGGGCATCCCAAAAGAATTGAACAAGATTCTCAACGAACTAAAGAAACTAGTAGTCCTTCTAAGAAAAAGAAGAAGAAACATAAAACTGTTGTAGAATCTGAACCTGTTAATGATCCTAATAGTATTTCTATTTCTGATGCTGAAACTGAAAGTGGTAATGAACATGATGAAGATAATGATAAGAATGATACTCCTGATAAAGAACAAATTGAAAAGAACCCTGAAAAGCATGCTAAAAATAAAAAGTACACTAAAGAAGATTTTATTGCTAAGAAACATGGTAGTGAAAGAGAACCTTGGGTTCAAAAGCAAATGCCTTTTTCCTGCTAAGAAACTAAAATCAAAGGAGGAGGAACACTATAATAAATTTTTTGATTGGATGAAACCTTTATTTTTGCAAATCCTTTGACTGATGCTATTAAACTGTCTCCTTATTCAAAGTACATGAAAGATATTGTCTCTAACAAAAGGAAAATTCCAAATGAGGAGATTTCTACTATGCTCGCTAATTACTCTTTCAATGGTAATGTTCCAAAGAAGCTGGGAGACCCAGGTATATCGACTATTCCTTGTTCCATCAAGAATAATTATGTTAGAACTGCTCTATGTGATTTGGGAGCAGGAGTTAGTGTGATGCCTTTTTCTCTTTACAAGAGACTTGATTTAGATAAGTTGATACCAACTGATATATCTTTGCAAATCGCTGATAAATCTAATGTTGTTCCTGTTGGTGTATGTGAAAATGTTCCTGTTCAAGTTACTCAAAATTGCTTAATATTAACTGATTTTGTTGTGTTGGAAATGCCTCGAAGATGATAATATGTCTATTATTCTTGGAAGACCCTTTCTTAATACTGCAGGGGCTGTTATTGATTGCAATAAAGGAAAAGTCACTTTCAATGTTGATGACAAGGAACATACTGTCTATTTTCCCAAGAGGATCGATAAAGTATATGGAGTCAATACAATTTTTAATTTGAAAACTATCAAGGTGGGATCCATTGATTGTCCTATATATGAGCCTAAAGAAGAATATCAAACTCTTGTGATTGGATCCATATCAATTCAATATAAGGTAACATTATTGATTTGAGGTTTATTTCTTCTTATGTCATACTCCCTCCGTTCCTTTCTATAGTGCCTATAGTTTTTTGGCACGGAAATTAGCGCAATAGTATTTTTTACACAAGACCCCCTAGCTGAACGATTTGAGATCAACGTAAAATTTGGGAAATCCATATCTTCCTAACTTATCATAACAAATCCCACAAATCTCTCTTATTGATTCTCCATATATGTGCAACCAAGTTCAATTAAGGAAAGTAAAACATTGCTGCCTAATTTTAAGAAATCGTTGGGCCATGCATTAGGAATCTCAATTAATTGTTTCCAATTTTGTATGAATTTTTCTCACGCATATTGGGAGGGAGTGAAGGAGGGGGTAATTGAAAATAAGCCAAGCTACAACCTTATATTCTGAAACAAATGCCAAAAATCTATAGGCACTATAGAAAGGAACGGAGGGAGTATAAAATTTATTTGGTAGCAAGACTTGATCAACCTTGTTAACAAGTATATTTTAATGCATAAGAGAGCTAAACAACATTTCTTTCTTCCTCCACTTGTTTTACTTGCTGTAGCACTTTTTGTTTTGCAAAGTTCTTTAGTCAATTAGAAATTTCAAAATCTTTTCCTGTGCTGTAATAATCACTTTAACACCCAAATGTGCATTTTTCGAAGTTTCAAAATTTACAAAAATTATACTGTAGTCTTATTTTTCGAAGGGGCACCTGGGAGACCTGGGGCACCAGTGCTGGCACCCCGGCGCTGGAAGAAGGGCGCACCTTTGGCGTGGGCCCTCCTTGCCCCACTTCTTCATCTCTTCCTCCCATCTCACTCTCTCTCCCGAAAAAACTCGCACTCACTTTCTCTCACTCGCGTTTCTGCTCAAGAGCTCAAGATTTCTCGATCTCTTTGCTCAGCCCAGATTTCTGTCTGAAATTTGGCACATTTGCTCTCCGGTATGTGACTCCTTTGATTATCCAATTAGAATTTTGTTTGGTTGAGTATATCTTGAATATTTTGCTGCTGTAGGTAACATGTTTAGTGAGCTTGCATGCTTGTTCTAAGTTGTATAAACTAGTTTTGATGCATGTTTAGTACTCTAGCAAGTTCCTATAGTAGTTTCCCTCAATTATATACCTTGAAATCAAATTTTATAATGATTGTTGAAAAATTTCAGAAAAGGAAAATGGACAACCACAACTTTGGAGAGGTGTTCGAAAGAGAGACGACGAGCACGGGGAGGCCCTCAAGGGCATCCACTCGGATTAGACGATCCTATAATGAGGACGTCATCGCACCGAGCTTCGAAGAGGACAATGGAGTCCCTAATGCTTCATCTTTCCCATGTTATAACTTTTTGAGTAATGCAGGGTTGTTGGATGATTTCTTGACTCTCGTCGGTAAGGCGGGTTTAACCACCTATATGGAGGATGAGAGGGAGCAATACTACATGCTCACCAAAATCTTTGTGGAGAGCTTCAAGTTCAACAACAAGCACTATCACCCGACAGTTGCATTCAGGATCTATGGTAATCCTATTACTATGAAGTTGAAGGATTTTTGTGCTGCATTGGATATTGCCCCTGTAGGTACAGCAAAGAAGATCGAGGACAACCCCAAGGCTTTGCTGGAGCTCTATCGAGAAATCACCAATGATGATTGCCGCACCATTCAGCGTGGCAAGATAAGAAACATCCAACTCCCCGCCATTAAGTATTTTGCTTATTACCTTGCTACTAGCATTCTTGGTAGGGAGAATACTAGTAATATTTCTAGTTATCATCTTGCTTTCTTAATTGCTGCACTCACTGGAGAGACACCTTATCATCTTGGTGCTCTTGTTGCTCGCCGTTTGTCTAACAAGGGGCCTATTTTTGGAGGAATTATTGCATCGCGCATTTTAGCATATCTAGATCTTCCTCTTGACCCTACTGATGTGAAACTAACCCCTGCTAGGTTAGATATTGCTGCTATGAAGAGTCACCAATTTGTTACAACTGACTCTAGTATGGATAATATTGTCTATAGAATGTTATTTGCTGACGGGGATGAGAGGGAAGTCCTCTTGCCCCAAACCGATTTGTTCAGTGTTCACAGGAAACCATGGTCGCGCTCTAAGGAGGAGGTGGATGAGTGATACGTCTCCAACGTATCGATAATTTCTTATGTTCCATGCTACTTTATTGATGATACCTACATGTTTTATGCACATTATATGTCATATTTATGCATTTTCTGAACTAACCTATTAACAAGATGCCGAAGAGCCGCCTTGTCGTCTGCTTTTGGTTTCAAATCCTAGTAAGGAACATTTCGAATGGACGAAACTTTGGGTATCCTATTTTTGCACGAAGCTTCCAGAAGACCGAAGAGATAACGAAGTGCCACGAGGCAGCCAGGATAGGGCGGCGCCCGTCCCTGGCCGCTGCCCGCCTGGTCTCGTGTGCCCCTCGCGTTGCCTTCCGCCTACTTAAGCCTCCGTCGCGAAACCCCAGCATCGAGAGCCACGATACGAAAACCTTCCAGAGACGCCGCCGCGAATCCCATCTCTGGGATTCAGAGATCGCCTCCGCACCTGCCAGGGGATTCATCTCCTGAGGACTCTACACCGCCATGGTCACCTCCGAGATGAGTGAGTAGTTCACCCCCTGGACCATGGGTCCATAGCAGTAGCTAGATGGTCTTTCTCCTTGTTGTGCTTCATTGTTGGATCTGTGAGCTGCCTAACATGATCAAGATCATCTATATGTAATTCTATATGTTGTGTTTGTCGGGATCCGATGGATAGAGAGTACTATGATTATGGTGATTATCAATCTATTGTTTATGTGTTGTTTATGATCTTGCATGCTCTCCGTTACTAGTAGAGGCTCTGGCCAAGTTTTTACTCTTAACTCCAAGAGGGAGTATTTATGCTCGATAGTGGGTTCATGCCTTCATTGACACCGGGGAGTGACAGAAAGTTCTAAGGTTGTGATGTGTTGCCACTAGGGATAAAACATTGATTCTATGTCTAAGGATGTAGTTGTCGATTACATTACGCACCATACTTAATGCAATTGTCTGTTGCTTAGCAACTTAATACTGAATGGGGTTCGGATGATAACCTGAAGGTGGACTTTTTAGGCATAGATGCAGTTGGATGGCGGTCTATGTACTTTGTCGTAATGCCCAATTAAATCTCACTATATTTATCATATCATGTATATGCATTGTTATGTCTTTCTCTATTTGTCAATTGCCCGACTGTAATTTGTTCACCCAACATGCTTTTATCTTATGGGAGAGACACCTCTAGTGAACTGTGGACCCCGGTCCTATTCTTTACATAGCATACAATCTACTGCAATTGTGTTTTACTATTTTCTTGCAAACAAACATCTTCCACTCGATACGCTTAATCCTTTGTTACAGCAAGCCGGTGAGATTGACAACCTCACTGTTTCGTTGGGACAAAGTACTTGGGTTGTGTTGTGCAGGTTCCACGTTGGCGCCGGAATCCCTGGTGTTGCGCCGCATCACATTTCGCGACCATCAACCTTCAACGTGCTTCTTGGCTCCTACTGGTTCGATTAAACCTTGGTTTCTTTCTGAGGGAAAACTTGCTACTGTGCGCATCATACCTTCCTCTTGGGGTTCCCAACGAACGTGTGAGTTACACGCCATCAAGCTCTTTTTCTGCGCGTTGCCGGGGAGATCAAGACACGCTGCAAGGGGAGTCTCCACTTCTCGATCTCTTTACTTTGTTTTTGTCTTGCTTTATTTTATTTACTACTTTTGTTTGCTGCACCTAAACAAAACACACAAAAATTAGTTGCTAGTTTTACTTTATTTATTGTCTTGCTCTCTATATCAAAAACACACAAAAAATTAGTTACTTGCATTTACTTTATCTAGTTTGTTTTATTTACCGTTGCTAAAATGAATACCCCTGAAAATACTAAGTTGTGTGACTTCACAAATGCAAATAATAATGATTTCCTATGCACACCTATTGCTCCACCTACTACTACAGCAGAATTCTTTGAAATTAAACCTGCTTTACTAAATCTTGTCATGAGAGATCAATTTTCTGGTGTTAGTTCTGATGATGCTGCTGCCCATCTCAATAATTTTGTTGAACTTTGTGAAATGCAAAAGTATAAAGATGTAGATGGTGATATTATTAAATTGAAAGTGTTTCCTTTCTCATTAAGAGGAAGAGCTAAAGATTGGTTGCTATCTTTGCCTAAGAATAGTATTGATTCATGGACTAAATGTAAGGATGCTTTTATTGGTAGATATTATCCTCCCGCTAAAATTATATCTTTGAGAAGTAGCATAATGAATTTTAAGCAATTAGATACTGAACATGTTGCTCAAGCATGGTAGAGAATGAAAACTTTGGTAAAGAATTGCCCAACCCATGGAACACTAATCTTGTCCCCGTTGATTTTGTTGTCTTGGATATCGAATGCAATGCATCTTGTCCTATTGTGTTGGGAAGACCTTTTCTTCGAACCGTTGGTGTTGTTATTGATATGAGGGAAGGTAATATTAAATATCAATTTCCTCTCAAGAAAGGTATGGAACACTTCCCTAGAAAGAAAATGAAGTTGCCTTTTGATTCTATTATTAGAACAAGTTATGATGTTGATGCTTCTACTCTTGATGCTACTTGATTTGCACTTTCTGCGCCTAGCTGAAAGGCGTTAAAGAAAAGCGCTTATGGGAGACAACCCATGTTTTTACTACAGCAATTTTTTGTTTTGTTGAGTCTTGGAAGTTGTTTACTACTGTAGCAACCTCTCCTTATCATGTTTTTGTGCCAAGTAAAGTTTCTATGTCAAAGTTGATGTTATATTTGGGATCGCTGCGCAGAAACAGCATTGCTGTCTGTCACGAATCTGGGCACAGTTCTCTGTAGAAAATTCGAAAAAATCTGCCAATTTACGAGCGTGATCCCAGATATGTACGCAACTTTCATTAGTTTTGAGTTTTTCCATTTGAGCAAGTCTGGTGCCAGCTTTAAATTCGTCTTTACGGACCGTTCTTTGACAGATTCTGCCTTTTATTTCGCATTGCCTCTTTTGCTATATTGGATTTATTTTTGATCCATTAATGTCCAGTAGCATTATGCAATGTCCAGAAGTGAAAAGAATGATTGTGTCACCTCTGAATGTGTGAATTATTAATTGTGCACTAACCCTCTAATGAGTTTGCTTGAAGTTTGGTGTGAAGGAAGTTTTCAAGGGTCAAGAGAGGAGAATGATATACTATGATCAAGAGGAGTGAAAGCTCTAAGCTTGGGGATGCCCCGTGGTTCACCCCTGCATATTTTAAGAAGACTCAAGCGCTAAGCTTGGGATGCCCAAGGCATCCCCTTCTTCATCGACAACATCATCAGGTTCCTCCCCTGAAACTATATTTTTATTCAATCACATCTTGTGTTCTTTACTTGGAGCGTCGGTTTTTTTTTTGTTTTTGTTTTTGTTTGAATAAGATGGATCCTAGCATTCACTTTGTGGGAGAGAGACACGCTCCGCTGTTGCATATGGACACATGTGTCCTTAGGCTTTACTCATAATGTTCAAGGCGAAGTTTCTTCTTCGTTAAATTGTTATATGGTTGGAATTGGAAAATGCTACATGTAGTAATTCTAAAATGTCTTGGATAATGTGATACTTGGCAATTGTTGTGCTCATGTTTAAGCTCTTGCATCATATGCTTTGCACCCATTAATGAAGAAATACATAGAGCTTGCTAAAATTTGATTTGCATATTTGGTCTCTCTAAGGTCTAGATAATATCTAGTATTGAGTTTTGAACAACAAGGAAGACGGTGTAGAGTCTTATAATGTTTACAATGTGTCTTTTATGTAAGTTTTGCTGCACCTGTTCATCCTTGAGTTTGCTTCAAATAACCTTGCTAGCCTAAACCTTGTATCGAGAGGGAATACTTCTCATGCATCCAAAACCCTTGAGCCAACCACTATGCCATTTGTGTCCACCATACCTACCTACTACATGGTATTTCTCCGCCATTCCAAAGTAAATTGCTTGAGTGCTACCTTTAAAATTCCATCATTCACCTTTGCAATATATAGCTCATGGGACAAAATAGCCTTAAAAACTATCGTAGTATTGAATATGTACTTATGCACTTTATATTTTATTAAGTTGCTTGTTGTGCGATAACCATGCTTCTGGGGAACGCCATCAACTATTGTTGAATATCATGTGAGTTGCTATGCATGTCCGTCTTGTCTGAAGGATCTATCATTTTAGTGGTTGGAGCATGCAAAATTGTTAGAGAAGAACATTGGGCCGCTAACTAAAGCCATGAATCATGGTGGAAGTTTCAGTTTTGGACATATATCCTCAATCTCATATGAGAATAATAATCATTGCTACATGCTTATGCATTTAAGAGGAGTCCATTATCTGTTGTCCATGTTGTCCCGGTATGGATGTCTAAGTTGAGAATAATCAAAAGCGAGAAATCCAAAATGCGAGCATTCTCCTTAGACCTTTGTACAGGCGGCATGGAGGTACCCCTTTGTGACACTTGGTTGAAACATGGCATGCAAAGATCCGGTAGTCCAAGCTAAGTAGGACGAGGTGCGGCACTATTAGTATACTATGCATGAGGCTTGCAACTTGTAAGATATAATTTACATAACTCATATGCTTTATTACTACCGTTGACAAAATTGTTTCATGTTTTCAAAATAAAAGCTCTAGCACAAATACAAGCAATCGATGCTTTCCTCTTTGAAGGACCATTCTTTTACTTTTATTGTTGAGTCAGTTTACCTATCTCCTCCACCTTAAGAAGCAAACACTTGTGTGAACTGTGCATTGATTCCTACATACTTGCATATTGCACTTGTTATATTACTTTATGTTGACAATATCCATGAGATATACATGTTATAAGTTGAAAGCAACCGCTGAAACTTAATCTTCCTTTGTGTTGCTTCAATACCTTTACTTTGATTTATTGCTTTATGAGTTAACTCTTATGCAAGACTTATTGATGCTTGTCTTGAAGTACTATTCATGAAAAGTCTTTGCTTTATGATTCAGTTGTTTACTCATGTCATTACCTTTGTTTTGATCGCTGCATTCATTACATATGTTTACAAATAGAATGATCAAGATTATGATGGCATGTCACTTCAGAAATTATCTTTGTTATCGTTTTACCTGCTCGGGACGAGCAGAACTAAGCTTGGGGATGCTGATACGTCTCCAACGTATCGATAATTTCTTATGTTCCATGCTACTTTATTGATGATACCTACATGTTTTATGCACATTATATGTCATATTTATGCATTTTCTGGAACTAACCTATTAACAAGATGCCGAAGAGCCGTTGTTGTTTTCTGCTGTTTTTGGTTTCAGAAATCCTAGTAAGGAAATATTCTCGGAATTGGACGAAACTTTCGCCCAGGGTCCTATTTTTGCACGAAGCTTTCAGAAGACCGAAGAGATAACGAAGTGGGGCCACGAGGCAGCCAGGGGATAGGCGGCGCGGCCCAGCCCCGGCCGCGCCGGCCTGCCCCCTGGGCCCCTCGTGTGCCCCCTCGCGTTGCCCTTTCGCCTACTTAAAGCCTCCGTCGCGAAACCCCCGTACCGAGAGCCACGATACGGAAAACCTTCCCAGACGACGCCGCCGCGAATCCCATCTCGGGGGATTCGGGAGATCGCCTCCAGACTTGCCGGAGAGGGGATTCATCTCCCGGAGGACTCTACACCGCCATGGTCACCTCCGGAGTGATGAGTGAGTAGTTCACCCCTGGACCATGGGTCCATAGCAGTAGCTAGATGGTCGTCTTCTCCTTGTTGTGCTTCATTGTTGGATCTTGTGAGCTGCCTAACATGATCAAGATCATCTATATGTAATTCTATATGTTGTGTTTGTCGGGATCCGATGGATAGAGAGTACTATGATTATGGTGATTATCAATCTATTGTTTATGTGTTGTTTATGATCTTGCATGCTCTCCGTTATTAGTAGAGGCTCTGGCCAAGTTTTTACTCTTAACTCCAAGAGGGAGTATTTATGCTCGATAGTGGGTTCATGCCTTCATTGACACCTGGGACAGTGACAGAAAGTTCTAAGGTTGTGATGTGCTGTTGCCACTAGGGATAAAACATTGATTCTATGTCTAAGGATGTAGTTGTCGATTACATTACGCACCATACTTAATGCAATTGTCTGTTGCGTTGCAACTTAATACTGAATGGGGTTCGGATGATAACCTGAAGGTGGACTTTTTAGGCATAGATGCAGTTGGATGGCGGTCTATGTACTTTGTCGTAATGCCCAATTAAATCTCACTATATTTATCATATCATGTATATGCATTGTTATGCCTTTCTCTATTTGTCAATTGCCCGACTGTAATTTGTTCACCCAACATGCTTTTATCTTATGGGAGAGACACCTCTAGTGAACTGTGGACCCCGGTCCTATTCTTTACATAGCATACAATCTACTGCAATTGTGTTTTACTATTTTCTTGCAAACAAACATCTTCCACTCGATACGCTTAATCCTTTGTTACAGCAAGCCGGTGAGATTGACAACCTCACTGTTTCGTTGGGACAAAGTACTTGGGTTGTGTTGTGCAGGTTCCACGTTGGCGCCGGAATCCCTGGTGTTGCGCCGCATCACATTTCGCGACCATCAACCTTCAACGTGCTTCTTGGCTCCTACTGGTTCGATTAAACCTTGGTTTCTTTCTGAGGGAAAACTTGCTACTGTGCGCATCATACCTTCCTCTTGGGGTTCCCAACGAACGTGTGAGTTACACGCCATCAATGAGCAACTGAAGATACAAGGCTTCCACCAGCAGCATGACTCCGAGGACGCCGAGCCCTCCTAGGACTACACCGTCACGTATCCTGGTGCTTTTTCCAGCACATACCCAGAACAGGATCCTTCTTCGTCATACTACGGAGACACCACTTCATGGGGACCGTGGGAATGATCTCCACTTAGGCCAAAAGCCTAAGCTTGGGGGAGGTATACCGGCATCACTCATTATTTGCATATTATGGTTGCTGGATACTTGTACATACTTGTTTAGTTTCTTAAAGTGGTTTTCTAATGAGAGGGAGATGATATTTGGGGAAGTGCTGTCCAAAAACAGATTCTGGGCTGTTACCAAAAAAATTCGTGCACACAGCCAGAACTATTTTGAGTTGAAATTTTTTGTGCATGTTCCCCAGGTTGTTATCTAACTTTCATTAGTTGAACACTTTTTAACTGAGCAATGGAAGATTTTTGTAAAATCGATTTTGTACTGCTGTCAGGTTTTGGCAGATTCTGCCATCTCGCTTTTCTGTGTTTCTTTCAGTTTTCATTCTCTTGTTTTTGCTTTGTTTCTTTCCTAAAACACAAAACGACCAAAAATATTTCTGTTGTTTCTCTTCACCATTTGTTTATTTGGTTCTTTGCTCTTATTTTACTTTATTTGCTATTGTTGGTTTGCTATGAGAAAATCCAAAAAGATTTTGCTTTGTTTGCTTGTTTCCTTTTGTTCTTGTTTCTAACCCGAAAACACCAAAAATATTTGTTGTTCTTCTTTGGTTTTGTAAAGTTTATTAGGGAGTTCAGCGGTCTCCGGTGGTTGGAGCTTGGTTTCATTCCATATTATTATTCAAGCTGCACAAGTGAAAGGCAATAATGACGATCTACGGCAACTTGACTGTGGTGAGTGATGACCCACAAGTATAGGGGGTGTATCGTAGTATCTTCGATAAGTAAGAATGTCGATCCCAACGAGGAGCAGAAGGTGTTGACAGCAGTTTCGATGAAGGATTCACTGTAAATGCTCACAAACAAGTATTCAAGGGGTTTTGATGTAATAGATGAATAAAGTACGAGTAAGTAAAATGCGAGAGAAATAATTGCAGCGAGTGGCCCAATCCTTTTTAGCACAAAGGACAAGCCGGTTTGTTTACTTATAATGACCAAACGTTCTTGAGGACACACGGGGATTTTAGTCTAGTGCTTTCGCTTCATGTAGCTAAATAATCTTCATTGTTTTGATAAGTGTTGTGTGGGTGAACCTATGCTAATGCACCGCCCTTCCTAGGACTAATACATACTTGTGATTATACCCCTTGCAAGCATCCGCAACTACAAGAAAGTAATTAAGATAAATCTAACCACAGCCTTAAACTCTGAGATCCTGCGATCCCTCTTGCATCGATATACTAACGGGGGCTCAGGTTTCTGTCACTCCGGCAACCCCGCAATTAGCAACCGAATACAAGATGCACTCCCCTAGGCCCATAAATGGTGAAGTATCGTGTAGTCGACGTTCACACGACACCACTAGAAGAATGACACCACAACTTAAATATCATAACATTGAATATTACTCAACCATAATTCACTACTAGCATTTAGACTTCACCCATGTCCTCAAGAACTAAACGAACTACTCACGAGACATCATATGGAATACAATCAGAGGTGATATGATGATGAATAACAATCTAAACATAAACCTTGGTTCTATGGTTTCACTCAATAGCATCAATAACAAGTAGAATAACACCGGGAGAGTTTCCCCTATCAAACAATCAAGATCCAACCCAAATTGTTACAGCGGTGACGAGGTGCAGCGGTGGTGTTGGCGGTGTAGATGGTGGAGATGATGATGATGATGATGGAGATGATGTCCAGCTCGATGACGATGGCGATGGCGTCGATTTCCCCCTCCCGGAGGGAATTTCCCCGGCGGATTCCTGCCCGCCGGAGAGCTCTTTTCTCTCTGGTGTTCTCCGCCCCGCAGAGGCGGCTGTAACTCTGTGAGGTCCCTCGTGGCTTCCGTCATCTGGAAAAATAGGAATTTACGTGTAATTTCCTTCCACAGTTGATCTTCCGAAATATTGCGTTCTGACGGTGCTTTTTCCAGCAGAATCCTGGCTCCGGTGCTTGATCCTCCAATAATGATGAAACATGCAAAATAGATGAAATAACATAAGTATTGTGTCCCAATATGAAATATATCAATGAATAACAACAAATTATGATACAAAATAGTGATGCAAATTGGACGTATCAACTCCCCCCAAGCTTAGACCTCGCTTGTCCCCAAGCGAAACTGAGCTCGATAAACAAGACCACATGTTTATGGAGTGAAGAGTCGATAAATAAAATACGGACAAGAAGCATCATATTCATTCACACAAGACATTCTAGTAAACAACTTCCTCATATAACTCATCTTGAAATAAGTAAAGAGAAATCACAAGTAAAGGTGCATAAGAAATCATAGTTGGTGATGGCAAACTTTGTTCTTGGTCAGAGAACTACTAACGGATTGTACTTATCTTCTAAACAAAGCTTTCATATTAGAATTTATATAGCTGGGCTTTCATATTCAATCATAACAATCTCCTCATAATCATTGATAACTTCAAAGTCATATTCATTCAGATAAAATTTGTACTAAACAAGAAAGTATAAAAGACATGATTAACTGAATCATAGCATAAATGGTTGGTTCACAACAACTCAATTGCTTGCTTGAGATAGAGGGAAATAGGTTTACTGACTCAACATAAAAGTAAAAGATAGGCCCTTCGCAGAGGGAAGCAGGGATTAAATCATGTGCTAGAGCTTTTCAAGTTTTGAAATCATATAAAGAGCATAAAAGTAAGATTTTGAGCGGTGTTTGTTGTTGTCAACGAATGGTAGCGGGCACTCTAACCCCCTTGCCAAACGAACCTTCCAAGAGCGGCTCCCATGAGGGACGGCATCTCTACCAGCAAGGTAGATCATCCCCCTTCTCTTTTGTTTACACATGTATTTTAGTTTTATTAAGGATGACACTCCCCCCAACCTTGGCTTTCTCAATCCATGGCTAACCGAATCCTCGGGTGCCTTCCAACATTCACATACCATGGAGGAGTGTCTATTGCAAAATTAAGTTGCTTACTGATAAATCAGGGCAAAACATGTGAAGAGAATTATTAATGAAAGTTATTAATTGGGGCTGGGAACCCCGTTGCCAGCTCTTATTGCAAAATTATTGGATAAGCGGATGTGCCACTAGTCCATTGGTGAAAGTCCGCCCAACAAGATTGAAAGATAAAACACCACATACTTCCTCATGAGCTATAAAACATTGACACAAATAAGGAGTAGTATAGTTTGAATTATTTAAAGGTAGCACATGAAGTATTTACTTGGAATGGCAGAAAATACCATGTAGTAGGTAGGTATGGTGGACACAAATGGCATAGGTTTGGTCTAAGGTTATGGATGTATGAGAAGCATTCCCTCTCGATACAGGTCTTTGGCTAGCAAGGTTTGATAGCAAGCATAAAGGTTGAGGGAAACAAACAAATATACATATGATAGAAACAATCATGCATCTTTCTCATAAGCACAAGCAATTTTAACTTCAGAATACTAAACTCATTAGCATAGAGATAATAGAGTAATATATCTAAGTGTATTTCTCTCTTTATTTAAACATCAGGGTGTTGTTGCTATTGACCAATGCTAAGTTTGCCAAAACCAAATAGATTTACTTAATGCTCCCAAAGTGATATCAATACTCATGTCAAGAGTAATCATATAATGGAGATTGCAAACTAAAATAAGGTGTGCAAAAAGTAAATGATAAGACTTCTCATTAATATTCCATAACGATAACTCACACCAACGGATACATAGATAACCAACTAAGAGAGATACTTCCACATTGCATACTATTCCATATGATAACTTCCCTACTCATGATATGACACTACTTGATAATAAAAGATAAAGGTAGTGATAATGTGATACCGCGGCACTCCCCCAAGCTTGGAACAAACCAAGGGGATGCCAATACCGATGATGAATTACTCCTTCGGTGGTGATGGTGATGGATTCTTCTCGACAAGCTTCTTAACAAGCTCCTTTAAATCTTCAATCTCATAGGTGAGGTTGCGAATCAGTTCCGAGTTGTGCTCAACGCGGCTCATAATCATGTCAGGTGGTGAATCCCAACTCCTAGAGTTGTTTCCCCATCCTTCAGCTTCAGATTTCATCTCTCCTGCAATGTTAGAACGATCTATATCCCAACCACTTGGCAACACTACCTTGGGGGTTCTTTCAGTTTGACGATCGTAGATTAGGTTGCGGAAAGGGCTGTAATTGCCCGGAGAAGATGTCCTTGGAGCCAAGTAATGACGTGGAACCGCTCCTCCGGTAGCGATTCGTGCACTCCTCTTGGTGTTGGATGGATTTGATATCACGCCAATGCTTGCAATGGTGGCACGCTGGTGTACTCGCGGAGCTTCCTCCACTTCTTCCTCATCCTCACTTGCGTCTTCTTCCTTCAGTTCCGGGTCTTGAATATCTTCCTCCAAAGGTCCCTTGTCCTTGTTGTTGGAGACCATGGTGCTTCTAGATCAAAACAAATCTGGCAGAAAACAGCTCGAAACAAAACACGACGAGAAAACGATATACGGACCTCCAGGGGTCCGGGGGATTATATAGCAAATATTTTTACGATAAAAGGAAGGTTCCAGGCCGAAAACGAGTGGAAAAGGGACGACGAGGGGCTGTCCCCATAGGTCGGCGCGGCCAGGGTGGGGCCCGCGCCGGCCTATGGTGACGGGCCCTCGCGCGTCTTTTCCACTCCGTTTCGATTTCGTAATTTTTCATATTTTCCAAAAACAGCAGAAATATTGTTCGGAAAGCTAAACGCGGACTTTTTATTACCTGTACTGTTACCTATTCAAAGTCGAGTTCTGGCGGACTGTCAATTTGTCCTTTGATGAAAGCCTCCGGTGTTTCCACTTGAATAATATCAACATCAACATTATAAGAATCACCCGAGATATAATGCTTGAGTCTTTGTCCATTCACCACTTGTGTGGCATTGCCTTGGAGAGAGCTAATTTTAATTGCTCCTGAACGATACACCTCCTCAACAACATATGGTCCTTCCCATTTCGAGAGTAATTTCCCTGCAAAGAATCTGAGACGAGACCGATACAATAGGACTTTATCCCCAATATTAAACTCTCTTTTGATGATCCTTCTATCATGCCACTTCTTAACTTTTTCTTTAAAGAGTTTAGCATTTTCATAAGCTTCACTTCTCCATTCATCTAGAGAACTTAATTGCAGCAACCTCTTATTACCGGCTAGTTTCGGATCTTTATTTAGTTCTCTAACAGCCCAATAAGCTTTGTGCTCTAGTTCTAGAGGTAAATGACAAGCTTTTCCATAAACCATTTTATAAGGTGACATTCCCATAGGATTTTTATAAGCAGTTCTATAAGCCCATAGTGCTTCCTTCAATTTACTAGCCCAATTCTTTCTAGATTTATTAACAGTCTTTCCCAAAATAGATTTAATCTCTCTATTTGATAATTCTACTTGACCACTAGTTTGAGGGTGATAAGCGGAAGCAATTCTATGATTAATACCATACTTAGCAAGAGTTTTTCTAAAACCTCCATGAATAAAATGAGAACCTCCATCAGTCATAATATATCTAGGTACTCCAAATCTAGGAAAAATAATATCTAAAAGCATTTTTAAAGAGGTCTCACCATCAGCACTTTTTGTAGGTATAGCTTCTACCCATTTAGTAACATAATCAACAGCGACAAGTATATGAGTGTTACCTTCTGAAGAAGGGAAAGGACCCATGAAGTCGAATCCCCAACAATCGAATGGTTCAATAACAAGAGTATAATTCATAGGCATTTCATTGCGTCTAGAGATATTACCAACTCTTTGACATTCATCACAAGATAAGATAAACTTCCTTGCATCTTTGAAAAGTGTTGGCCAATAAAAACCTGATTGTAGAACCTTTTGCGCGGTTCTATCTCCAGCATGATGTCCTCCATAAACACTACCATGACATTTACTCAATATCTCCTGTTGTTCATATTCAGGAACACATCTTCGCATAATACCATCTACTCCTTCTTTATATAAGTGTGGGTCATCCCAAAAATAATGCCTCAAGTCATAAAAGAATTTCCTCCTTTGCTGAGCTGAAAAGGTTGGAGGCAAATACTTCGAAACAATAAAGTTAGCATAATCTGCATACCAAGGGCTCTCTCGCGAGCTCACCTTTATTACAGCCAATTGTTCATTTGGAAAACTATCATTAACAGGAACAGGATCATAAGCAATATTTTCCAATCTAGACAAATTATCAGCAACAGGATTATCAGCACCTTTCCTATCTATAATATGTAAATCAAATTCTTGCAAAGAAGTACCCATCTAATAAGCCTTGGCTTAGCATCTTTCTTTGTCATAAGGTATCTAATTGCAGCATGATCAGTATGAATCGTGACTTTTGAATCAACAATATAGGGTCTAAACTTGTCACAAGCAAAGACTACAGCTAACAATTCCTTTTCAGTTGTAGCATAATTTCTTTGAGCAGCATCAAGAGTCTTACTAGCATAATGAATAACATTTAATTTTTTATCTACCCGCTGTCCAAGAACAGCGCCTACAGCAAAATCACTAGCATCACACATAATTTCAAAAGGCAAATTCCAATCAGGAGGTTCGACTACAGGAGCAGTTGTTAAGGCTTTCTTTAGAGTTTCAAAAGCTTCCTTACAATCATCATCAAAAACAAAAGGTACATCTTTTTGAAGAAGATTAGTAAGAGGCTTTGAAATTTTAGAGAAATCTTTAATAAATCTCCTATAAAACCCAGCATGACCAAGAACACTACGAATACCTTTAACATCCCTCGGATAGGGCATCTTCTCAATTGCTTCAACTTTAGCTCTATCAACTTCAATACCTCTCTCGGAAATTTTATGTCCCAATACAATTCCTTCATTAACCATAAAGTGGCATTTCTCCCAATTAAGAACAAGGTTAGTTTCTTCACATCTCTGCAAAACTTTATCGAGGTTTCGCAAGCAATTATCAAAAGAATTCCCATAGACAGAAAAATCATCCATGAACACCTCTACAATACTTTCGCAAAAACCATGAAAAATAGCAGACATGCATCTTTGAAAAGTAGCAGGAGCATTACATAAACCAAAAGGCATACGCCTATAAGCATAAGTTCCATAAGGACAAGTAAACGTGGTTTTCTCTTGATCTTTAGCTTTAACAGCAATTTGTGAAAACCCAGAATAACCATCAAGAAAGCAAAAATGAGTATTTTTAGATAACCTTTCTAGCATTTGATCAATAAAGGGTAAAGGGTAATGATCTTTCTTAGTAACTTTATTAACTTTTCGAAAATCAATGCACATTCTATACCCTACAACTACTCTTTGAGGAATAAGCTCATCATTATCATTAGGCACAACAGTCATTCCTCCTTTCTTAGGAACACAATGCACAGGACTAACCCATCTACTATCAGCAATAGGATATATAATACCAGCTTCAAGAAGTTTTAATACCTCGTTCCTTACCACCTCTTTCATCTTCGGAATTAGACGACGTTGATGTTCAACAACAGGCTTTGCATCATCTTCCATATTAATAGCATGTTGGCAAATAGAAGGAGAAATCCCTTTCAAATCATCAAGAGTATAGCCAATAGCTCCTCGGTGTTTCTTCAATATTTCCAATAACCTTTCTTCCTCAATCTCTGAAAGCTTAGAACTAATAATAACATGATATATTTTCTTATCATCAATATGAGCATATTTAAGATTATCAGGTAAAGGCTTTAAATCAAAAACATGATCTTCCTTTGGTGGCGGTGTTGTACCCAAATCTTCCACCGGTAAATCATGCTTGAGAATAGGTTGGCGAAGAAAAATTTCCTCAAGCTCATCTCTTTCTTTCCTAAAAGCTTCACTTTCACTATTCTCCAAATGTTGCTGCAAAGGATTATTAGGAACAAGAACAATAGATGCACACTGCTCCATTTTAAAATCATTACTAGGCAAGTCAGCTTTATAAGGAGTTTTAGTGAATTTAGAAAAGTTAAATTCATAAGGCTCACCAGCAAATCTAGTCAAAATTTTCTCTTTCTTACAATCTATAATAGCTCCACAAGTATTTAGAAAAGGTCTACCAAAAATGATAGGACAATGATCACTAGCAGCAGAACCAAGTACCAAAAAGTCAGCAGGATATTTAATCTTACCACATAGAACTTCCACATCTCGAACAATACCAATTGGAGAAATAGTTTCTCTATTAGCCAGCTGAATAACCACATCAATATCTTCAAGTTCACAAGAATCAATTTCGTGCATAATCTCCGTGTAAAGCTCATAAGGAATAGCACTAACACTTGCACCAATATCACATAAACCATAATAGCAATGATCACCAATTCTAACAGATAACATAGGAACACTAACTTGTTTGGGTTTATTAGGATGTGAAACAATATTAGAAGCATCTTCACAGAAAATAATATGACCATCCTCCACATTTTCAGTCACAAGATCTTTAACTATTGCAACAGCAGGTTCAATTTTAATTTGTTCTTCAGGTTCTTTAGGTTTCTTTTCACTTTTATTAACCGCACTAGATATGACAGAGTACTCCTTCATTTTAGCAGGGAAAGGAGTTTTTTCAATATAAACTTCAGGAATAACATTATCAACAGTTTCAATCACTACACATTTGTTTACAGATGAATCTACGTTATCTTTATACGGTTCATGATACTTATCAAAATTCTTCTTAGGCAATTCATAATGAGAGGCAAAAGCTTTATAAAGATTTGCAACAACTTGGGAATCAAGACCATATGTAGCACTCATATTACGAAATTTATCAGTATCCATAAAAGCTTCAATGCATTTATAATCATAAATTATACCTGATTCTCTATCCTTGTCGTTCTCCCATCCTTCAGTATTTTCTTGGATCCGATCAAGAAGGTCCCTTTTAAACTCTTCTTTGTTGCGTGTAAATGATCCAGAACAAGAAGTATCCAGCAAGGTCTTGTCTTGAAAAGAAAGTCTTGCATAGAAATTATCAATAATAACATTACCAGGAAGCTCATGAATGGGGCATTTGAGCATTAAAGACTTCAATCTCCCCAAGCTTGGGCAATACTTTCTCCATCATGAGGCCAGAAATTATATATGCGGTTCCGATCTTTGTGAATTTCACTTGGAGGATAGAATTTAGAATAAAATAAAGGCACAATGTCCTCCCAATCAATAGAATCACCATTCTTCAGCAATTTATACCAGTGCGCCGCTTTACCAGACAGCGATATAGTGAATAGTTTCTTTCTAACTTCATTCATAGCAATACCTGCACATTTGAATAACCCGCATAATTCATGCAAAAACAGTAAATGATCACCAGGATGAACAGTTCCATCCCCTTCATAGCGGTTATCCATAACACGTTCAATAATTTTCATAGGTATTTTATATGGTATCACTTCCTCACCTGGCGCTTCATCCACTACCGTTGCAGTAGTAGTAGATTTCCCAAATAGAAATTGAAGAGAAGATCTCTCCATAATGACTTATAGCAGCAGGCAGAAATAAAATCAGCACAAACAGTAAAGGTTTTCCTTACCAATTCCACTTACCAATAGCGCTTCACTCCCCGGCAACGGCGCCAGAAAATAGTCTTGATGACCCACAAGTATAGGGGGTGTATCGTAGTATCTTCGATAAGTAAGAATGTCGATCCCAACGAGGAGCAGGTGTTGACAAGCAGTTTCGATGAAGGATTCACTGTAAATGCTCACAAACAAGTATTCAAGGGGTTTTGATGTAATAGATGAATAAAGTACGAGTAAGTAAAATGCGAGAGAAATAATTGCAGCGAGTGGCCCAATCCTTTTTAGCACAAAGGACAAGCCGGTTTGTTTACTTATAATGACCAAACGTTCTTGAGGACACACGGGGATTTTAGTCTAGTGCTTTCGCTTCATGTAGCTAAATAATCTTCATTGTTTTGATAAGTGTTGTGTGGGTGAACCTATGCTAATGCACCGCCCTTCCTAGGACTAATACATACTTGTGATTATACCCCTTGCAAGCATCCGCAACTACAAGAAAGTAATTAAGATAAATCTAACCACAGCCTTAAACTCTGAGATCCTGCGATCCCTCTTGCATCGATATACTAACGGGGGCTCAGGTTTCTGTCACTCCGGCAACCCCGCAATTAGCAACCGAATACAAGATGCACTCCCCTAGGCCCATAAATGGTGAAGTATCGTGTAGTCGACGTTCACACGACACCACTAGAAGAATGACACCACAACTTAAATATCATAACATTGAATATTACTCAACCATAATTCACTACTAGCATTTAGACTTCACCCATGTCCTCAAGAACTAAACGAACTACTCACGAGACATCATATGGAATACAATCAGAGGTGATATGATGATGAATAACAATCTGAACATAAACCTTGGTTCTATGGTTTCACTCAATAGCATCAATAACAAGTAGAAAATAACACCGGGAGAGTTTCCCCTATCAAACAATCAAGATCCAACCCAAATCGTTACAGCGGTGACGAGGTGCAGCGGTGGTGTAGATGGTGGAGATGATGATGATGATGATGGAGATGATGTCCAGCTCGATGACGATGGCGATGGCGTCGATTTCCCCCTCCGGGAGGGAATTTCCCCGGCGGATTCCCGCCCGCCGGAGAGCTCTTTTCTCTCTGGTGTTCTCCGCCCCGCAGAGGCGGCTGTAACTCTCCGTGAGGTACCCTCTGTGGCTTCCTCCGTCATCTGGAAAAATAGGAATTTACGTGTAATTTCCTTCCACAGTTGATCTTCCGAAATATTGCGTTCTGACGGTGCTTTTTCCAGCAGAATCCTGGCTCCGGTGCTTGATCCTCCAATAATGATGAAACATGCAAAATAGATGAAATAACATAAGTATTGTGTCCCAATATGAAATATATCAATGAATAACAACAAATTATGATACAAAATAGTGATGCAAATTGGACGTATCAGTGAGAGGCTGGTATGAACTCTATTTGTTTTTATTTTTGTACATATACTCATCCATGTGAGCATGCTTAGTTGGTTCATGTGAGGTATATGTCATTTAATGAAAGTCTAGTAGTTCATGATCTCTCATGATTAGTTCCAATCTATTAATAATGAGTAGCATGTCATAAATATTTGCTTTCATTGTTTTATTCATAGATATGTATGACATTGTGGTATCCTCCTCTGAATAATTCACTTGAATCGACTTGGCACATGCTCACGCATGCACATGACTGAACAAAAGTCAATTAAGCCTCGATGATTTACTTTGCTTCAGAGTTCTTGTATCACTTTTATGCCTCTGTTAATTTTATTTTGTCGCAAGCATGATTATGACAGTTATTGCTCTCTTGATTGTCGCTTCCCAGTCTATTGCTAGCCTTCACTTGTACTGAGCGGGAACGCTGCTCGTGCTTCCAAATACCTGAAAACCAAGTTGTTCCAAAGTGTCCACCATAAATACCTATGCATGGCATTTCAAACCATTCCAAGTAAATTCTCATGTGCTACCTTTAAACCTTCAAACTACTTCTCAATTTGTGTTAATGGTTTATAGCTCATGAGGAAATATGTGGTGTTTTATCTTTCAACCTTGTCATTTACTCCGGACAGAGTTTCACCCATGGACTAGTGGCACATCCGCTTATCCAATAATTTTGCAAAAGAGCTGGCAACGGGGTTCCCACCCCAATTAATAACTTTCATTAATAATTCTCTTCACATGTTTTGCCCTGATTTATCAGTAAGCAACTTAACCTGCAAATAGACACTTCCCCATGGTATGTGAATGTTGGAAGGCACCCGAGGATTCGGTTAGCCATGGCTTGTGTAAGCAAAGGTTGGGGGGAGTGTCATCCATAATGAAACTAAAATACATGTGTAAACAAAAGAGAAGAGGGATGATCTACCTTGCCGGTAGAGATAACGTCCTTCATGGGAGCCGCTCTTGAGAGTCTGGTTGGCGAGGTGGTTAGAGTACCCACTATCATTCGTTGACAACAACAAACACCTCTCAAAATAATTTTACTTCTGTCTTTGAAAAAATGAAAAGCTCTAGCACATGTTAATCCTTGCTTCCCTCTGCGAAGGGTCAATCTTTTACTTTTATGTTGAGTCACCATCCTTTCTTTGAGCACCTTCTTGAGAGCATAAATGTCATTCTTAGTATAATATGCTTGTCCCAAAATATGATCAGTTGTGGTATAACTTTGATGCTTTTATCTTTGACAATTTTACTTCTAGTCTTTCTATGAACTTCAGAGGTGCCTGGGCATTTATGTTTTGTGTACAAATACGGGCAAGCGAGATACCACTTTATCATATCTTTCTATGAACATTGCAATCCTGCTTATTGAAGTGTTTCATGATGCTTGTTATTAGTTTGTTGGTATCTCTTTCATGATTGATATAGCTATTAGATGACTTTATTTGCATGTACCTTATTATGAATTGCTTAAGCACTTGCCATATCATGAGAATATTTACATCATATGAACAAATGTGTTCGTGAAAGTTCTTTTATCGCACTCAGTTGTTAACTGAATTGCTTGAGGACAAGCAATAAGCTTGCTTGGGGAGTTGATACGTCCAAAACGTATCTACTTTCCCGAACACTTTTGCTATTGTTTTGCCTCTAATTTGTGTATTTTGGATACAACTAACATGGATTAACGCTGTTTTCAGAGAATTGCTCGTGTCTCGTTTGTGCGTAAATTCAACTTTCGGAAAATCTCGGAATTTATGTCAAAGGGCTTATTTTTCCAAGAATCACGGAGCCGAAGGGCAGGCTGGGGGAGGCCCAGGCCCCCAGACACTAGGCCGGCGCGACTGGAGGGGGCGCGCCGCCCTAGTGTGTGGCCCCGGCTAGCCTCCGACGCCCCCTTTGGACTACTTAAGGGTTTCGATCTAAAAACGCGAGACGAGAAGTCGAAGTCGCCAGAAAACATCCAGTACGCCGCCACCGTCACGAAACTCCGTCTCGGGACCAGAAACTCCGTCTCGGGACCAGAAAATCCGTTCTGGCACTCCGCCGGGACGGGGAATTGGAGGGGATCATCGCCGCCATCACCACCGACGCCTCTCCATCGACCAGCCATGTTTCCACCATGAGTAATTCCCCGCTGTAGGCTGAAGGGGATGGTAGGGATTGGATGAGATTGATCATGTAATAGTCACAAGATTGTTAGGGCATGGTGCCTAGTATCCGTAGATGTTACTTTTATGATATTGTTGCAACTTGTTATGCTTAATGCTTGTCACTAGGGCCCGAGTGCCATGATCTCAGATCTGAACATGTTATTGTTTCATCATGATATGCATTGTTTTATGATCTTACCTGCAAGTTGTATACACACGTTGTTGTCCGAACCCGAGGCCCCAAAGTGACAAAAATTGGGACAACCGGGGAAGGCGTGATGTGAGGATCACATGTGTTCACTGAGTGTTAATGCTTTGCTCCGGTTCTATTAAAAGGAGTACCTTAATTTCCAGTAGTTTCCCTAGAGGCCCGGCTGCCACCGGCTGGTAGGACAAAATTAAGATGTTGTGCAAGTTTCTCATTGCGAGCACGTACGACTATATACGGAACACATGCCTATGGATTGATTAGTACTTGGATACCGCTTTATTATCATTTGCAAATGCCCTACCATGATTGTTATATGAATTCTCTCATCCATGCAACGCCCGTTCATCTATCCTCGTGCCTACAGATTTTAATCCCGCTGTTTACTATAATCACTACTCACTGTCTTTATTTCATCGTCATTATTTCACTATTCCTACTGCTATAAAACTCACGATAAACTCTTGCGAGCAAGTCTGTTTCAGTGCCTGAATTGACAACTCCGCTGTTAAGGCTTACAAGTATTCTTTGTCTCCCTTGTGTCGAATCAATAAATTGGGTAATACTTCCCTCGAAGACTGTTGCGATCCCCTATACTTGTGGGTCATCAATTACCTTATATTGGATAGCATCAAGGACAATAGAAGAATTACAAGGTTTAGACGTGAAGAGGTTGCCATATAACTTCTCGGTCATACCTTTAATTTCGGATAGGTCCTCGCAACGAGTCCTATCCTCATGGACTAGGGCTCGGATCTTCTTTGTGTGACAATGAGGAGATGCACATGCATGAAAGCATGACATGTTTCCATCTCCCTCCTTCAACCGGGTCCTCCTATTTGAGGCTTTTAGCGTCAGTGATGCGACAGACGCACGAGCGACAACGTGGTGGGCCAAGGCTGAGCAAGAGTGTCTTCTTCGTCCCACGGTCATCTTCTTCCTCAGACCACACCGAACCTCTCATCCACTCCGCCTCCTCAACCCCCCTCTCCAACGCCGGTCAGACCGCCTGTTGCCGCCACCCGCGGTGTCTCGTCGCACCACCCTCCTCCATCCGCCGCCCACCGCCGGTCCGTCGCCGCCCTTACCTACCTCTAAACCCACCCACCTCCCCCAACTTCGGCGAACCCTTGCTCCCAAAGCCCCAAGAACGGATGTCGGCGAGCACCCCGCACCCGAAACCCTAAGTACCATTCGTCACCTCCGCTGGAGGCGCCGCGGCCAGCCGCGTCGGCCCCATCTCCGGCAAGGTCCTTTCCTCGCCTCCGACGGTGACGTCGCGGCCAGCCGCGCCGTCTCCGGCTCCGGCGAGGTCAGCCATCCTCGTTCATCTTCCTCGATGTCTGTTCACCTAAAAAAGGCTGAGGCCCAGCTCCCTCCTCACGTGAGCGCCGATGCGCTAACCGATGCAGAGAGCGTCAAATAGGGATTGCCCCTTCAACCATTCAACACATGAATGCTGGCGAGCCATAACTTGGCCCAATCTCGTGCGCGCATGGGCTTGACCTATTTTTTTTTGAAAGACGCGTTTCACGCGTGGGTAAAGACGATCGCGCCAACTCGGCCCAACTCAGCGACTCAGAAATTGGGCCTTATTAGTTGGAGCGACTCAGCCCAACCCCTATACATAACCCTATTACCCTAATCCTGGCACCGGTTCTTTCATTTTCCCTCCCACCTCCCAGCGCCGCCGCCCCCTCCCCCTCGCGGCGCCCCAACTCCGTCCGCCTCCTCCTCTCCGCCACCACCAGCCATGGCGACCGAGCTCGCGTACGCCCCGCCGATGAAGGCCGGCAAGGAGGGTTTCCAGGGCACGCAGGAGGTGCAGCACAGGATCCGCATCACCCTCTCCTCCAAGAGCGTCAAGAACCTCGAGAAGGGTAAGACATCTTCGTCCGCTCCCCACCATCAGTTCAATTCTTCGTCCTGTTCTCGTTTCTGATCTGATGTTTGCTCTTGTGTCGCGACAGTTTGCGCCGATCTGGTGAAGGGAGCCAAGGACAAGAGCCTCAGGGTCAAGGGCCCCGTCAGGATGCCCACCAAGGTGCTCAACATCACCACCAGGAAGTCCCCCTGTGGAGAAGGTGATGCCTCTACTTCTCTCGTGGCTCCCGCTGTTTGATTTCCATTTACAAACCCACACACATAAACCCAGCAAAATTTGTAGAAAATAATGGGTTACACTGTTACAACCAAGGAAAATATCAGATGACAATAAGAACTGCTTCTCCATGGGCATGTAACTTGCTGATAACTAGTCTGGACATTTTTTGTGCATCTTTGTTTGCGGGAGTCTTGAACAGCTTCTCCATGGGCATGTAACATGTTGACTATTCTAAAATGGCTGCTGGTAAATGTTTATGTTTGTGCCAACACATATATTTGGTTGAATGAGGCATCAGAAGGCATTCAATGCACTTTGGCAGTTTAATATGTGCATTTCTGCCACAGAATTTGGATTGTTGTTTGCATCTGCTCCCGTAAAAACCAGAATGTTAAGTTTCATGATAATGTGGGGCATGCTAATTGTCACAATAAATTGTTATTTAAAGGTCATTACCTTTTTTTTATATTGTTGCAGTCATGTTTCATTTCTGTTATTTGTTTTTTTGAAAGCTTTTTACCATCTGGAATGATGAAAGTTAGCCAAATCATATTATGATGTGCTCCTCTATATCATTTTATCTGTGCCTTTGGCAAAGTTTTCTCTTTGCCAGGCACAGGAGAAGATGCAGAGTTGAAGTTTGCATTAATGATGATAAAATAGAGATCGGTAACTTACTGACTGGAAACTTGCATGGACCTGGATAAAGTGTTCCCGTAACTTGAGTTTTTATTCATATGTTTTCTTGTCTGGGTGGTAAATTTCTACCTTGGGATTGAAAATAATAGGAAAATAAGCCAACATTTCAGCAAATGGTTGGATGACTGCTTCCAGCCATATGACTGTGAGTTGTTGTAATGCTGATGTGCTGAGCAAATGATGTGAAACATTTAGATCACTGAGGCCTTCCTGGTCCTTGTCTCTAAAATCGAGCTTTTTAAAACTGATGCTTAGCATGCCATTGCTGTACTGTTTTGTCCTTGTGGATCTAGTGATGTGTGTGGTCAGTTCTGGTTACTCTTTGGATACTTTAGTTCTATGATCGGCTGGTCAAATGATGATAAACCAAATTATTTCTGAGATTTTCTTTGAGGTATTACAAATCGAGCTTTTTAAAACTGATGACCAGCCTTTCTAATGCTTTGTATTTTTCAAAACTTTTGTGCCTGCTAGTTGTGTCCATTGCAATTGACATGTTCGTGGATATTTGGAATTTACTTGTACATTATTGGTTACCACTATGATGTGATGATTGCTTTGTTCTGCAAATAGGATTTCTTGTCATTAGTTGTTGAACTCTCATTTGATAACAGAATGAAGCTGCTGTACTTGTGGTTGGACTAAGCATATTATTATGATTACATGTGTTCTCTTTTGATACATTTGATGTTTTAAAATGGAGCTTTTTAAAACTTATACACAGCCTGTCACAAATCAGTCATTTCTTACTGCAGTTGCTATTACAAACTGACAATACAAACTTCACTCTTCTTGGTAATCAGGTACTAACACCTGGGATCGGTTCGAGATGCGGGTGCACAAGAGGGTGATTGACCTTGTCAGCTCCCCAGATGTTGTCAAGCAGATCACCTCAATCACCATCGAGCCCGGCGTTGAGGTGGAAGTGACCATCAGCGACCAGTAGAATGCTACTACTCCCAGCTTCTTGTATTTGTTTACAAGTGTGGAGAGGAAAGATATGTTGGAAACTTTGTAATATGGGAAAACTAGATTTTGTATGACTAGGTTCTTTGCATTCTGGTTCTGAGTACCTGTTGTCAAAGTTATCATCATCAATTTTCATCAAGTTGCGTATATCCACTCTGAAGAATCTCCTCCGATCTAAAACAAGTTTTGTGGTTTAGTTCAAATTTGAACAAAAATGACGACACTTTTTACGGATAGAAACAATGGATGTTTTTTTTGACTGAAAGCAATTCCTTGACATCACAAATAAGCAAAAGTTTCTTCCAGATTTATTTCTAGTTTTCCAACATTGTTTGTATGTGTTGAAACTCACAGACCTCCATCACGTTTAGTCCCTGGTGCCGGGGCTTGAGAGATTGGCTCTGGAGATATCTTCTCTGGGTACTTGTATAGTGAGTTTGATTGAAGATTACCTCAATAAAATATATTTATTGTAATGCTGTATTCTTTTCCTTGAGCATGTTTTATAATCCAGGGAAGTGAGTTCTCATATAACATGATGGTCTATTCAAATTTAATTTTAAACAAGTATTTCAATCTATTAACTCTGCCATAGATGCGGGTGCACTAGAGATTTACCTTGTCAGCTCCCCGGATGTTGTCAAGCAGATCACCTCGATCACCATTGAGCCCGTCGTTGAGGTGGAAGTGACCATCAGCGACCAGTAGAATGCTACTACCCCCCAGCGTCTTGTATAAGTGTGGAGAGAAACAAGATATGATTGAAACTTTGTAGTATGGGAAAACTGGATTTTGTATGACTAGTTTCTTTGCATTCTGGTTCTGAGTACCTGTCGTCTAAGTTATCATCATCAATTTTCATCGTGTTGCGTATATCCACTAGGAAGAATCCCCTCTGATCCATAACAAGTTTGGTGGTTTTTTTTTAAAAAAAAAATTGAACTAAAATGACAACACTTATTACGGATTGGATGGACTACTATTTATTGGCATATGTTCATAAGGTTCAGCTATATTCAGCCAAGTAGCCTATCACCTGCTCTTATAGCCGCAATGGATGATTGATTGAAGCAATTCCTTTGACATCACAAATAAGCAGAAGTTTATCCAGTTTTATTTCGAGTTTTCCATCATTGTTTTTTTAGGCCACCACCCCATTCCATCTCCATAGAAAATGAAATGAAGTAAGAGCAGCAGTTTGTGAGTCCATCATTGTTTGTATGTGTTGAAACTTGAAACTGAGAGGCCTCTATCATGTTCAGTCCCTGCTGCTGGGGCTTGGGAGATTGGCTCTGGAGACCTCTTCTCCTCTGGGTACTGTGTAGTGAGTTTGATTAAAGATTAGCTAATAAAATATATTTATTGTAATTCCGTATTCTTTTCCTTGATTGGCTTTTATAATAAAGGGAAATGAGATCTCATATAACATGATGATCTATTCAAATTTAATTTTAACAGGTATTTCAATCTATTAACTCTGCCATAGATATTTATATGTGATAAAGCACCTTAATTTATCAATTTGTGTTCATAATGCTAGCACACTAAATATTTCTATCAGCATGAAAGATGCGAATAGTGTTGTATCTATCCTTGGATACACAACAACTACAGTTCTCTCAGGCAATAATCAACTCCGGCCTGTTTCGTTTCATTATATTCATCCCTTAAGATATACTCCAGTAAACTGTTTTCAAAATTTTATCATCTGTGTAATGTTGCCATGCTTTATGTGTACATTTGGTGCAAACTGTATAAATGCATTCCTGTTGGATGCATTTGGACTCTAGTATTCTCATGGGCCAGTGTATACTTATGTTGATTACATTTGTAGGCAACTTGTGTTGTAGGGTTCTGTATGTAAAACAGAATCAGATTATGGAATATTACTCCCTCCATACCGGTTTACAGGGGTATTACGTATTTTGAGCTAAAACTTTAACTACTAATTTGGTCAACAAAACATAAGATATATATCACAACAAATATACTATTGAAAACTTCGTTTGAATATCAATCAAATGGTATAATTTTTGTGGCATATTTCTTATATTTTGTTGACTAAATTTGTCATCAAAGTTGTTTCTTAAAATGCGTAATACATCTGTAAACCGGTATGAAGATACTAGAGCATTCTAGGTCCTAAAACTATTTCGGTGGTCTCATGTCGTTCCTAGAGCTTTGAAATTTGCCATCCTGGTCTAATTGCATTTCTGGGACCATATGATGATTTTCGACGTTCGAGAACACCTATGTAAGACTAGGGAAACAGTTCGAGGACCTATAATGCACTTTACTCATTTCAGAATGTCGAGTACCCTATTAAAGCGTTTGCAAAATCTACAGAACAAGTTGCCTTTTGGATGTACAAAATTTGCATTTGGCAGCTGGCACTGTAATGTGTTGTCACATAATCACATTTGACTCTAATCTAAGCTTCCTTTTATTTTAAAATTGGGTTTAAGCTAACTTGTTTCAGTTAGCTAGCATTATTTATACTGTAGGTTATTGATTCTGGACTTTAGGCAAAGCCGTGCATTAAAGATCATGCAAATTAAAGAACGTCTTACATTTTAGAACAAAGGTAGTATGTTAAATAAGAGTTGGTCGCTGTCATTCATCCGACCTCTCATCTGAGTTCCAACCCTATTAAAGCGTTTGCAAAATCTACAGAACAAGTTGCCTTTTGGATGTACAAAATTTGCATTTGGCAGCTGGCACTGTAATGTGTTGTCACATAATCACATTTGACTCTAATCTAAGCTTCCTTTTATTTTAAAATTGGGTTTAAGCTAACTTGTTTCAGTTAGCTAGCATTATTTATACTGTAGGTTATTGATTCTGGACTTTAGGCAAAGCCGTGCATTAAAGATCATGCAAAATTGCAAATTAAAGAACGTCTTACATTTTAGAACAAAGGTAGTATGTTAAATAAGAGTTGGTCGCTGTCATTCATCCGACCTCTCATCTGAGTTCCACCCCCCCCCCCAGCCCCTAGAAGGAAGGCAATAAAGAAATGAAATAAATGTTTGTCTTTGATTGCAAGGAAAAAACTTCACCAAATGAGTTGGTCGATTAGCTGTGGCAAATCATGTTAAAATGTTGCCTAAAATCTGTCTAGATTCACCCCAACACCAATTGATTTCTAACGAAAGAAGTACTAAATCAGAGATGGTGCCGGTCAATCATCTCACCTCTCACTCGCCATATCTTCTCATAAAAAATAAGGCAATAAGTGCAAGAACAAATAATAAAAATTATTTGTTTTATGTTCAGAAAGAAAAGAAGTACCCAACAAAGTTTGAAAACATGGATAGACAATGTTTATATTTTGAAATAATAAACATTTAAAACATACATATGGACTCATGGTGGTCGGTCGTTTTTTCACACATGCTAACTAGTACAAGACGTCATGAAATCACACCCCCCCCCCCTAATCATATTTTTCGAATATTTTCTCTCTGTGTAGCAACACACAACGATTTAACTAGTTGTTTTTACCTCCTTGTTGTCTAGGATTACATAACATACTTGCTTAACTGATCTAGTTTTAACCATTCAAACATAATCAATACCATAAATACCATGAGAAGCTTTATCTCTACTACTATAGTGTGGTAGTTTTGAATTTGAATTTACCGACCCGTTCATAGTTTCCCGCCAAAACATCTGTGATGCTATTGCAGCCGTTGATTTGCAGTACAAGACTATCATCCACCGTCCATCAAGTATCATCGGTAATGATCAAACGGCTGTGCTGTGCTGGATTCGCCTCCTGGTTTGCACTGTGCATCCAATCAGTCCAGCTCAATTGTGCACGTGTGAACCTCCTAGCAGCTAGCCGAACGTTCTAGAGAACAAAAGCTCATACAAACTTGCAGCTTCTGTGCTTTGCTGTGTGAACCTCCTAGCAGTTAGCCGAACATTCTAGAAAACAAAAGCTCATACAAACTTGCAGCTTCTGTGCTTTGCCGTGTGAATGTATATTTAATTCAGGGTCGAGCAGAACTTTTGCGGAACATGAACTAGGAACTGTCGTACATACGCAGGATTGTTTTTATGGAAAACGTGCCACGACCAGCTGACTATGGAGTTACATCTAGACTGATTTTCTTTTTCATGCTGCAATTGCTTTGTATAAAAAATCTTAACTAATAGAAACAACTGAAAGCGATATTTCACACATCTCATCTGTTCTGTGATGATGGTTTTCTTTACACCACTTGAATAAAAAAATGTAACCAAAATTACAGACTTTGTGCTAACAGGGCGGACCTAGGGAGAGGGCGTCATACTCACACACTATGTCATAGATGAAAAATACATCCACCGTCTAAAAGTAAGTGACTTAAATCTCTCTAGATTCGTGTGTATCTAAAACATGTGTAGGTAATATGAATGTGGACAAACCGATCGAGCCACTTATTTACGGATGGAAAGAATAGAAAGAAAATACACTTGCACCTTGCCCCTAAAAGCTGAAGAAGGTACACCCTGGTTTCTAACAGAATAAAAATACACTATAGACGATAACCTTAATAGACGAAATGGTTGCACCTGACATGGTTATATTAAAAAATAATTTATATGTTTTGGTCTTTATATTTTTAAATTGTTTGTCTGGTCACTTATCTCTTATTTAGAACTCACTTTAAACAAGAATCAAATTCGGCAAAAAGTTTGTACACTAAAAATAGACCCCAAATATTTATCAACATCTCTTGGTATACTTCACATGAAAGTGACTGTAATGATCCAAAAAAAGAAAATTGATCTCATTTTATCATTTCTCAGAGCACCATAAGTCATTATTGGTTACCTTTTAAAAAATTGAACTCTTCTTAGACACCAAAACGTGCAAAACACGAGCTACTTACTACCTTGCTACTTACTTTATTGAGTACAAATGCAATGGTATAATGTTTAGGACACCCTTAGCCCGCACTTTGTTGAGCAAATAACAATTAAAGTTGAACCTCGTATTGATAAGTATATAAATATGGATAAATCGATGCAAGTTTGACCAACAATTTTTTACTTTCTAACAATCCTGTAGTAGTGCTTGACATCTCTAATCATCAATTTTATTAGTGTGGTCACCAAGACATCTACACACTTCTCCATTTCTCCTTCTCTCACTGGTTTATTGAGATGTACGCTGCGCACAGAATCTGTGTAACCAGCCCTGTGTGCTGCTCTACATTGGAAGGGAGCGGACCCGTTTTAGGTTGTCTGCTCTCTTCCCTCGTTAGAAAAACTAAAAAACCGTTTGGTGCCACAGAAGGAGCAGCAGACTTGATCGTCTGCTCGTCAAAAGCAGAGACGAGACCGCACTCCGTCGCCGCCCTCCTGCCGCTCCGCTTGTCTTCACTCGCCCCCTCCTCCTCCGCCGTAGCCGTCTCCTGCTCGCCTCCGCCGTCGCTCTCTCCTACGCCGCCGCCTGGACCGCCTCTGCTCTTCCCCGTTCTCTCTTGCCCCCTGGACAGAGAGCCAGAGGGGGCGTAACTTTCTACATCAACAATGGTGGTATGTGCTCCACTTATCCTCTCCCCGCCTTCCCAGTTTTACATCCCCTGATCCAAGAGATTCCGTTCTTTTAGGACAGATAATCGCAACGCATCGTAAATCTCTACGCGAGGATAGTGTTTCATAGGAATCTTTCTAAGAGTTCTTTAGCGCCGCATTCAGTTCCCGTTGATTGACTCGAAACAATCGGAAAGATTCGTTCTTTGTTTCTCATAGCGCAATCAGGTTTTGTGGTTTTGTCTGATCGAAAAAAAATATGTTTCCCCACTTCATCGATGCGTCCTGGACCAGCAGCTGTATGCAATCTAGCATCAGAACATGGCCAAAATACAGAGATTAGAAAGCACCAGCGGGGCGGAGAAACCGCATGGTCACCAGGCTATGTTCCTACGGCCTCCTGAGTCCTGATGCAGATGCGTACAGACTGTTAGATAACATTGATCCGGAATTAGCTGGCATCAGCTGAAACTAGATGACATCTCATGCATTTGAGCAGCTAATTGTGACCTGAAAGTATCGTTTTTTGTCCATGTGATACAAAGCATCAACAAGTCGTACTGCACCAGTGTCTTTTTTTGGTTAACCTTACTCCAGGTGACACTCTCATGTGTATCTTTTTTTAATGGTCTGTTCAGTCTGATATATGTTTTCCGAATATTATTTGATGCATTATGGACCCTAGAGTTCAATCAGGCTGTGCTGATTTTTTTCCTTTGGGATTTCGACCGTCGAACGGATTCTTCCGTTTCGTATGTTGTTCATGACCAACACACTCACGCACTGTGATCAGACATAAGCATTTAACTGGTTGGGACTCTTTTAACAAGGAATTATGCGGTTTTAGTTTTATGGCCCACCTATATGTTCTTACTTCACTCGCACTACATATCTTGCATTTAAGTAGTTAATTGTGACCGCAAAGTGCCATTTTATCTATTTGGTACAAGGCGTCATCAAGCCGTTATGCACTAGTGTCCTTTGATAGTCTTATGCCAGTGGACACAATGTGGCAAACCTGGTTAACCTGATCACCTTCTTAGATTTACGAACCTGGCCGCTTTCCTCCCATAAAAGCTCTGTTATGCATAATGTGTTCTACTATTTCAGAGAATTACTCTTCCTGACCTCTGAAAGCTAGCATACTTCCGTTAGTTAGGCATCCCTTAATAAAACTCAAACTCTTCTCTTCTGGCTATTTTAGCCCCCCTGATTCAGAAGGTGCTTTCAGTTAGTTAGGCATTACCATAACCGGAACTTAAACTAATTCTAACTGTACAAATGTATATCGGGCATTAGCCTAATGTTTTGTTGTGACCAGGGTGGAGGGGGTTTGTTCGATAAAAAAATATGGACTTTTCTTCTTTCTATTTGATGCTTCATAGAGTCTAGAACTGAATCTTGCTGTTCTGATTTCTGTTTGTGAGATCTTGTGGTTGTTCTGGTCTTACAAACAACAACAACATCATCAAAGCCCTTTTCCCAAGCAAGTTGGGGTAGGCTACATATGAAACCCAGCAAAAATAAAAGGAAGCCAAAACATGAAATTGTTCTGGTCTTACGGCGCAATTAATTTTTTCCTTTGCGTAATTTTCTTCTCTACGATTCTATTGCTGGTGATTTTCTTTTAATATTGATCCAAGGCGTGCTTAACTCGTGGTACAGGATAGCGATGATAGTTTTGAGTGGGAAAGTGATGGTGACGCTGAACCTTCATCAGCCCCGACCTTGAGGAACATGGATGCTGCTGGTCCATCAACATTGGTACATCAGGTAGTAACTGACAGAAAATTTTATCTTTCAGCACAAGAGCTAGTCATGACTTGTTATTACCTTGTTATTATAATGATCTTACTGTGATATTTGTTCATCTGCCTGTCTAAAGGATCCTAATGGGCGGGCTAATGGGGAAGCACCACCTAATTCTTTAGTCGAGGGATATGTAGGAATGGGTTTCACAAGAGAGATGGTCGTGAAGGGCATTAAACAGATTGGTAATAGTAAAAGTAATAAATTCATTTCATTTGTCATACGTCTTCAGAACTTCTGTTTCAGCCGAGTATTTTGCTTTCAGGGTACAGTGATTCAAATGCATTGCTTGAGCTACTTCTGACATACAAGGTACTTGTATATGTGCTTATGCTATTTAATTTATCCTATAATTCTTTTGCTCCATGGTCGCAAGGATTGCATATTACAATTGGTCATATGAAATGCAGGCACTTGGAGATGAGGCTGCTGGTAATTGCTCTACTTCTGGTCTCATCTCCCAGAGTGTTGAAGATGACGACGATTTTGATTTTGAAAACTGGGATGGAGATGACGATGCTGATGGGAGAGAACCCAACTCTGATGATTCTGGTCATGAGGTAGATGATTCCCTATCATTAGTTCAGGAACTGGATTTTTTTTGTTCATATATATGCTGATGCATGTGACATCTTTGCCATGCATACCTTTTTTTAGAACATGGAGCTTATATCGAAATGTAAGCGAAATTACAGTCAAGGTGAATACACATTGCTAGAAACTCCGGAACTTGGTCAAGCCAGACACACACCGGATTAGTAAGGGATGCAGATTTTGCAGCTATATGAGCTGCCATATTTGCATCTCTCTTTACAAGGTTGACAGTGAAACAAAGAAAACTCCTACTAAGCTCAGCAGTCAGCTTTAAAATTGGAGTAATACTTGCTCTGTTTTCTTCTTTGGATCTCCGCAGCGACACAAAAACCTGGGAATCAGTTTCAGTGATGACATGATTCAGGCTGGGGCTTTTTGCAAGCTTCAGTCCTTCTCTAAGCAAAAGTTTCAGCTGTAAACACATTCTGCACAGCCCACATATCTCTTCGCTTGAACCCCTTCTGACAAAGCCTCAGTCATCCTGGATCACCACACCGCCATCCCATGTCTCTCCAACATAGAGAAAGTAGCATCAGCATTAATCTTCAAGCTTTCTTGTACAGGAGGCCTTCATTTGGCCTTTAAAATATTTTATTTTCCCCCCTGTTCTCCAAAGGCAGCTGAATGAGATCATAGGCAGTGTCCCACACCCATTTACACACTTTCTTCAGATTCAGGGGCACTTCTCCATGTCAGCGCCCACTGTGAGCTGTCCAGATAGACCACATACCACACAAAATAGCACTTTCCTCATCGGGTTTGCAAAAGGCAGAATCTAATAGGTCACTAGCCCAGGAAAGAGGGTGAAGCCTTGGCAGTTTAACATTGTAAAGCTCATTAAAGGAAACCCAGAAATGTCTTGCAAACATGCATTACATCAAAGTATGAAATGCAGAATCTTCCTTGGCACCACAATCAGTACACACATTATGTGGTTCCATGATTCTCTTGTGTAGAACATCACACACCTGCACATATCCATGTTTCCACCAAAAGGTTCAGGTTTTAGGTGGGATTTTCAGTTTCCGCAAAATTATCCAGGCTGGAATTTCCTCCCCCAAAGAGCTGCAAGACCAATTAGTATTGTATTGTTCCAGTTTCCAAACCATGTGCCAAGGTGGGCAGAAGCTTGTATGCGTACTTTACAGCATCCCAAGCCTATAGATCATTGTCTAGTTTTCCCAAGGGGATTTTTTTTTGATAGCAAGTACATCTGGGTCTAGAAAATTTACATCGAGTGCTTCAACATCCCGTTTGGAACCATCATGAGAAATTAACTTAGCCATTTGAGTTACTTCTGCCCCAGCTGGTTTAAAAGGAAGTTTGCCACCAACAACATCAGGGATCCATCTGTCTTGCCAAGCATTAGTCCATCCCCAGTTCTTCTAGTAAGTCCCAACTCCAGAGTCTTTTGACCCTTAAGGATTGCTCTCCAGGTGCGGAAAGATCCCCATTTGTGAAATATTTTCCCTTAGGACTCTAGCACAGAAAGAGTTTGGGTTGGTAATAAGCCGCCCAACCTTGCTTGCCAAGCATTGCAATATTGAATATTTGAACATCTCGAAAACCCATACCATCATCATATTTAGGTTGATCATTTTCAGAACATTTACGCCAATGCATTTTCCTTTTGTCCCCATCTCCTCCCCACAGCTAGCAAGCCATAGCTGAAGAGAGGTGTTTACATGTTGTTTTGGAAAGAGCAAAACAGCTCATTGATTATGTTGGGATTGATTGAGTCACAGCTTTAAGAAACACCTCTCGCCTGCCAAACTCAGCTTCTTTTCACACTCGCCACTAACTAAAGAAGAAACTGAGGTACACACCTTCTCAGAGGCCTCTGTAGTGCTTCTTCCAAGGCAGCAGGGAGACCTAGTTATTTTTCTTCAAGGGCCTCACGATCAATGTCGAGGATCTGAAGAAATTCAGTTTTGCGATGCATACCTGAGAAATCTTTTAGCACATGTATGCTGATACATGTGAAATCTTTGCCATGCATACCTTGAACACCCTTTTTCGTATCTTTTGATCTCTTTGTTTGTTTTGCTCCCAGCCTTTCATCAGTGTAGAACTGCATTTTGAAGTTTGATCACTTGTGTTGTTTACATAAAAGTCTCATCGTGTTAAATTTTTATCATGTAAGAGTGCAATATATTGAGAAGTGAGGTTAAATACCATCAATCTATACCTCTCACAGAGTAATCAAACAAACTGGAAAAGAATATAAATGAGTGTACTATTGTCCTGCTTGTCTTTATTGTGATGAAGAAAATGCATAGTTCTATTTACACTCCACTCACATTCCTTTCAATTCTTACGCATTTGAATATAAGTTGCAGATTGTTGCAGCTTGTATGCATTTTGCTTAATCACTGCTACACTCGCCCATCAATACTACCATCATATGAAGCTACAGATTTGGACATGTGCCTTCAGTTTATTCCAGCACAACCTGAAGTGCTTCCTATTGCTAGTGTAGATAGTTATTTCAAGTGCAAGGAGACTATAGGCGAGGAGCATTTGTGTTCATGCATACATTTACTCTTCTATTTGCTCAAACAGCACTGGAGAATAACAATTTGAGTTTCTAAATTATGTCATCGATTTAATTCTCGATCAGTCTTGGTTACTGTGCTGTGTATTCCGTGATCTCTCCCCCTCTTTCCTATCACTAGTCACTTTGCATTAAAAAGGAAGTAAGATGTAGCAAGTAATTTCTAATTTCTATTTTTGTTTTGCTTTTGCACAGGATTTTCCACAAGAGATGTCAGAGAAGGACAACAAGATCAAGTCCTTAGTAAACATGGGTTTTGCTGAAGATGAAGCAAATAGGGCTATTACCAGATGTGGTATGCTTTTTATTTTTTAAATTGCTACCTTGAGATCATGCTTCATGGAAAAAACACCTTATGTTGTATATTTTGGTTAAAACTAACTAGGTGTGGATGCCGCTGTGTGTGTATTAGTCGATTCGATCTATGCATCCCAAGCTGCAGGAAATTGTAGTTATATGAATCTATCTGAATATGAGGTAACTATTGGTTTGACTGCACATTTGAATAACAAAACTATTTCCTCTTTTAACTTGATGTAATGACACTGGAAATTTGTGTATAATTTGGCAGGTTACTGATAGGGGCTTTGATTCCTTTGGAGTGAGAAAGAAAGCAAGATTGATGGAGGAGAGCAAGAAAAAGATGAAACATTATGGAAGTGGATCACAAGGAAGTCGCTCCTCCTTGGATGGTAACCATGGTGAACTAATGTGGCTCCCAAATCCGATGGTTGGATTCAACCTACCTACTGATAGGCTGCGGTCAGTGACAAGAAGTCTTCCTAAACAAGCTATTGGCCCACCTTACTTCTACTATGAAAATATGGCTAGAGCTCCAAAAAATGTATGGAAGGAAATTTCCAGATCCCTGTATGACATAGAGCCCGAGTTTGTGGATTCTAGATTCTTCTGTGCAGCTGCTCGGGAAAGTGGCTATGTCCATAATTTGCCGATTGAGAAAAGGTCACCTCTCCGTCCTCTCCCTCCAAAGACCATATTTGAGGCCTTTCCTCATTATAAGAAGTGGTGGCCTACCTGGGACCACAGAGAGCAGCTCAATTGCTTTGAGACCCGTGTGGCAAGTCCAAAACAGATAAAAAAGATCGAATGTGTTCTTGCAAGGTCAAGTAATCCACCACCTCTAACAGTTCAGAAGTATGTAATGGATCAGTGCAGAGAATGGAACCTTGTTTGGGTTGGAAAGAACAAGGTTGCCCCTCTAGAGCAAGATGAGATGGAATATTTACACGGTTTTCCAAGAAACCATACGAGGGGAGTGGCCAGTACAAAGAGGTACAAGTGTCTTGGTGATTCTTTCCAAGTTGATACTGTCGGCTACCACTTGTCAGTGTTGAAGGACATGTATCCGAATGGTGTTAATGTGCTATCCTTATTCACCGGTATTGGAGGAGGAGAGGTAGCTTTGCACAGGCTTGGAATTCACATGAAAGCAGTGATATCTGTTGAGATAAGTGAAGAAAACAGGAGGATTCTGAGGGGTTGGTGGGATCAGACACAAACTGGCACGCTAATTGAGATTGCTGACGTGAAGTCTCTCACTAATGATAGAATTGCATCATTTATTGGTAGATTTGGTCGATTTGACTTGGTGATAGGGGGCCTGGAGGGTCACCAACCTGCTTTATTCTACCAGTATTGTAGAATCTTGAAAGCCGTCAAGTCAGCTACGGCAAGGATATAGCTGAAGCTATTCCTGAGGATCAGTCGAAAGGGTCTTGTTTCCTGGCCGTCATTATGTGAGTATTCTTCTGCTTGCTGTGTATAGTTTGTTTTGATCCTAGTCATAGTAGATATCGGTTAATACTTGATAGTTGTTCTATCCTGTGTGTATGGTTTGTTTTGATCCTAGTGATAATGGATGTTGGTTGATATTTCTAGGTTTGAGTGATACAGGTTTTATGATTAACATGTGATGCCACGTTTTTTTCGAAAAGGAGGTTGAACCCCAGCCTATGCATCAAAAAGATGCATATGGCTATTATTATAATTTATTCAACAAAGGTCTGACAAAAACATACATCAACAGCCCGAAGCCACCACTCAACACCTACAAACCCGACAATGATGGGAATATCATGCCATCAGGGCCTTGTGCCCTCACACACAGACAACGCCCCACCAGCTAGGTACCGGGTGCATCACCGAGTCACCCTATAGCAAACCAGGAGCACACATATGGTCCAGCAGACCCTCAACGTGCACCTCGTGCACATGTTCCAGAAGTCGCCACCACCGTCGTACCGTCGACCCATCTCCAGGGCAGAGATGGCGTTTCTTTTTGGCGCATAGGGTCAACTTGTTCCTCTGTACTTCCAGTGAAAAGTGAGGAGGATGACCTAGTGGATAGACTAGTTAATACATAGTTACTGGTAGCATTTAGCAACAGACGCCATATTTTCGATCATTCTTGTACTATTGGTGCCTTTGATGGCTTGATAATAGACCGAAGATCCTGTTTGACATGTCCAGGAATTCTAGCTATACATTCTCCCATTGTCAAAGAACGTATCTGTAACTTGACAACATTCATTTTGTTGGCGAAAGGAAGCCATAGCTTGCGTTTCAGGACCACTTGGTTCCTGTCTACTATCTAGCAAAAAAGAAACGCCATCTGTGTGCTGATTCAGAACAATGCATCTATTCTTACAGCTTTGCTTGCTGTGTTCTGTTCTCCAGCCAAACACTGGCTTCCTTTTCACTGCTGTAGGTCACTACAGATAGCCATCTTAGTTAAAAAAAATGTAAGCATCTTATGCGTGTCTTAATTCGTGAACCAATGAGGTGGTGAGCTGAATTTCTGAGCTACCTGTTTCTGTCAGTACCGGCTTGTTCCTTTCCCTGCAGTCCAGGTCAAATCACATAGTTTTTCACAAAGAATTGGAGCATTTTATCTCCTGCTCGTAAATATTTTTGCAGGGGAGCAGTGATCAATCCTCTGCATTCTGGCATGATAACGGCAACTGAATATTCAGTATTTTTTTTCTTTGTTGGCAAATTAGCTCTGAGATTGTATTTGGTTATGTGCATCGCACAATATAGAGTCCTGGAGGATGATCTTTCCTTATCTAGGAAAAGAATTCCCAAGATTATGTGGCGTGATGTCTATGTTCTGAAGAAAATTGCTGCCACTGAAACATGGTATTCTTTTCTGACGTTGACAAGTCGTCTTTGCACTTTTTGGAGCATAAGGTTGATAACTTATTCCTCCACACTTCCAGTGAAAGTCGAGGAGGATAAACAAGTAGATTGGGTATTTAATACGGTAGATAATGGTAGCATTTAGGAACATACACCATGTTTTGGACCATTCCTGGGCTACTGGTGCCTTTTTCTCCACTGGAGTGGGATGCCTTGATAGTAGACACAAGTCTTCTTTGACATGTCATTACCACAATCTGGTATAAGTCTGGGAGCGCATGCTATGTTGTTGTCTCATAGAAACATTCTGCCACTGCCAAAGAACTTATCTTTAACTTGAGAACTTGTATTTCGTTGGTGAAGGGAGCCTTTGCTTGTTGTCGCCTCAAATATTTTACTCCAAGAAGTAACATTTTAGTTGCCTTGGGATTGTCATCATCTGTTTTTATCTTCTACGGTGGAGGTTGTTACACGATTTGATATGTGTCACCTGAACGTAGGCGTGCTGCTTTGGTAATTTGTACACTTTAGCCTCAGTTTTGATGTTGAAAATTTGTTGTCGACTGCGAGATGTTAATAGTGATATGCTTCGTTTCTATCTCAGGTCAACTTCAATGATGTATCTTGTTCTTAACAATCAGAGGGAATCCCTGTCTAGGGTGATGGGCTCACTGCAGCTGTTAGGCCACGCGATGATCCCAAGCTCGTTAAGGACTTCCTTCTCGCTGAACAAGCCGATCGAGCGCAGCTTCACCGCCTCCTTGCTCCGCCAGGCGCCGCCGTTCTGCCGCGCAATGAGCACGGCACAGCACATGGTGTCATAGTTTTCGATGAGCGCAACGTGGCGGGCGCTCAGGAACGTCCCGCCGCGGCTCCCCCACGCCGCGCCCTCGCCGTCGTCGGTCTTCTGGACCTCTCTGATCGCGTCGTTTATCGTTGATGTCGCCCGCCTCACGCTCCCGTCGTCGCTGCTACTTGAAGTGAAGGAAAACAAGAGAGTTTGTTAGATTATTTCACAAAAATGTATGAGTAAAAGACGAAGGCTTACTCGGATGGCTCAGAAGGACCGACACCAGACACCACCAAGAGGTTGGCCAGTAGGAGCACCACCACCATTGTCGGAACCTTTGGAAGAGACATTGTTGACTGTTTAAGTCTGCGTTGCTAGACGATTGAGCAATCTGGCTTGTTATATAAGTCCATGAAGCAATGATGTAGGTGGTTCATGCCAACTGTATGCTGCGATTCAGCAATGAAGATGAAGGGAAGTGGGCACTATGGTGCAGTACTGGCAAGCTAGTCCCGGGCTGCTCACGAGAGAAGTTCCAGTGCTACGGACGGTCCTTGTAGATCATGCCAATGGTATGTTACATTTCACACTTTTGTTGGTTTGACATAATTACCTGGTTATGTTTTCTCTTTTCAGACAATTTTTTTGCCAGATGGCTTCGTGACGTCTCATGTATGAGGCTGCTTTCGCATCTCCTTTGGGGTCATGTGATAAACTTTTGACTTTGAGTGATAGATAGAGATAGGACCTTTCTCAGTTTTTCACGTGAAGCACAGAGGAGAGAGATAGAATGGTTCAGTGAGGGAGAGAGAGGGGGTTGACCTAGCGCAGCGTTTTGGCTCTTGGGACCAGTTTTTTTTTATAAGGGCAGTATATTAATTTTAAGGCAATAACTGATATCAAGTACTCCAATTAATGCGACCGTTGCATGCAACCATAGAGAAAGATGCACCATATGAATATGTATAATTATCCCAAAATATGAGAGCATTTTCACATAATTAATCTTCATATTTATTAGTTTGCTTTATTTTCTTGGTACCTGAAATGCTAGTTTGTGGCCTTGTATAGAAGAGCGGAGTGTTTCCCCTTTTCCAAAAACGTGAGCAATAGTGTGGCACATGTCTTACCGCAATTAGGCTAGAGTGGTACAAGTGGTGTTTTAAGTGACTCAACGCGGGCATACACGTCGGGTTTTGTCGTAAACAATTGTAATTTGTTTATGTCAATTAATAAACATCATGGTTCCTTTAAAAAATTGTAGAAAATTTCTCTCAAGCCAATTCCAAATGACTCAAATTTAATTGGCTTTGCTTCTTAGAAGGTGACTGGTTGCCTTTTTTGAAATGAGCGGATTGTTTTTTCTGGATAAATTAGTTTGTTATTTTTATTTAATCCCCATTTATAAATTTAATCTCCACCATTTGGACATCTCTAATGTGTATGCAACATGCAATTGTATTTATCAAAACCAATGTTGTCTAAACTGGCTTAATGGTTTTGAAAAAACAATCAAACTATTTAGCAGCAGTGGCATTTAGGATAGATACCAACGTTTATTATTTCCTCAAGTCGGAGCCCTTTACTTCATCATTGATTCTTGATGAAGTCTCATAATATGCTCTCGATAATTCATTATAGGATAACTTCATTTAATCACCACTTCAAGTGTCCATTATCACCAAACAAACAGCAATTTCCAAGCATATGATCCATTCGATATGTTGGTTTTGAACTTGCGCTTCTCAATCTCGATGACCATCACCACTTTATGCCCTCCTCTCATGGGTTATATGAAATATTTATTTTGATGCAAACCCATGAAAAGATACCTAACTCACATAGAAATACCAAACACATAAATTATGAGTTAGTTTGTAAAGTGCAATTCACAATTGCTTATCATACCACTAGATCACATTTGATTCCACGCGGTACATCATTTATGCTTTGTGTGTTGATCAACCGGAATCCAATCTTTGCACTCTGTTTTGGTCAACCTTGTATCTTTACTTCACCTCTCATGACAAGATGTCTTGAAAACAAATAGTGAACTCTTCACTCAATCCCATGCTCGCAAAAATCTCAACTTTCTCAAGGCCAATGTTGGGGTTCACCATGAGTCATGAAATGGTAATCTTCATGCTCTATCATGATCTCTTGATATGCATAATAAATTCTTCACTTGAATGCTTGCTTTAAGCCTTGATCAACCATAACTCAACATATGAGTCCATTTTGATATTGTATTGAAGCCATATCTTCAATTCTTCTCTCTTATTGACCTTCTCATGATATTAATCCTTCATGGCTTAACTCATAAGCCAAAGCACAACTTCTTTTGAGTTCCACTAATAACTCCATATTTATTGAACTTCGTTTGGATGCTTTGAAATTCTTTATATTTTCTTCTTTTTGAAGGGATTAGCTATTCTCACAACCAACCAACCTACTAACCGTAGTCTGGATTACCTTTTGTTTTGTTGGATTGATGTCCAAGGTATGCATTTGACTATTGACAATTGTTTCAGATTTTCCGCTTCCAAATTTTGTATGGTTGTTGGCCGAAATTGGAGGATAAAATTGTGCTCTACATCAGCTGCTTGGTCACAACTTGGACAGTTGAGCTTGACTGAAGACCAGCAGCTGCACATGGCTGGAGTAGTTGGCCCATGACAGGAGTTTGCACTGTTGTATTTGTGCCATGGCTGCTGTTTGTATGAGAACAAATGCAAGTATTGGTTGCGAATGAATTGCTGAACAAATGCAAGTAACGGTTCTGCAGATTATCCTAATGTGTCCATGTCAGCCTTGTTACCCAACTCTCGTTCATCCAAATAAAACCGATTTTCTTGCTCCGATGGTCCAAGCAGATGGCCAGTCAACAGATCGGAACATGAGCTTTACGTGTCATGGTTTATGCAGATTGTCCTAACGTATCCAGTGTCAGCCTTGTGATATTTTTATCTGGCTATCTTCAGTACAAGCCACAGGATCCCGTTATTCGCTGGATTATTGTCAAAGGAGTGCATGTGCATATGTATGTTACAGTAGGAGTAGCGGTTAAGTAACTTCTGAATTCGTTTCAACATAATTGCGGGAAGAATTAATGTGGATCGATTCAACATCTCATATTCTGATCATGTGGAGTACTGAACTACAGCAAGCTCTATCTATTAGAGATACTTGAAAGAAAATAGAAGGAACAGTGATCGGCTCAATGTCCACAGATGACAGATCGAGGCACATACATAATCAGAGTTCAGAGGGAATCCCTTTCGATAGTGATGGGCTCACTGCAGTCGGTAGGCCAGGCGATGACGCCGAGCTCCTTGAGGATGTCCTCCTTGGTGAAGTAGCCCATGGAGCGCAGCTGCGCGGCCTCCTTGCTCCGCCAGGCGCCACCGTTCTGCGCCGAGATGAGCACCGCGCAAGACATGGTCTTCCAGATGTCGACGGGCTCCCCATGGTGCCCGTCCAGGATGAGGGAGACGATCCTCGAGCTGCCGTCCAGCGTCCTCGCCGTGTCCCGCGCGAGCTGGAACAGGCCGTCCAGGAGCGACTCCTTGCCGACGCGGCAGCGGAGGTCCTTGAGGTGCTTGTGGCCGCTGACGACGCTGGCGTAGTAGGCTAGTAGCCGTTGTCGTCGCTCGTGGGCGTTGGGGGCGTCAGGCCGTGGAGGTTGTCAGCCCAGGCGTGCCAGGCTCCGTCGTGGCTGGCGAACCGGGGGATGTGGAGTGTGTCGCCGTGCAGGGCGATGGTGATCTTGTCGGAGCCGCGGCCTGCCAGGTGGAGGTGGCCAGTACGCTCCGGTGCGGTGTCGCTGCCTCGCTGGTACCGGAAAGGATGAAACTCAGACAGAGATATAGTGAGATTAGTCATAACGCTGCTCAAAAGGATTTATGAATATGAGTAGAAGACTAGTATGTTGAAGCTTTGGGCCGGCTCGAGAGGATCCACGCTAGACAACGCTAGACACCACCACCTCCACCATCAGGAGGCTAGCCAGCAGGAGCACCACCGCCATGATCGAAACTTTTTTTCAGCAGAAGCACCATTTCGGAAACAGAGGAAACAAAACATTTCGGCCGCCGGCATCGAGCTCTTCAAGGCGGAGTCATAAACAAAAAAAAATAGTTGCAATTCAATTTGCAACTCATATGCACGAATCATGATGTAATCGAAAGGTGTATCACTTGATTGAGCACCAAGTTGCTAGTAGTTGAGAACTAGCAAAACCATTTCTTAATGATACGCCAGCTAGATTGCCTCTCCAGTATGAGTAATGAGCCCATTAATGCTCCTCCCTCCCACATGATTTTCCCTTTTAAAAAAAGAAAGTCATCGCTTGAGATGATTCCACTCAAATAAACAAGTTGCAGTAGGAGCAAGTAAGATCGTTCAGTCGCCTCCATTCTGCTCCTTTCCCCATTCTTCATCTCAAAGACAAAAAGAACATTTCTCCATTCTGCGCCAGCCATACCATACTAATAGCAGCACTGCCGCCGGAATTAGCGACTGATCTGCGGCTGACAAGCTACAAATCCCATCTCTGTGAGTAGGTTCACCATGTCGTCCGCCTCCGCCATCGTCGCCCCTACGTGGAGGGGGCACCACCTGCTGAAAATCGACGGCTACTCCTTCACCAAGGACGTCCCCACCGGACAGAAGATCGAATCCCGCCCTTTCGACCTTGGCGGACATCGATGGCACATCGATTACTACCCCAACGGCTGCACCGCTGAGGACGCGGACTACATATCCCTGTTCCTTGTTCTCGAGGACAGTGTTTTCAAGGCGGTGAAGGCGCAACAGAAGTTCTCTTTCGCCGGCGAGGTCAAGGGCCAAGCTCCATCACTAGGATCATCCGTAACGGTAAACAACTACACTTGTCTGCAGGGCTGGGGGACTAGTAGTTTCGTCAAAAGGGAAGACCTGGAGGAGTCGGAGCATCTCCATGATGATTCTTTCACGGTCAGATGCGATATCGTCGTCATCAGCGATTACCAGGCTGAGGATCTGCCCGAGAGCACTCCAACCTTCGTCTCTGTGGCTCCATCTGACCTTCACCAGCACCTTGGCGAGCTCCTCAGGAACGAGAAGGGCGCCGACGTGGTTTTCGAGGTTGCCGGCGAGACCTTCGCAGCGCACCGGTGCGTGCTCGCCGCCCGGTCGCCGGTCTTCAGCGCGATGCTCTTTGGCGGCATGAAGGAGGGCAACACAGTGCACATACACGACATGGATGCCCAGGTGTTCAAGGCGTTGCTCGGTTTTGCATACACGGACTCCTTAGCAGGGGCGACAGAGGAAGATGAAGAAGACGAGGCCATGTTCCAGCATCTGCTTGTTGCCGCGGACAGGTACAACATGGAGAGGCTGAAGAGTATCTGCGAGGATAAGCTATGCAAGCACATCGACGTGGAGAAGGTGGGCACTATACTGGCGCTGGCCGAGCAGCACCACTGCCATGGCCTAAGCAAGGCATGCTTCAGTTTTCTCGGCTCCCCGACAAACCTTCGAGCTTTTGTAGACAGTGACGGCTTCAATTACCTGAGCAAGAGCTGCCCTTCTGTTATTAAGAAGCTGATTGCCATGTTGGCCTTTGTTTCGTGATGCTTGTTGCGCTAGCAATCAGAGTTCACACAGGTTTGGAATATTTATCACAAGGTATTTCTGTTGCTATCAATGGTGATGTGCTCCCTGGTAATCTAGACTTTATTATTAGGTAGTTATCTTGGATTCTTGGTATATGGCTGTCAGATTATCTATCATAACTTTCTATTGAGATGCAGAATAGTACTATCATATTGTCACTTTTTGTTTTGTTTCAGTGTTTTTATTTCATTACATATTTATCAGCAAGTACATTTCTTTTTTTTAAAGAAAGTACATTGCTATTAGGTAAATGTGAAGATTGAAGTCTGGGCATGCTCGTCTCTAGTTATTTTCTTTTTTCTTAGAATGTTTTGAATCAGTAACACAAAGCAGTTGTGCTCTATCTCTTATTCCAAGAATATGTCAGAGTAGTTTCATCTCTGCTCTGATGTTTCTTGACTACATCTCCATGACTTAGCCTAATAAAGCAAAACATATGCTATTTTCATCAGATAGCTTGATATTACTTGACTGCATATATATGTTCCAAGAAGTAGTGGGTTGTCCTTTAGTATTCACCATGTGGGTTGTTTATACTAATAAATTCCTCACAATATATGAACAAGATGGACATTGGCATGGTTGAGAGTAGGGTTTTGAGGGCCTACTTGCTGCTTATATATACTATTTTAGCGTCGCAAATAATATGGCATGCTACTTCTGTTGTGTTACATATGGTTCCTTCTGATGGTAAATGTTACTGGATTAGGTAATACCATCCATGAGCGTATTGTTACCTAAGGTGAAATATTATATGTCACTGTATGTTGAAGAATACTAGCTGAGTGTGCATCCATGGGAGGGCCATTCCTGAGAAATTGGTGGCCCGGTGCGAAATCTAAATGTAGTCCACATGTATTGCAAGAAATAATTCTTATAGCATCTCTTGATATAGGCCATATTAGAACTTACTATATCATTTCTCGGAATCATGTCTTTGTTATAGCAATTTCTGATACAAATTCAAATTCCTTAGTTGTTTCATCGGAATCAAACATTCTCGAGAACATCCTTTTGAGTTGCTTCCGTAGGTACATCTTGTGTACTTTCTGTCCATGCAATTGTCACCGAAACAGCCAACAAAATTCTACATCGCATCCGGCTTTGCATTCAACTCCAGTCTGTGCATGACAACAATCAGCGCCGCCGTAGTTCAATTGGCAGCCTGGCTGGCTGGCTTTACGATGTCTATAGAAGAGTGTGTGGAAAGAAGCAGGACAGGCACCAAGCATGCTATTGTCGGATTTTTTTTTTCGGGGAAAAGAGATATATTAAGCCACATGTGGGTTACCTTGGCTATCGCAGCAACGACAGTCTAGGGTACATTGCTCAACCAGAGCTCACTCCTACCCTGAACCCTACCAAATTTAGCTAACTCATGGCTTGCTGTGTTAGCCTCGCGGCTAACCTTTTCGATCTTTACATCACTCTCCCGGATCAAATCACGGATGACACTAACTCTGAACGCATATACCGAGGTATTTGGGGTGCTCTTCTTGATCAGCTCAATTGCCTCAGCACAATCAGATTCTATTACGATCTTCGAAGTCGTCCATTGAAGAGCTAAGCTCAGACCCTCCTCAATGGCCAGAAGTTCAGTAGCATCACTGCAGTGCCGCAGCACATGGCAGGCAGCAAAGATCATGTCCCCTTGGTGATCGCGGAGCACCATCCCGATCGCTGCACCGTCACTCGCGAAGGCGCCATCAGTGTTGAGCTTAGTCTCACCAGTTCCGGTCGCATCCACTTCTTGCGCACCTTCTGTCGGCCATCCCCTTTATGATCTGCTCGTTTGAAACCAAGCTCCGGCCTCACCACCATCTTCCCCTTGGTCACATCTGCATCAGGGGTTTGTTTAATTAGCATTAAGGAATTCAAATAGCTTACCAGGAAGCACCGGGAACCCTCAATTGACGGGCAGGGTTTATCATCAGGGGTTTATGATTCTTTTTTTTGAGTGATATATATTTCTATATATGAAGGTGTAGTTGTGTACACCTTATGGTAACCAGAGGAGTTACAAGGGGGTTGGGGATGGATTTACAATCCAGGGACAGCCCTGGAGGGGGAAAAAAAGAGGAAATAAAACAAAAGGGCTCCTATTGAGCAAGAAGCTTGTCAGCCCATAGCTTGATCTGTGGTTGCAGCTTAGTCGATCGTTTGCTCCAGAGCAACAACTCATTGGCGATCTGGCTTAGAAGCGCTTGTCTAGTAATTTGCTTATGGTTGAACACCCTGTCGTTCCTCGCTTTCCATAAGCCATGAAAGCATGCCGCGGCGCAGACCGACCAAGTTTTGGATATAACTGATCCCTCAGTGATGATGATGAACTGGCTGATGGAGCTAGCATTTGCTGCGCATTGGGCTTGTCCGAGCTGTTCCCAGACCCATGTAGATTGCTTGCAATGTAGGGTGATATGATGTATTGATTCTAGTGCTGGGCACTGGTCGCATCCCGCATCTGAGCACCAGGTCTTCTTCACCATATTATCCTTGGTATTTAGCCTTCCTCGAAAAGCTAACCATAGGAAAAATCTGTGCCTAAGAGGGATGACCTTTTGCCATACCCATTTGTATCCCTCCCAAATCAAACCTCGGTCTGTGAAAAGCCTGTAGAAATCCTTTGCTGTAGGCTGCTTACCAGTTTATGATTCTTATTAGTTAGGATTGCATGCAACAACTTCTGAGGCACACACATGGAAGATGCGTCATGTAACTGAAAACTGACCATTCGAGTTTTATAAAAAAAAATGGCCAATATAATACGACTCTTTTTCTAAAAAGTTTGGATGATACATGCCACATGCCAGATGACCAGTTGTTGACCGGAAGGACATGTATGGTAGCTTTCGTATAAGCAGAAGGTTGCACGTGCTTTCTAAACAGAAGTTAGTTTTGTTTTCCTGTGGTCCAGATAAGAGATAAGTGAGAACAGTAGTTAGTTAAGAACGTGATAAGTAGAAAATTGTACTAATGCCTAAGGACATATAGAATGGTAACATCTTACCAATACCGTATAGAATGATATTGCCCGGTTAATCGGTTTGAAGAGAGATAACTGAAATAGGAAAAAAATGTTAGCCTTATCCTAACCGACAAAAGATTTCTTAGAAAGAAAATCCAAGACTTCTTCTCTATTGTATGAGATGTCTTGACATCTTAATCACATGTTTTGTAGTTAATTTTAACAACATATAATTCGATGATGTAAACATTAGTTGCTAGAGATAACTTAAGAGACGATATATTGTACACTGTGTTTTTACATCTCATTAATATGACGTAATCTAAATAAGAAATGGCCATCAATTACACATTAAAAACCTACAACTCCAGAAATCAGTAAGTCACTTACATAATTAAACCCGAGAAAACATTACATTACATGCTCTAGATCTTCCTCCCGGGAAATAATGTTTTCGTGGAGAAACTAAACTAATGACAAAAGAATTTTACATGTCACGGTAAACGTACGATCTGACCAGAAAGTGCGTAAACAAGAAAATACGAGTGAATGCATGCATCACTAAAGGTGTTGTCCCTGTCACACCGTCTATACTGAATCACACATATTGACCCATTGTATGGGTGGAAGCAGATCAGATGCTGATTAGATAGTACTTCCCACACCCATTTTCATATTTTTTAAACGAATACAGATGTGATTATGAATGTCGTCGAATACCAATGTGGAGCAAATGTACTCGAATATGTAAGGGGGCCAGATGTTTTCTATGTTCGAAATGGATATGACTTGTGTCCTATAATAATTCAACTATAGAAGGTGGAGAGATAAATATACATAGATGGTACACAATAGTTTCAAGTTCATTCACAGAAAAATTGATCCTTTGTTAGTTTTTTAGTTGGGTAATTGGCATATTGGGCTAGAGTTAGTGAAATTGGCTCTTAAAAAATTATTCGAATACTGATTTATCCATTAATATTTCCAGATTTCCTTCAAAATTCACTATAACATTTTGGAAAAGGACGTTTAGACCCTGACCTGGACCAGATCTGCCGCCGCCACATGGTCATCTGTTGCAATCACACACTCTGCAGGAGATAACCACCTCCTCCGCGCCACCATACTTTCAAGTCGCCGCTCCAAAGGCCCTCGATCTGGAGCCCGTCGGCCACAAGAGAGCACAGAGGGGTGGCTGCAGCGACCAGAACAGCCCAGCTGAGAGCACCGGATCCCCGCCGTCCATCGTCATTGGCATCGAGCCACAGATGTCAGAGGAGAGAGGACGCAAAGTACCGCCGCCGCTGTAAGAAGAAGCTGCCGCTGCCACGGAGTTGTATTTGTATTTGTAAAACAAATCCAGATATTTACCACTTAATTTCCCATCTTCATCCAGATCGGTATATTTCCACATCCATTTTCTTTTCCAGATACAAATGTCGGATAATTTGGATTATTCCCACCATTAATTATACGGTTCCATCCTATGATATCTCTGTCACTCAATCTTATTCAGGCACATGCAATGGTATGGGGGCGAGCTTCTCACCTTGACAAGGCAAAATAGAGAGGTTTAGTGTTGCAAACTTGCCGAGGGGGACAATTTGACTAAATAGTAAATATGTAAGAAATTAGTGCTCTAGTGTCTGGTGTTCATAACTCCTAACCTTGGGTGTGGCTAATGACACCGGTCCAGCCTGAATAGTGGTTTAGAACACGAGCTCATGATGCCTGGTTTTATGAACGAAACAAAGTCTACATTTTTAGAACTAAGAAGTATTTTAAAAAGATAATCTCGGTTTTCTCCAATTACATCCAGGCATCGACTCAGCCGCCGCCTCCAAGAAAAAGACCTAGCCGCCTCCACTTCAGCCTCCTCCATAGATCGGTTCCCCCTCCTCCGGCCGGCTTCGCCGGCGTCGGGAGGAGTGGGGAACCCGATCTATGTGTGGAGTTTTCAATAAAAGTAGTCTTTTCAGTAGTCTATGTTAGGGTTTTGGTAGCCGCCTTCTTGTTGGTTTCCCCTCAATGGAGATGGCATCGTCTGCAATAAGTGATCTTCGGCCTTTCGTTCGGCGACGAGATCTTCTTCCCGGCGTCAATGGTGGTGTTGAACAATCACAATTTTCTAGGTATGGGCCTTCGGATCTTGCTTCGCCACATCGATTTTGGACCTTTTGTCGCTGTTACCGCGAGGATGATTATCCTCGCAGCTTTTGTCCCGGCTGCTACGTCCTCGACAATGGTGATTCGTACTCTCGGCTCTCCATCAACAACGACAAAGCTAGTCGGTTATTATTCCCTGACATACTGGTGTTGGTACTCTTGCCGATGTTGTATGACTGCTTTAATGGTTGCGTGCGTGCACGCAGTCTTGGCATTGCGGCTCAAAAAATTATGGGAGAACTTTCGTCGGTATCTACAGGTTTATGGTTCGTTATCTATCTTTGGCTGCCTTCAGAAAAGTACAAGATTGTGTTCTGGAAGAAGAAAGAAATTGAAGACCTCGAAGATTCGTTACTATCTTTTAGACTTTATTTTGTAATCGTTGGAGTCAGTTCATGTATCTCTACCATGTACTATTTATTGCTATGAATATATGTGGTATTGATTGTAAAAAAAAGTATTTTAAAAAGATATGCGTCTCGTACACCTAGATATCTTTGTACGTGTTGTAGTAATTTTCATGGGTATATCTTTTTTGGTTGCTATCTACACACGGAAAACAAATGTGGGGAGCAAACTAGACTGTTTATTCCCTTGTAGAGCCACAATAATTTTCCCGTGGGTGGAAACGTAACATTTTTTTTTGTAGATATGCAGAAGCATATATTGCATGTTTCTACATTTTTCTAATTTCCTAATCATCATTTACGACATTTGAAAACTCCAGACCAACTAAAGCCCAGGAGCCAAGTGCGCGTTTGGTAACCTGTAGTTATTTCCTGCACCACTGGCGCAGTGGGAAGAAGCCCCCTGCGCGTCCAAGACGGGCCATGGGCCATTAAAGCCACATTATTTGGTAGCCTTCATAGAGACTTTTCGGCCCCGTGGAGATTTGGGCTCTGCCCGTTTGGTAGGTCGGTTTCAGGCCTTGTAGCAGCCCAAAACGGCGCCATTACTATTTGGTTGCAACCCATAATCCTCTTCTGCTTACATCTTCCCTTCAGTGGTGAGGTTACCAGCGATCAACAGCACAAGTAAGAACACAATCATAGACGACGGAGAACTTAGCATTGATCATAGACGACAAAAGTTCACGACACACCATTTTGCAGATACAATCATAGTTCTGGACACGGGAGACAGAATCATAGTTCAACACACTAGACACGAACAACAACTAGACACGACGTGGTACCATGTTAGCTTCAAACATGATGCTCGGAGACGACACACCTGGTGTCATCGCCATGGTACGGGCACCTGCTCACCACCTCAGTGCAGGTGTGGTCGAAGATGACCACACTGTACTCCAAGGAGGACACCTTCCTGAAGGTGAGAAATTGGCCTACCTTGAGATGATGGGCGACGAAGAAGGCCGTCCATCCCTGATCGATGAATGCGTTATTGCCTTCTCTCCTCGTAGTCATCCTCCAGTTGCATCCACCATTGGTGGTGACAATGATGTTGGAAGGAATTTTCTCCGAACCACTTGACAAAAGCTTTAGAGATCATGAGCGGGCTGAAGGTGGGCTTGAAGATGGTGCGGAGGAAGTAGTCCGAGCCTGCCTCCTCGTGGAAGTGGCTGATCTTAGTCGGCCTTCCACGACGCTTCTTCGTCGGTCCCTCGCCGGGAACCTCAGCAGGTGACCCAAGCATGATCTTCTCAGTTTGCCAGAAGAACACATGCCATTAGAGGTGTGCATGCTCATAAGTAGTTTAGATGAAAACGGACATTGATAACATTAGTAAGGCCTCATACATTTGCTCACACTGTAGGCATAGGGAGTGGCCACAAACTAAGTGTAGTGTGCAACGACTGTGGCACACATGACTAAGTTTGAGACCACCACCTAGCCTTCCATTGTGCCTTTGTTGAATAATTGGCCAACGCAAATGAGGCCTCATACATTTTGTCACTGTTTCCTGCCAAAACCCACCGGCGGGCAGCGACGAGCAACACGAAGAGCCGGGAGGCCCCAGACGCCGGTGGGCCCTGGTCCCTCGGGCGACGACCCGCAAAGCTCCCGCACACGTCCCGGCTATTGCGAGAGTGCACACCGACCCATACCTCGGTCGAAGGTGTTGGATTGCTTCAATTAGTTTCCTGCATGGCGTACACGTAAACATTAAATGAGCCTCGATCGGCTCTCAGGCCCTGTGAATCGGCTCAAAGAGCCGATTAACCCATGGTTCAATTTGGATCTACGATAACATGGGGATCCTGCTTTATCAATACCAAGTTAAATCGATCTACGACAGTTTAGGGCTTTCACCGCATAACCGGAACATCCTACACGTAGTTGAGCCTGGCAGATACGAAAGATAACAGAAAACTAGTCCTAGAAGGGGCCTAAAAACCAACAGAGTCGATTCCCGGAACATCCCTCTGGGATCAGCAAACCATACCTTACGTACTACTGGATCATTCAACCCGTTTGCAAGGCCTAACCATGCGGATATCAAACTAATCCTTGAGGAACAAGGAACAACCATAACAGATCAGATCTACTAAATAAAGACGAAGCAAGATGCTGCCCTTACATCTAAGATAGGTGCAAAGGCTAGATATTTAAGCAGCTAAGCAAACATATCGAAAAGCATCGATGCAAGCCCCAAAACATCTATGATAATAGTGTTACTCGCCATCAACAAGGCTTTACGAGCAAAACAACGAATAAACTGATACTGCCCAGATCGCAAGATGCGATCTAGGCATGACGCTTACCCGGAAGAAACCCTCGAAACAAGGGGTGGCGATGCACCTAGATTGTGTTTGTTGTGAACCTGATCGTCCTCCTTTCTCAATAACCCTAGGTACATATTTATAGTCCGTGGACTTTCTATCTTTGGAAAACCTAACTGTGTACGAACCAAACTCTATCTCTTAATTCTAAACTGAAACGCGATCTACCATAATGTACAAATACACGGGCAATCTAGCCCAAATTCTCGCACGAGGCTGATTCAGAAACACTTCATGTGCATATCTGATACGTCTCCAACGTATCGATAATTTCTTATGTTCCATGCTACTTTATTGATGATACCTACATGTTTTATACACATTATATGTCATATTTATGCCCGAACTAACCTATTGACGAGATGCCGAAGTGCCTCTGTTTCTGTTTTTGGTTTCAGAAATCCTAGTAACGAAATATTCTCGAATCGACGAAATCAACGCACAGTTCCTATTTTTCCCTAACCATCCGTAACACCCGAGAGCCGCCGAGGAAGCCCCCGGGGGCCCCACACCACACTGGGCGCGCGTAGGGGGCCGCGCCCGCCATGGTGTGGTGGCCCCGTGCCCTCCGAGGCTGCCTTTCCGCCTATTTAAAGCCTCCGTCGCGAAAACCCTATTACGGAGGACGAAACCCACGAAACCTTCCGAGCCGCCGCCATCACGAAGCCAAGATCCGGGGGACAGAGTCTCGTTCCGGCACCCCGCCGACGGGGAAGTGCCCCCGGAAGGCTTCTCCATCGACACCGCTGCCATCTCCACCGCCATCTTCATCACCGCTGCTCCCATGAGGAGGAGTAGTTCTCCATCGAGGCTCGGGGCTGTACCGGTAGCTATGTGGTTCATCTCTCTCCTATGTACTTCAATACAATAATCTCATGAGCTGCCTTACATGATTGAGATTCATATGATGATGCTTGTAATCTAGATGTCATTATGCAAGTCAAGTGAGTTTTACTTATGTGATCTCCGGAGACTCCTTGTCCCACGTGTGTAAAGGTGACAGTGTGTGCACCGTGTGGGTCTCTTAGGCTATATTTCACAGAATACTTATTCACTGTTATGAATGGCATAGTGAAGTGCTTATTTATATCTCTTTATGATTGCAATGTGTTTTGTATCACAATTCATCTATGTGCTACTCTAGTGATGTTATTAAAGTAGTTTTATTCCTCCTGCACGACATCCGTGTTAGTACTTGGTTTATGCTATGATCATGATCTCTTGTAGATTGCGAAGTTAACTATTGCTATGATAGTATTGATGTGTATTATTCCTCCTACATAAGCGTGAAGGTGACAGGTGCATGCTATGTTAGTACTTGGTTTAGTCGTTTGATCTTTCATGCACTCTAAGGTTATTTAAATATGAACATTGAATTGTGGAGCTTGTTAACTCGGCATTGAGGGTTCGTGTAATCCTACGCAATGTGTTCATCATCCAACAAGAGAGTGTAGAGTATGCATTTATCTATTCTGTTATGTGATCAAAGTTGAGAGTGTCCACTAGTGAAAGTCTATTCCCTAGGCCTTGTTCCTAAATACTGCTATCGCTGCTTGTTTACTGTTTTACTGCCATACTACTGCTCATATTCATTCATACCACTTGTATTTCACTATCTCTTCGCCGAACTAGTGCACCTATTAGGTGTGTTGGGGACACAAGAGACTTCTTGCTTTGTGGTTGCAGGGTTGCATGAGAGGGATATCTTTGACCTCTTCCTCCCTGAGTTCGATAAACCTTGGGTAATCCACTTAAGGGAAACTTGCTGCTGTTCTACAAACCTCTGCTCTTGGAGGCCCAACACTGTCTACAAGAATAGAAGCACCCGTAGACATCAATATCCTCCAAGCCCATCTCAATCGCGGCCCATCTTCTGATTTGGCTAAAATCTGGTGATAACACATGCCCCCTGGTTTTGGCAATAATAATTCCAAAACCACTCTGTTTTCCTTCATCGGGTCACGCGTTGCATAGCAGAACCGCTACAGTGCCCTTTCATCATGATGCCTTGCCTTCTCAACTTCTCAACACTGCACGATTTGACAGTTTTGGCACCGCACCCTCGAAACTGCCACAGCATTGAATCATATTTCACTACATCCCCTTTATTTAAACTCATCCGAGCAGTTCGCCTCTTCATTCCCCTGTTCCGCATTAGCAATCGATACTCTCTTCCTCTGCCATGGACTCCTCCTCCTCCTACTCCTCGGTTCTTTCCTCCCTCTCTTCCTCCTCCCGAGAGCCGACGCCGGAGTACGACCCGATTGCGGCGTACGAGGCCCTCGCCCCACTGTGGTGGGACGAGGCGGACTGGGACTTCTCCGTCGGGTCGGAGGATGACGAGTCCTTGACCGACGGGGAGGACAACCTCCACTTCCTCATCGACGGGGATTTGGAGGAGGAGAGCGACGACGACGCTCTCTGGGGCGAGGACATCTCCTCCGCCGAGGAGGAGGAGGAAGTGGAGGAGGACACCTCCTCCGACGAGTATCCGCCGGTGAAGCGCTTCCGCGCCGGGTCGGAGGATGACGACGACGACGACGAAGACGAAGCCCCTGCCGGCGGCTTCCGCAGCGACGAAGACGTCGCCGGCAGCAGCGCCGAGCGACGAGGGCAGCGACGGCGAGGGCGGCACCGGCCCCTAGATTAGGGAGTACTAGTATAGGGCTAGTAGTAGTAATTTAGGTAGTAGATCATCCTTTTGAGAGCAATCGGCTCTTACTTGTAAAAAACCCTCTTATCAATGAAGAATGCTTCCCAATTTGGTTTTTCCGATTGTCCAATTCGAATTTTCCGATTGTCAAAGTAGGTCAACGCACAAAGAGCCGATGGCAACGCATCGGTCTTTATCATAAAACGCTAGCAAGGCCAGACTCCGTTAGACAGGTCTAAACGGACATTCCCCAAATTCAAACGGCAACCTGTGACCCTCATCCAAAGGACCAAACTCAGATCCCCAATTTCCCAACGAAATTCAACTCGCGGCAACGCGAATCCCAGATCCCCAACCGCGCAGATTCATCCCCGCCAGCGAATCAGATGGCGGAATCGTCCAACGCCAACGCAACAGTCTCTGGCCTGAAGGTAATCTTTAACTGCCCCTCGCCATCCGAGCATAATGTTAGAATTAATAGCAAACATCTGAATTAATGCCTTATTCCACCATTAATTTTAGGTTTCAGACATTCTGTTGCCGCATCCTTCTCTTCCAGACTCTCTTTGTCTTGGCCCCCGTACTGTCGAGGGTCCTGCCCGTTTGATTTCTTGCGAGGCTCGTAGGATCCCTTTCGTGAACCAGGATTTAGATCTAACTTCTTGGGCCGACTGCTTACGAGCCTGGCCTAACCCTCCTGAAGATTGGGTTTCCTGGTACAGTAGAGTATCCAAAACTTATCAATCCACATGGGAAACCACAGGAATAGCCGATGCTCTGTCCTTATCATTGTCTCCCCTCGAGAAGCATGAAAACCTTCTAAAAACCATCGGCTACTTCTGGTCTGATGCTCTGAACTGCTTCATGTTTGGCCACGGCCCCATGACACCAACTCTGCTAGATGTGGTAATGATCACTGGCTTAGACATTACATCCCCCAGCCCCTCTGCTTTTATGCTGCCACGGGTCCCTTTCAAGCTTTCTTCCAAAACAGAGTGCACAAACGGTGCTTACCTTCACCACATGAAAAATAAAGGCCCTGTAAAGAGAAAGAACACACGCCTTCCTAAATTTGTTGGAACACTTCATATTCTGTGGCCCTTCACTTGCTCCGACCAAGAATTATCTCCCTTGGCCTATGAACTTGCCAGAGGCACTCAGCTTGGCATCGGCAAACTGTTCCTTGGAGAGGTCTATCGATATCTCCAACTAATGTCCGTCAAACTATATTCCCAAAGAACAGTCAAAACAGGAGGTCCCTGGTGGTTTATTCAGCTATGGGCTCAGCTGTATTTCCAGAACCATATCCCGAACTTCCCACTTTTGGCTACTCGCACCTTTCCAGATGCTAACGGGAAGCAGATCCGATGCACTAGCTACGGCCAAGCCCTATATAGCCTTCCAGGTAGTAAACTGATCCCCAAAGAAGCATCAAAGTGGTTCAGCATTTTCTTCCACGGCCTGGATAATCCTCTCTTCTTCCCTACACGGAATCTGAGAATTTTGAGAACCCAGTCTCCTTCAGGCTAGACAGCTTTGCCGATGACACCAGCACCCGGCAATTGTATTCCACCATGATCCGTCCCTGCTTCCTTCCAGTTGGCATGAGCACATCAAACAGGATCATCAAACCTGGTTATGAATCCTACCAGCCGGTCATAGCAGCCCGGCAGTTTGGTCTTGGGCAGGTGTCTCCCCATTTCTTCCTCCACCACTTAACAGAGAGCAGAGCTGACTTGCCCGATATCCTCACCGGTCAGAGGTGTTACTCCTTCTTTGATGCTCTAGCCATCCCAATCCCTAACAACCTCTCTTTTACCTCGACAACCGACGGTTTTGAGACTTGGTGGTCAATGTGGAAAACTCATGCCTTCAGGAGAGCTCTGGGACCGTTGCTGAAACAACTCGATGCTGAATACATTATCCCCGCAGAACAGGTACTACCACTCGTAAATTTTCTTGAAGTGGCTTACAATGATTTTTATAACCTTGCTCTGTCTCCTTGCAGCAACAAGATGGTCCAGAACCTACACATGCCGACGGCTCCCCCTTTGAATTCTTCCCACCGGCTCCTATGGTCCTCTTCTGCAAAAACTCGCCACCCTTGAAAAAGGTCGTGATGCAGAGCCAGCCGATTTTACCAAAATCGGCTTCCAAGAGCAAAGTATCTTCCGGGCCAGCTGCCCCCCGAGCCTCAACCAAGGCGAGAACGTCGGTAAGGAAAGTAGCCGCCAGGAAAACTTTGAAGCGCCGGAGCCCTTCTCCAAGCCAAGAGAGCTTGCACGTACGTTGATCCATGCCTTGACTGATTTAATCTATCCTCATGGGCTTCTGCCAACATGCTTGTGCTTACTAACTCTTTTTTTTTATGTATAGGCCTCCACCGAAGACAACTCGAGCGAGGAGACACCATCCAATCGAGGGGATTCGAGCTCGGACAACTCTGGGAAAATCACCATGCAGAGCCAGCCAGATTTGCCACCATCGGCTTCCAGGAAAAGGCCAGTTCCTGAACCTGTTGCCCCCAAGCTCCAATCAAAGCGGGGCAGGGTGTGAGCCTCAAGAGGACTCGAAAGGAACCGCAAGCCCCTTCATCAAACCAAGAGGCTTCAACTGTAATTAACCTCCATACTCTCCCCGGCTCATCTTTCGTGCTAATCCATTTCTGCTCACGTCGGCTAACCACCTCCTTTGCAGCCTGATAACACTTCCAGTGGGGGAGTCGAGGAAGTACAGATGCCCTCCGCGAACCTGGATCCAGTAGTCTCTGCCGTTGACAAGGTCGCCGATTTGGCCAAGCCCCCAGCAGAAACACAAGAGCCGATTACCTCATCATCGGCTGTCCCCCTGGTCTCAGGAGAGGTATACTCCTTTCGTTTGGCTTACCCTTCCCTTTTGCTGCATACTGACGCTGTTTCTGTTTGTCAGGGTTGTGACCTTGCGGGCTTGCTGACGTTCGACCCTGAATCCATCGAACCAGCTCCTTCTACGGCATGCGATGAGCCACGACCCAGCGCTGTCCTACGCCAATTCCAGCGTCTCAAAGCCTTGCTTTCTTCCCCGATCGAGACGTTGGTCGAAGACCCCGATGAGGTGTAACTCACACGTTCGTTGGGAACCCCAAGAGGAAGGTATGATGCGCACAGTGGCAAGTTTTCCCTCAGTAAAGAAACCAAGGTTTAATCGAACCGGAGGAGCCAAGAAGCACGTTGAAGGTTGATGGTGGCGAAATGTGATGCGGCGCAACAACAGGGATTCCGGCGCCAACGTGGAACCTCGCACAACACAACAAAGTACTTTGCCCCAACGAAACAGTGAGGTTGTCAATCTCACCGGCTTGCTGTAACAAAGGATTAAACGTATTGTGTGGAAGATGATTGTTTGCAAGGAAAAGTAAAACAAGTATTGCAAGAGATTGTATGCATGTAAAGAATAGGACCGGGGTCCACAGTTCACTAGAGGTGTCTCTCCCATAAGATAAAAGCATGTTGGGTGAACAAATTACACGGGCAATTGACAAATAGAAAAGGGCATAACAATGCATATACATGATATGATAAATATAGTGAGATTTAATCCGGCATTACGACAAAGTACATAGACCGCCATCCAACCGCATCTATGCCTAAAAAGTCCACCTTCAAGTTATCATCCGAACCCCATTCGTATTAAGTTGCAAAGCAACAGACAATTGCATTAAGTATGGTGCGTAATGTAATCGACAACTACATCCTTAGACATAGAATCAATGTTTTATCCTAATGGCAACAAGACATCACAACCTTAGAACCTACTGTCACGTCCCAGGTATCAATGAAGGCATGAACCCACTATCGAGCATAAATACTCCTCTTGGAGTTAAGAGCAAAAACTTGCCAGAGCCTCTACTAATAACGGAGAGCATGCAAGATCATAAACAACACATAATAAACAATAGATTGATAATCACCATAACATAGTATTCTCTATCCATCGGATCCCGACAAACACAACATATAGTATTACAGATAGATGATCTTGATCATGTTAGGCAGCTCACAAGATCCAACAATGAAGCACAACAAGGAGAAGACAACCATCTAGCTACTGCTATGGACCCATAGTCCAGTGAACTTCACTCATCACTCCTGAGGCGACCATGGCGGTGTAGAGTCCTCCGGAGATGAATCCCCTCTCCGCAGGGTGCCGGAGGCGATCTCCTGAATCCCGAGAGATGGGATTACGCGGCGGCGCTCTGAGGTTTTCCGTATCGTGCCTGCAAAGATACGGGAGGCTATTTGTAGGCGGAAGGGTAGGTCAAGAGGCGGCACGAGGCCCAGGGACAAAGCCGGCGCGCCAGGGCCCGCCGCGTCGCCCTGTCACCTAGCCACCTCGTGGCACCACTTCGACTCTCCTTCGGTCTTCTGGAAGCTTCGTGCAAAAATAGGACCCTGGGCGGTGATTTCGTCCAATTCCGAGAATATTTCGTTACTAGGATTTCTGAAACCAAAAACAGCAGAAAACAGAACTGGCTCTTCGGCATCTTGTTAATAGGTTAGTTCCAAAATGCGTAAATACGATATATAATGTGCATAAAACATGTAGGTATCATCAATAAAGTAGCATGGAACATAAGAAATTATCGATACGTTGGAGACGTATCAGCATCCCCTAGTTCTGCTCGTCCCGAGCAGTAAAACGATAACAAAGATAATTTTCAAGTGACATGCCATCATAATCTTGATCATACTATTTGTAAACATATGTAATGAATGCAGCGATCAAAACAATGGTAATGACATGAGTAAACAAATGAATCATAAAGCAAAGACTTTTCATGAATAGTACTTCAAGACAAGCATCAATAAGTCTTGCATAAGAGTTAACTCATAAAGCAATAAATCAAAGTAAAGGTGTTGAAGCAACACAAAGGAAGATTAAGTTTCAGCGGTTGCTTTCAACTTATAACATGTATATCTCATGGATATTGTCAACATAAAGTAATATAACAAGTGCAATATGCAAGTATGTAGGAATCAATGCACAGTTCACACAAGTGTTTGCTTCTTAAGGTGGAGGGAGATAGGTAAACTGACTCAACAATAAAAGTAAAAGAATGGTTCTTCAAAGAGGAAAGCATCGATTGTTGTATTTGTGCTAGAGCTTTGATTTTGAAAACATGAAACAATTTTGTCAACGGTAGTAATAAAGCATATGAGTTATGTAAATTATATCTTACAAGTTGCAAGCCTCATGCATAGTATACTAATAGTGCCCGCACCTTGTCCTACTTAGCTTGGACTACCGGATCTTTGCATGCTATGTTTCAACCAAGTGCCACAAAGGGGTACCTCCATGCCGCCTGTACAAAGGTCTAAGGAGAATGCTCGTATTTTGGATTTCTCGCTTTTGATTATTCTCAACTTAGACATCCATACCGGGACAACATGGACAACAGATAATGGACTCCTCTTAAATGCATAAGCATGTAGCAATGTTTATTATTCTCATATGAGATTGAGGATATATGTCCAAACTGAAACTTCCACCATGATTCATGGCTTTAGTTAGCGGCCCAATGTTCTTCTCTAACAATATGCATGCTCCAATCATTAAGGTGATAGATCCTTCGGACAAGACGGACATGCATAGCAACTCACATGATATTCAACAAAGAATAGTTGATGGCGTCCCCAGAAGCATGGTTATCGCACAACAAGCAACTTAATAAGAGATAAAGTGCATAAGTACATATTCAATACTACGATAGTTTTTAAGGCTATTTTGTCCCATGAGCTATATATTGCAAAGGCGAATGATGGAATTTTAAAGATAGCACTCAAGCAATTTACTTTGGAATGGCGGAGAAATACCATGTAGTAGGTAGGTATGGTGGACACAAATGGCATAGTGGTTGGCTCAAGGATTTTGGATGCATGAGAAGTATTCCCTCTCGATACAAGGTTTAGGCTAGCAAGGTTATTTGAAGCAAACTCAAGGATGAATGCAGCAAAACTCACATAAAAGACATATTGTAAACATTATAAGACTCTACACCGTCTTCCTTGTTGTTCAAAACTCAATACTAGATATTATCTAGACCTTAGAGAGACCAAATATGCAAATCAAATTTTAGCAAGCTCTATGTATTTCTTCATTAATGGGTGCAAAGCATATGATGCAAGAGCTTAAACATGAGCACAACAATTGCCAAGTATCACATTATCCAAGACATTTTAGAATTACTACATGTAGCATTTTCCAATTCCAACCATATAACAATTTAACGAAGAAGAAACTTCGCCATGAATATTATGAGTAAAGCCTAAGGACATATTTGTCCATATGCAACAGCGGAGCGTGTATCTCTCCCACAAAGTGAATGCTAGGATCCATTTTATTCAAACAAAAACAAAAACAAAAACAAACCGACGCTCCAAGTAAAGAACACAAGATGTGACTGAATAAAAATATAGTTTCAGGGGGGGAACCTGATGATGTTGTCGATGAAGAAGGGGATGCCTTGGGCATCCCCAAGCTTAGACGCTGAGTATTCTTAAAATATGCAGGGATGAACCACGGGGCATCCCCAAGCTTAGAGCTTTCACTCCTCTTGATCATAGTATATCATACTCCTCTCTTGACCCTTGAAAACCTCCTTCACACCAAACTTCAAGCAAACTCATTAGAGGGTTAGTGCACAATTAATAATTCACACATTCAGAGGTGACACAATCATTCTTTACACTTCTGGACATTGCATAAAGCTACTGGACATTAATGGATCAAAGAAATTCATCCAACATAGCAAAAGAGGCAATGCGAAATAAAAGGCAGAATCTGTCAAAACAGAACAGTTCGTAAAGACGAATTTTAAAGTGGCACCATACTTGCTCAAATGGAAAACTCAAAACTAATGAAAGTTGCGTACATATCTGAGGATCACGCGTAAATTGGCAGATTTTTTCGAATTTTCTACAGAGACCTGTGCCCAGATTCGTGACAGACAGCAATGCTGTTTCTGCGCAGCGATCCCAAATATAACATCAACTTTGACATAGAAACTTTACTTGGCACAAAAACATGATAAGGAGAGGTTGCTACAGTAGTAAACAACTTCCAAGACTCAACAAAACAAAAATTGATGTAGTAAAATAAACACATGGGTTATCTCCCAAGAAGTTCTTTCTTTATAGCCATTAAGATGGGCTCAGCAGTTTTAATGATGCAATTGCAAGAAATAGTATTTGAAGCAAAAGAGAGCATCAAGAGGCAAATTCAAAACAAATTTAAGTCTAACATGCTTCCTATGCATAGGCATCTTGTAAATAAACAAGTTCATGAAAAGCAAAGTAACAAGCATAGGAAGATAAAACAAGTGTAGCTTCAAAAATTTCAGCACATAGAGAGGCATTTTAGTAACATGAAAATTTTTACAACCATATTTTCGTCTCTCATAATAACTTTCAGTAGCAACATGAGCAAACTCAACAATATAACTATCACATGAAGCATTCTTATCATGAGTCTCATGCATAAAATTATTACTCTCCGCATAGGCATAATCAATTTTATTAGTTGTAGTGGGAGCAAATTCAACAGAGTAGCTATCATTATTATACTCATCATCAAACATAGGAGGCATAGTATCATGAAAGTAAATTTTCTCCTCAATGCTTGGGGGACTAAAAACATCATGCTCCTCAAAACCAGCTTCCCCAAGCTTAAATTCTTCCATAGCTTTAGCAATAATGGTGTTCAAAGAGTGCATGCTAATAACATTGCTACAACTATTTTGCAAACAAAGTTCCATGGGTTTTTTAATTTTCTCTTCAAACACATCATGTCCTAATTCAAGATAAAGTTCATAAAGATCTCTAATTTTTTTGTTGTTTTCCATTATGCCTAACTAGTGAAAATAAAAACAAGTACAAGACTAGACATGATAACAAAATAAATTAAATGCAAGTAACTAATTTTTTTTGTTTTTGATATAGAACTAGTAAACAAGACAATAAGTAAAGTAACTAATTTTTTTGTGTTTTTAATATGAAGCAAACAAAGTAGTAAATAAAATAAAGCAAGACAAAAACAAAGTAAAGAGATTGAGAAGTGGAGACTCCCCTTGCAGCGTGTCTTGATCACTTAACGGCGCCAAAGAGCTTGATGGCGTGTAACTCACACGTTCGTTGGGAACCCCAAGAGGAAGGTATGATGCACAGTAGCAAGTTTTCCCTCAGAAAGAAACCAAGGTTTAATCGAACCAAAGAGGAGCCAAGAAGCACGTTGAAGGTTGATGGTGGCGAAATGTGATGCGGCGCAACAACAGGATTCCGCGCCAACGTGGAACCCGTACAACACACCAAAGTACTTTGCCCCAACGAAACACTGAGGTTGTCAATCTCACCGGCTTGCTGTAACAAAGGATTAAACGTATTGTGTGGAAGATGATTGTTTGCAAGAAAACAAAAAACAAGTATTGCAATAGATTGTATGCGATGTAAAGAATAGGACCGGGTCCACAGTTCACTAGAGGTGTCTCTCCCATAAGATAAAAGCATGTTGGGTGAACAAATTACAGTCGGGCAATTGACAAATAGAAAAGGGCATAACAATGCATATACATGATATGATAAATATAGTGAGATTTAATCCCGGCATTACGACAAAGTACATAGACCGCCATCCAACTGCATCTATGCCTAAAAAGTCCACCTTCAAGTTATCATCCGAACCCCATTCAGTATTAAGTTGCAAAGCAAACACAATTGCATTAAGTATGGTGCGTAATGTAATCGACAACTACATCCTTAGACATAGAATCAATGTTTTATCCCTAGTGGCAACACACACATCACAACCTTAGAACCTACTGTCACGATCCCAGGTATCAATGAAGGCATGAACCCACTATCGAGCATAAATACTCCCTCTTGGAGTTAAGAGCAAAACTTGGCCAGAGCCTCTACTAATAACGGAGAGCATGCAAGATCATAAACAACACATAAACAATAGATTGATAATCACCATAACATAGTATTCTCTATCCATCGGATCCCGACAAACACAACATATAGTATTACAGATAGATGATCTTGATCATGTTAGGCAGCTCACAAGATCCAACAATGAAGCACAACAAGGAGAAGACAACCATCTAGCTACCGCTATGGACCCATAGTCCAGGGGTGAACTACTCACTCATCACTCCGGAGGCGACCATGGCGGTGTAGAGTCCTCCGGGAGATGAATCCCCTCTCCAGCAGGTGCTGAGGCGATCTCCCGAATCCCCCGAGATGGGATTCGGCGGCGGCGTCTCGCAAGGTTTTCCGATCGTGGCTCTCGTACTGGGGGTTTCGCGACGGAGGCTATTTTAGTAGCGGAAGGGTAGGTCAAGAGGCGCACGAGGGCCCAGGGGACAGGCGGCGCGCCGTGGCCCCGCCGCGCCGCCCGTCACCCGGCCACCTCGTGGCCCCACTTCGACTCTCCTTCGGTCTTCCGGAAGCTTCTGCAAAAATAGGACCCTAGGAGGTGATTTCGTCAACCCGAGAATATTTCGTTACTAGGATTTCTGAAACCAAAAACAGCAAAATCGGCTCTTCGCATCTTGTTAATAGGTTAGTTCAAAAATGTATACGACATATAATGTGCATAAAACATGTAGGTATCATCAATAAAGTAGCATGGAACATAAGAAATTATCGATACGTTGGAGACGTATCAGACCCCGAGGAGGTGAAGAGCGTCCTTGAAGAAATCAAGCACCACCTCCCGGTAACGTTGCAGGTGAAACTTTGGCCAGTTGTGACTCTGTCTGTTTACGGGTCCAGGGTGAAGTTAGCTCGTCAGAGAATCAATCTACGCCACGCCCAACTTCCGTTGAAAGTCGATATAGCAGACAAATGTCGGCGGCTTAATGAGAACAAGGCGGTCTTAGATGCCAAAACCGACACCTCTGTCAGCACCGCCGAACTTGAGACCTTGCGAAAGGAACTGGCGGACCTTGAAGAGAGGGTTCGGGCAACCAAACAGCTTATTTATGATAAGGAAGCTCTTATTGCCCGCTCCCAAGAGGAAGCAGAAGGCCTCAAAGCTCAACCGAAATCGATCCGGCAAATACGTGCCCTGAACAAACAATGGTGACGGGCGAGGACGAAGATGACGAGGCCGAGATCGCCGATGTGGATCGTGTCCGTGCCGACGCCCTCCGTGCCTTCGAGGCATTCCTTCCGTAGAGCCTACCCATGTAACCTGATACCCTTGTACTTCAGCATAACTTGATACCTGTTCGTAACAGTTTGTACATCTATAGTCGATGGCTGCGCATCGGCTTTTTGGTCTAAAGTCGATGTCTGTGCATCGGCTGTGCTTTGTGTCCTGTTGGTTTTCATGCATCGGCCCCCATATTTCACTGTCCATCATCCCACATACTTTGGGAAATATTTCTGAGATGCTGGCCATGGCACACGGGAACTTCACACCCTTGTATCTTATCCGTTTAGGTGCCCCCCGAGCCGAATCTTTCAAGTAATTGAAGATATCGCCTCTCTAGTCATCCGGCTCCAGGAACTGTACCTGAACATCGGCTCCACGCTCTCACACTTGTGTTCCTCCGTGAGGATAATTTGGGCCGATTGCTGGAATCGGCCTCCTTTTCAATTGCATTGCACAATGAAGGTTTACACCTTATTTGTGCTCTACTATGGGAGGTGGTCTCCCTACTACGACTACGTGACATGCTTGAGGTGAAATCATTGCCTTTTATTTTTTGGGGCCGATCGCAGCGATCGGCCTTGCCACGTACGTCCATTGACTTTGGTCTTGCACTCTGGGCCGGTGGATAAGACCAGCCTCATCCCGTTTTTTGTAGATTCGATGCGCTCACAGCCGTCCAAACTAACTCCGAGATCGCTCTGGTCGTCTCCGTCCCAAATATTCATGCCAGCTATTGAGATCTCGATCGAGTCATCTGCATGAACGACCTCCACTTTGCTGTCGACGATGAAGAATGATGTAGGGATGGTTTTTCGACCCACAGTTAGATCCACGTTCAGAACGCCTTGTGCTTTGATGCTTGGCCGTTAGTCGCTTAGTGTGACGTTGATTTTGACCGATCTTCGTTAGAGCGTCCCAAACGCCGTAGCATGGAGTATGGCATTATATTGACTGCCGCTCCCGTGTCAACCAACATCTTGCCAGGCTGCCCATTGATATAACCTCTTAGGTACAGGGCCTTCAAATGTTTGTAGCTCCTCTCTCGTGACTTTTCAAAGATAACGCCGCGGCCGCAGCAAACTCGGCACGCACTTCTTCGGTTCTTGGAGCACAAAACTCCGACGGAAGTATGAACACCATGTTTTGCACCGATGCCTTCGCATCGGCTTTTGTTTGTTTGGGGCGCCATTCTTTCTTCTGTGGACGCATCTCCGTCTCCAAAGTTTGCTGAATTTTCACGGATCGGGCCGCGCTTTCCTCAACGTGTACAGGTACTGCGCCTCGGCTTCCTCCAAGCTACGTAGCCGCTGAACCCTACGCTTTGGGAGTGACTGAGTCCATCGGGCACCACCTTGGCCGGTGGTATCTATCTTCTTCTTCATCTTCCGACTCCTCGAAATCTTCCCCTTGAGATGACTCAGCTTGTCTGTTCTGAAATGGGAGAGGTCCTAGACGCCTGAACACTGAAACCTCACTTGTGCCCTTCTTCTGCTGTCTACACTCCGGGCAGTTGTCGATTGTAGGCAATTGGCTCATTCGTGAATCAAAGAATGCTTGAATAAAGGACAATCCTGTCCGTCCATGTCTTCCTGCTCTCTTGACTTCCCTTAGCGCGGGGCTCATATCCTTCGTCGTCTCTATCATATCGACGATATTTTCTGTTGTCTGCATCAGACCGACGATATCTTTCATCATCTATGTCGTACCGCCGGCGTCGGTCGTACTGATGCTCATATTTGTTAAGGAGATGCGCGGAGAGTGGTCGTTGATACCGCACATTTCTCACTTGTTCCTCGGTGATGTACCGTCTATCATCATATCGGGGCCGGTCGCGTGGGCCGGCCTCCTCCTTTTCCTTGCCACGGGAGTGACCGATTTCTTCTTTATCGCTGCCATGGTGGTGTACAGGCCCTGCCATGTTAACACCGAATGAGAAATCCAGCTGACGCTTCATGGAGTGATCGAGTTCCACCATGTTGACGCAGGAAACGGTTGCGTGTCCACTTTCATGGCAAACGACCAAGGATCAAACGGCCTTGTTCTATCGCCGCTTGGATCTGCCGACGAGCTCTTTGCAGTCATTGGTGATATGGGTGAACGAGTGATGCCACTTGCAGTACGGTCTCCCGTTCATCTCTTGAGCCGTAGGGATTTTATGGCCTTCGGGTAACTTCACTGTTTTTCCTTAAGCAATAAATTGAATATCTGCTCCTTTGCTATATCGAAGTCAAACCCTTTTGCTGGCCCTTGTTGTTTCACCCATTTGTAGGACACAGACTGCCCCGAGCCCATTCACACGGCTACTTCCTGGTCTTCAGAGTCCTCAACGTCTTCTGTCTCAACCAGGCCGATCGCGCGTTTGAACTTATCTTGGTACACTGGTGGCGTGCTCATACAATGTTAATTTCTGGACCATGTGCGCCAGTGAATTGTAGTCCACTTGGAAAGCTAGATCCTTGATCGGCGCTGCGAGGCCCACCACTGCCAGACTGCTTCTTTCAGTCAAACGAGCCGAATAACATCGGTTCTTGATAGTCCTGAAACGCTGAATGTATTCCGACACCGTTTCGTTTCGCGTACACTGCGCGATCGGCAATGCCACCGTAGCTTCGAGTGATATTGCACATGAAACCGCTCTTCCGCTTGCCTGTGTCCGGACTGAATCTGGTGGCAACGAGGTGTACCACCCAAAAGATGGTCCTGTGAGAGACTGCGCAAAGAACCTTACACGTAACGGGTCTGATGCTGAAATCATGCTCAGCTGTGCTAAATATCGCTCACATGCTCAATTGAGCTGACCCTTCCGATCCATTGAACTTTGAGAACTCAGGGAGCCGATACTTGGGTGGAATCAAATCATATTCGTTTGGGTACGGCTTGGAATAGCCGACTATTCTCCTCTTTGGCAGGATGCCGAATCGGTCTCTCAAAATTGTACCGATTTGTTCCACGGTATGAGCTGCAGGAGCCGATGACTCGTTCCGGTGGCATATTTAGCTAGCCACGCCGTTTATCGGCGTCGCTCCGAGATCCCTCATGCTGCAATCTGTTCGTGCGCGCCAAGTTACCGCAGTCTCGGTATGTGCACACGTATCCATGTGGATTTCTTTAGGCGGCTCATACAGGAATTGGCAATCGCCAGGATCGCCTCCAACCTTGTAGACGATGTATGCCGGTGAAGCCTGTCGCTCTGGAGCGGCAAGCGCAAATGGCAACTGCGGTCTGGTCTGGAACGGTATTTCTATTGCCTGCCAAAACCCACCGGCGGCAGCGGTTAGCAACACGAAGAGCCGGGAGGCTCCCAAGACTCGTGGGCCTTGGTCCCTCCAACGGCCCGCAGCTCGGTACACGTCCTGGCGGATGCAGGGCGTGCCAACGACCTATACCTGGTCGAAGGTGTTGGATCGCTTCGATTAGTTTCGCATGGTAGACACGTAAACATTAAATGAGCCTCGATCGGCTCAAGGTTACCCAGATCGGCTCAAGGAGCCGATCAACCCATGGTTCATGTTAGATATGCAATAACATGGGTTTCTTGCTTTATCAACACTAAGCTAATTAGATCTACGACAGTTTAGGGTTTTCACCGCATAACCGGAACATCCTACACGTGATTGAGCCTGGCAGATACGTAAGATAACGGAAAACTAACCCTAGAAGAGGCCTAAAAACCAACATGGTGTCGATTCCTGGAACGTCCCTTCTAGGATCAGCAAACCATACCCTACGCGCTACTGGATCGTTCAACCCATTTGCAAGGCCTAACTATGCAGATATTAAACTAATCCTTGAAGAACAAAGAGCAATCGTAACCGATCGAATCTACTAAGTAAAGACAAAGCAAGGCGCTGCCCTTACACCTAAGATAGGTGTAAGGGCAGCTAGATATCGAGGGGCAGCGTAGCTAAGCAAGCAGATCGTAAGAGCATCAATGCAAGCCCCAAAACACCTAACATAAACAATACTACTCGCCATCAACAACGCTTCAGTACGAGCAATACCAGATAACGAATAAACGTATATGCCTAGATCGCAAGATGCGATCTAGGCAGCATGATGCTTACCCGGAAGAAACCTCGAACAAGGGGTGGCGATGCGCTGGTTTGTGTTTGTTGTGAACGTGGTCGTCCTCCTTTCTCAATAACCCTAGGTACATATTTATAGTCCGTGGACTTTCTATCTTTGGAAGTACACCTAACTCGTACGAGCTAAACTCTATCTCTTAATTCTAAACTAAGATGCAATCTACCATAATGTACAGATACACGGGCAATTCAGCCCAAATTCATACACGAGGCCGATTCAGAAATACTCCACGTGTATATCCTTCAAGCCCATCTTCATCACGGCCCATCTCCTGAGTTGGCCAAAATCTGGTGATAACACATGCCCCCTGTTTGGCACACATTCCAAAACCACTGCTTTTTTCTTCACCGTGATTTGACATAACAGCAAAACTGCGTTGCAGCCGACCGCTCCGTGCCCTTTCATCATGATGCCTGGCCTCCTCAACTTCCGCACCGCACGATCCGACAGCTTTGGCAACGCATCTCTAAATCTGCGCATTGAACCGTTGGTATATCCCTTTATTTAAACTCGTCCAGGCAGTTTGCTTCACAGAGCCATCCTCTTCCCCTCGCTCCACGAGCCATCGGCAAACAAAAAACCCTTCTCAGCCATGGATTCCTCTTCCTCATCCACCTCCTCAGGCCTATCCTTCCAGCCCTCCTCCTCCAACGAGCTCGAGCGGAGGTCAATCGATGGCATCTATGAGGCCCGCGCCCCGAGTATTGGGACGTGCGGGACTGGGATTCCTCCATTGAGTCGGAGGACGACGAACCCCTCACCGACGGGGAGGAAGACCTCCAGCTCCTCGCCGACGGGGAGCTGGAGGCAGCAAGCGACGACGACCTCTTTCCCGGGATGGGGACCCCTCCTCCGACGAGGAGGAAGAGCAGAGGAGGAGGAGGAGGACCTCCTCCGAAGAGTACCCACCGGCCAAGCGCTTCCGCGGGGGACGACGATGACGACGACGATGAAGAGGAAGATGAAGCCCCTGCCGGCGGCTTCATCAGCAGCGACGAGGACCTCGCCGGAAGCAGCGCCGACGGTAGCTACGACGGCGACGACGAGGGCAGCAATGGCCCGAGACTAGGGCTAGAACAGTATAGTAATAGTGCATTAGGCACTAGATGATCCATTTTGAGAGCAATTAGCTATTCGTTGTAAAATCCCCCTTCGAATCAATGAAAATGTTCTTCCAATTTGATTTTCCAATTGTCCGATTCCGAATCTTCCAATGGTCAAAGCAGGTCAACGCCCCAAGAACCGATAGCAGCGTATCGGTCCCTCATCATCAAAAGCTCATAGGGCCAACCCGAAAACCAAATTAGACAGGTTTAAGCAGACATTTCCAAAATTCAGATAATAACTTGATGCTGGCTCACAATATTTTGTACCTCTATAGTCGATGGCTGCGCATCGGCTGTCTTTATTCTAAAATCGATGTCTGTGCATCGGCTGTTTCCCCAAAAAAATTAAATTTACTGGCCGATTTCATGAATCGGCCCCCATATTTCACTGTCCATCATCCCACATACTTGGGAAATATTGCTTGAGATGCTGGCCATTGACAGCCATTGGGAACACCTTCGTGTGCTCGAGCATATATGCATTACCCTTCAAAACTTGGTCGACTCTGTACGGCCCTGCCAATTTGGAGACCATTTACCATATACTGCATCCTTAGTTCCCAATGGCAATACAGCTTCCCATACCAGATCACCAACGTGGAACTCCTTCGGTCTCACCTTCTTATTATATGCACGAGCTACCTTGGCTTTGTTCTCTTTAATCTTCTCAAGCGACCATAGCCTGAGCTCCGTCACATCCTCAATGCTATCACTCATCAAGGCTGCATACCCTTCAGATGTCAAATCATTCTGAAACGCAACACGTCTCGATTCAACCGTGATTTCTCAGGGTAGCACAGCTTCTTGTCCATAGACCAGATGATATGGCGAGGTTTTGATCGCTCCATGACATGACATACGGTAAGCCCACAAAGCCTCTGACAATACCTCGTGCCAACGTCTAGGATACTCGTCGATCTTTCTCTTAATCAGCTTGATAAGGCTCTTGTTGGACGCTTCAGCTTGTCCATTTGCTTGAGCATAATATGGAGACGATCGGATCAGCTTAATTCCCAGGCCCTCGCAGAATTCTCTGAACTCGTTGGAAACGAAAACCGAACCTCCATCGGTCGTGATAGTCTGGGGAATTCCAAATCTGTGAATGACATGTTCCTTCACAAAACTGATAACATCTTTCGATGCCACTGACCTCATAGGGACGGCCTCCACCATTTAGTGAAGTAATCTGTAATGGCCAACACCCACGTATGACCTTTGCTCGAAGGAGGATGTATTTTGCCGATCATATCCATGCCCCACCCTCGAAACGGCCACGGTTTGATGATAGGGTTCATTGCTGATGCAGGTACCATCTGAATGCTCCCAAACTTCTGACATGCTTGACATCCTTTATAATAAGGGCACCGCTAGGGATCGGCTCCTGATAGGAGGCTATCCATCGGACCAACGTCCGGCCGTACGATGGAAACTTGGATGGACGTCCCGCATGACTCTTTCTACTGGATTGCATGCTTCCAGTAACTACTCCATTGACAGCCTAACGCGATTGCATGCTTCCGTAATAACTACTCCGTTGGAGTTTCAAAAAAAAAACTACTCCGTTGGCGCTAATTACTCCAGCAAGATTTACCCGCGCTGTAGTACTAGTAATTCAACATTCTAATTATAATTTATTTTCATACAGTAAATAATAATTACATTTTCCCAGACACGGAAACATATTTGTTTTGCCATGGTAGCATTATTTTCCATTAATAGAAGCATCGTTTTTTTGGGAAAAAATAATTGCTAGTGTTGTTTTCAATCGAAAGTAGTGTTTACTTTTCCTTTACCAATCAAACTGTATTTCCAAAGTTTTTCAATATTGCTTCCGCTTTAAAAAAAAATTCCAATTGTGGTGAATTTTCTAGAGCAACTAAATTTTGATTTCTACTAGAAACATTTTGCTTCGTTTAGATAACCAGATGCTTCCAATACAACTAGTCATGGTTTCCATATAGAAGTATTTACATCCTTCAAAAAATATTCTTGGAACAAAGAAACAAATGTTTCTGTGTGTATCAATTTGCTTCCAATGAAACAAATGTATATTGCTTCCAAATACTGACAGATATTTCTTCCATCAATATTGCTTGCACAAGAAAGTGTTTGCTTCCAATGAAACAATATATGTTTCTAGCATCATTGCTTCGAAAAAAGAACTGAATTTGCTTCTAAAGGAAATAGTATTAGCTTCTACTAAAATTACATTGTGCTTCGATATACAATAATGAGACATTGGGAAGTCATGCTACTCGACCCCGAAACTTAGAAACCGCCCGCTAGGACGATGCATGCTTGAACATGGCACCACTGTGTAGACAAATGTTTTCGAGAAGGAGTATCAACGAGATCAGGTCAACATCCTCGAACGACGAAGAATGATGGGGGCTCATCGATGGATTGCCTGCAGTCATCGCCTGGTAGAAACAAATGGATGTGTGTAAGAGACATATGAAGCATGGATGCTCTAAATCAAAACTAGGATACTTAGGAAGCATGGATTCTCGAACGCAAAATTGTGTATTATCACAACATATATGATACTGATTGGAAGCATCGATTTTCGGAAGCACCTAATACGGCCGTAGTATAGCCTGATCAGCAATCTATACTAGGAAGCATGTTCAAAACAAAAGCAACCACTGGTTCTATGAACCAGCATGTGCACACAAATTACATTGCCGCAACCACCAGTGACTGGATCTATGAACTAGCACCTAAAATTACTTTCACAAATAATTACGACAGCATATGGATTTTATAAATCTTGTAAAGCGTCGAAATTATAGACAGATTGGGATCAAAGTCAAAAGAAATTACCTACAGCCACACTGTGTAGTCCTTGAATGGATCGAGAGGATGGTTGGGACAAGTTTAAGCAGACTTCGGCCGGCTGCTCTGGCCGAAGTATAGCCTGGTTGACCCGTCTAAGCCGCCGACCATAAGGCGGCGGGCGCCGGTGGCCAGAGATGCCAAAAGACGGTTCGCCACCGGCGGCACCACATGCCTACCAGTGCACGAGTCGATCGACGAGGATCGGCGCAACTATCACCGGCGGATGGAGGTATGCGTCACGGCGAGGAAAGGTGATGCGCGATCGGGCGAGAAGAATTGTGGCGGCGGCAAGGCTAGTAGATGGTGTGTGGTAGGTGCCAATTTGGGGAGGCGCAGAAAGAGTCCGGCCATAATTGTTGGGATGGATTAGGGGAGGCGCTCAATTAGGAGAGTAGTACGTGGGGATGATCCCTGGTGGGAAAAAAATCACCGAAATCTGGGCCCGTTCGATGGAAATGGGATGGACGGTTTGGGAGGGGTCCGTTGATTTGTTTCCAATCAGAATACGATAGATAGGGTTTACCTTATAATAATTAAAACAGTCCTCAAGCATGGTGGGCCAATAAAACCCTGATCGTTTGATCAGCCATTTCATCTTATGAGCGATTGGTGAGTTCCACAAGCACCTTCATGTACCTCATGTAAGAGCCGATTCGACTCGGCTGGTCCCAAACATTTGAGAAGTAAGCCTTCCAAAGTCCTGTAGAACATGTCATCTCCAATAAGGACATACTTCATGCCTTGTATCTTATCCATAGGTGCCCCCAGCCGAATCCTTGGAATTGAAGATATCGGCTCTCCAATCATCCGGCTCAGCCTGTACTGGACATCGGCTCCATCCATACGTCCTGTAACTGACGCCATCTGTGCGAGATCATTTGCCTCGGTATTTTGCGACCTTGGGATCCAATTGATGTTTATATATTTAAATTGTGCCATCAGCTCGCGGCATTGCATCCATAATGGGAAGAGCGACTCGCTCTCACATTTGTATTCTTCCGTGAGTTGGGAAATCACCAATTTGGAGTCTCCAAAAAGTTCCACCGCCTCTGCCCCGGCTTCCAATAGCAACTCCATTCCCTTGCATATAGCTTCATACTCAGAACATTATTGGTGCAAGGGGTAGATAACCTGATGAAAAGGAAAATGTTGCCCCCCGGGGCGACACGATTAAAATACCGATGCCACAACCACCATCACAAACCGATCCATCGAAGAACATGGTCCACGCCCGCACTACGTCCGTGTCATTCGTTCAGCAATAAGATCGGCCAATGCTTGTCCCTTGACTGCTTTCGCGATACCGGATATCAAATTCCGATAATGCAAACATCCATTTGCCGAGTCGGCCTTTCAACACAGGAGCCGACAACATATGCTTGATGACATCCGATTTGCAGATGACGATAATCTCCGCAGTGAACAAGATGTGGTGAAGCTTGGTGCAGGTAAAAAACAGGCAGAGGCACAACTTCTCGATCTCAAGGTACCTCGTTTCTGCATCCAACATCCTTCTGCTGAGGTAGAAAACCACTCTCTCCAGACCATCATAAACTTGCACCACCACTGAGGCGATGGAGGTGTCAGCTACTGACAAGTAAATGTAGAATGGCCTGTCTTGCTGTGGTGGAACCAACACAGGTGGCTTCGTCAGATATTCCTTAATCTCGTCAAATGCTTGCTGTTGCTCTGCCCCCCAGCGAACTCAGCTCATCGGATTCAATTTTTACCAGCCCCATGAACGGCTCAATTCGTCCGACAGTTGGAGATAAACCTTCTCGACAAAAATGATCTTGCCGATGAGACGCTGGAGTTCCTTCTTCGTGGTAGGTGGCTTCGCACACCCTCCCCGACTCTTCGGCCGATCTCAATTCCGCGTTCATGAACCAAGAAACCCAAGAATTGACCGGCCGTTACACCAAAAGCACACTTCTTTGGATTCATTCTTAGTCCGAATTTTCTAGTGTCCGGTCCAGGACACGTCGCAAATCCTCCAAGTGTCCTTCCACTGGAGACACTTGACTACCACGTCATCGATGTAAATTTCACCAATTTGCCGATTATATCATGAAAGATGTAATTCATGGCTCTTGGCATGTTGCGCCGCATTTTCAGCCAAACGCCATGACCACATATTCAAACAAGCCCACCGATCCTGGCACTCTGAATATATCTTCTGGAGCCATGAAAATTTGGTTATAACCGGCATTGCCATCCATGAAACTTAAAACCTTATGACCAGCAGCCGCATTGATTAATGTCTCTGCTACTGGCATTGGGTACTCATCCTTTGGCGTGGCACTATTGAGATTCCAAAAATCTATGGCGATGCGCCCATCGGCCATCCTTTTCTCCACAGTACGACATTAGAAACCATTCAAGATACCGCACGGCCCGATGAACCCCTCGCTCAACATTTTCTCGATCTCTTTCTTGACTTCTTCTAAAAATTTCGGCCTTCATCCGTCGCTATTTGCCGGACGTCGAAATCCTTTCTTCAGAGGGAGCCAATGCTCAATGATGCTCCTGCCTAACCCAGGCATCTCTGTATCCATGCAAAACAATCACTCCTTCAACAAGGCTATCATCGGACCCCTTGCGGATCTAATTTTTTGCTGATAAATGTTGGTCGTGGCTTATCCCCAGACCAATGTCAATCTCTTCTAGCTCATCGCCCATAAACCCATACCCTAGTCCGTCACTGTTAGATCAATACTGAACACAGGCAAAACGCATGGTAAGGATAATTTTGGCCGATTGGCCGAATCGCCTCCTTTGCCATTGAATTGCACAATAAAGGTTTACACCTTATCTGTACTCCCACAACTACGTGACATGCTTGAGGTGAGATCCTGCTTATTATTTTTCTGGGGCCGATCGTGGGATCACCTTTGCCACGACGTCCGTCGACTGTCTTGCTACTCTCGGTCGGCCAGACCAGCCTCACCCCGTTTTTTGTCACCTCGATGCGCTCACAGCCGTCCAGCAATCCAGTAGATCGGCTCTTGGTCGTTTATGTCCCAAATACTCATGTCAGCTGTTGAGATTTCGATCGAGTCATCTGCATGAACGACCTCTACTTCATCTCCATCCCACCGTATCAAGCATTGGTGCATTGTGGATGGAATGCAAAAGCAGAATCCAATCCCTTCCCTAGCAGACCCTAGGTGCTTTTGTCAGCGACGATGAAGAACGACGTAGGATGGTTTTTCAGCTAGTTAAGTCCACGTTCAACGCCTCGCGCTTCGATGCCCGGCCGTTGAAGTCGCTTAGTGACGTTGGTCTTGACTGATCTTCGCAGAGCGTCCCAAACGTCGTAACATGGAGTATGGCATTATGTTGACCGCTCCGTGTCAACCAGCATCTTGCCGACAGGCTGCCCGTTGATATATCCCTTAGGTACAGGGCCTTCAAATGTTTGTACCCTCTCTTGCGGTTTTCAAAGATGACTGGTCGGGGCCGCAATCCAACCGAGCCACTGGCACTTCTTCGATCCTTGGAGCCCAAAACTCGATGGAAGTATGAACACTATGTTTGCACCATGCCTTTGCATCGGCTTTTGCTTGTTTGGGGCGCCACTCTTTCTTCTGTGGACGCAGTTCCGCTCCAAAGGCTGAATTTTCACGGCCAGATCGGCCGAGCTTTCCTCAACGTGTATAAGTACCGTGCCTCTTCCTCCAAAATACGTAGCCGTTGCACCCGCGCTTCGGGAGTGACCGAGTCCATCAGTGGCACCACCTTGGCCGATGGTATCTATCTTCTTCGTCATCCGACTCTCGAAATCTTCCCCTTGAGATGACTCAGCTTTTCTGCTTGGGATGGGAGAGGCCCTAGACGCCTGAATACCGAAACGTCTCCTTGTCCTTCCGTCCGCATTCGCTGTCGATTGTAGGCAATCGCCCATTCGAATCCCAAGAATGCTCGAAGAACGGACAACCCCAATGTCTGTCCATGTCTTCTTGTTCTCTTGACCTCCCATTAGCACGGCGCTCATATCCTTCGTCGTCTCTATCATACCGACGAGATTTTCTGATCGCATCGACCGACGATACTCTTATCCGTATCGTATCGCCGACGCTGGTCGTACCGATGCTCATACTTGTTAAGGAAGTGCGGGAAAGTGGTCGTTGGTATCGCACGCTCTCACTTGTTCCCTGATGTACCATTTATCTCATGTCGGCGGTCAAGGCGGACCCTCCTCTTTATCCTTGCCACTGAGTGACCGCTCTTCCTTGGCGTGGTGGTGCACAGGCCCTGCCATGTTAATACCAAATGAGAATCCTGGCTGACGCTGCATGGGGTGACTTAGCTCCACCATGTTGACGCTAGGAAAAGCGTGTCCACTTTCATGGCAAACCGATTAAAGATCAAACGGCCTTGTTCTATCGCCGATTGGATCTGCTTGCGCAGCTCTTTGCAGTCATTGGTGGTATGGGTGAACGAATGATGCTACTTGCAGTACGGTCTCCCGTTCATCTCTTGAGCCGTAGGAAATTTATGGCCTTCGGGTACCTTGAGCTGTTTTTCCTTAAACAATAGATCGAATATCTGCTCAGCTTTGCTTGTATCGAAGTCAAACCCTTTTGCAGGCCCTTTCACCCATTTGCAGGACACAGGATCGCCTCGAGCCCATTCATTTCACGGCCACATCCTGGTCTTCTGTGGTCCCCGCATCCGTCGTTCCCGACCAGGGTGATCTAAGCGCTGATGAACTTGTCTTGGTACAACTCTAGATGGCGCTCGCTCATACAAAGTTAACTGACTATGCGCCAGTGAGTTGTAATCTGCTTGTAAAGCCATATCCTTGAGCGGCGCGGCGAGGCCCAACGCTGCCAGCTCGACCACTTCTTTTTCATTCAAACGAACCGAATAACACCCGCTTCCTACTCCCGAAGCGCTGAATGTACTCCGACACCGGTCCCGCCCGCCGCACCTGCGTGAGGATCGGGCAATGCCAGCCTCGATAGCTCCTGAGTGATATTGCACGTGAAACTGCTCTTCCAGTTGCTCCTGTGTCCGACCGACCCGGTGGCAACGAGGTGTACCACCCAAAAGCTGGTCCAGTGAGGGACTGCGCGAAAAATCTCACACGTAACTGGTCCGATGCGAGATCATGCCTGGGCGTGCAAAATATCGGCTCACATGCTCAATCGAGCTAGATCCTTCTGACCCACCGAACTTTGAGAACTCAGGGAGCCGATATTTGGGTGGCAATGGAATCAAATCATATTCATTGGTACGGCTTGGAATAGCCGATTGTCCTCCTCTTTGGCAGGATGCCAAATTGGTCTCTCAAGATTGTGCTGATCTGTTCCACTGTTTGTGCTGCAGGGCCAACTTTCATGACTAGTTCCGGTGGCATATTTAGCTAGCCACGCATGTTTATCGGCATCTGCTCCAGAACTCCTCCCTGTGGAAATCCCTGCCGCTGCAACCTGGTTTGTGCGCGTGAAGTTGTTGCGCCGCACGTATGTGCACACGTATCCATGCGGGATTTCTTTGGGCGGCTCAGACAGGAATTGGCAATCTCCAGGATCGCCTCCAACCTTGTAGACGACGTATGCCGGTGAAGCCTTGTTCTGAGGCGGCAAGCGGAACGGCGCTGCGGTCTGGTGTAGAGCGTATCTCTCCCTGGTGAGTCCCTAGAGTAGGTCCTGAAGGAGAGTACTGATGCTTCATGATTTCCTGAACCACGCGCACCGCAATGCGCTCCAAAGAGTTCAGCAGGCTCTCAGAAAAACGGTGCATAGAATGAGCCACCATGTAATTGACTTCTTGGCGCAGAGCCTGATACGTCCAATTTGCATCACTATTTTGTATCATAATTTGCTGTTATTCATTGATATATTTCATATTGGGATACAATACTTATGTTATTTCACCTATTTTGCATGTTTCATCATCATTGGAGGATCAAGCACCCGAGCCAGGATTCGCTGAAAAAGCACCGTCGAACGCAATATTTCGAAGATCAACGTGGAAGGGAATTTCACGTAAAATCCTATTTTTCCGTATGACGGAGGGAGCCGAGGGGGAAGAAGAGAGGGGCCATGTGGGCCAGACCATAGGGCGGCGCGGCCTGTGCCCCGGGCCGCGCCACCTATGCTCGGGGGCCCACGACCCTTTTCGCTCCTTTCACGACTCCTTCGTCCCAAACCTGTCACGAGGATCCTCACGAGGGTTACAGCGCTTCGGCGGAGAACACCGTAGAGAAGAGCTCTCCTGCGTGAACCGGAAATTCTCCCGGAGGGGAACCGACGCCATCGCCATCGTCATCGAGCGGGACATCATCTCCATCATCATCATCATCATCTCCACCATCTACACCGCCATCACCACCGCTGCACCTCGTCACCGCTGTAGCAATTCGGGTTAAATCTTGATTGTTTGATAGGGGAAACTCTCCCGGTGTTATTCTATACTTGTTGTAGATGCTATTGAGTGAAACCATTGAACCAAGGTTTATGTTCAGATTGTTATTCATCATCATATCACCTCTGATTGTATTCCATATGATGTCTCGTGAGTAGTTCGTTTAGTTCTTGAGGACATGGGTGAAGTCTAAATGCTAGTAGTGAATTATGGTTGAGTATTCAATGTTATGATATTTAAGTTGTGTCATTCTTCTAGTGGTGTCGTGTGAACGTCGACTACACGACACTTCACCATTTATGGGCCTAGGGGAGTGCATCTTGTATTCGGTTGCTAATTGCGGGGTTGCCGGAGTGACAGAAACCTGAGCCCCCGTTAGTATATCGATGCAAGAGGGATCGCAGGATCTCTAGTTTAAGGCTGTGGTTAGATTTATCTTAATTACTTTCTTGTAGTTGCGGATGCTTGCAAGGGGTATAATCACAAGTATGTATTAGTCCTAGGAAGGCGGTGCATTAGCATAGGTTCACCCACACAACACTTATCAAAACAATGAAGATTAATCAGCTGTATGTAGCGAAGGCACTAGACTAAAATCCCCGTGTGTCCTCAGGAACGTCTGGTCATTATAAGTAATCAAACCGGCTTGTCCTTTGTGCTAAAAAGGATTGGGCCACTCGCTGCAATTATTTCTCTCGCATTTTATTTACTTGTACTTTATTTATCTGCAATATCAAAACCCCGAATACTTGTCTGTGAGCATTTACAGGAATCCTTCATCGAACCTGCCAACACCTTCGCTCCTCGTTGGGACGACATTCTTACTTATCGAAGATACTACGATACACCCCTATACTTGTGGGTCATCAAGACTATTTTCTGGCGCCGTTGCCGTGAAGCACTATTGGTAAGTGGAATTGGTAAGGAAATTTACTGTTTGTGCTGATTTTATTTCTTTCTGCTATAAATCATTATGGAGAGATCTTCTTCAATTTCTATTTGGGAAATCTACTACTACTGCAACGGTAGTGGATGAAGCGCCAGTGAGGAAGTAGTACCATATAAAATACCTATGAAAATTATTGAACGTGTTATGGATAACCGCTATGAAGGGGATGGAACTGTCCATCCCGGTGATCATTTACTGTTTTTGCATGAATTATGCGGGTTATTCAAATGTGTAGTATTTCTATGAATGAAGTTAGAAAGAAACTATTCACTATATCGCTGTCCGGGTAAAGCGGCGCATGGTATAAATTGCTTAAGAATGGTGATTCTATTGATTGGGAGGACATTGTGCTTTTATTTTATTCCAAATTTTATCCTCCAAGTGAAATTCACAAAGATCGGAACCGTATATATAATTTCTGGCCTCATGATGGAGAAAGTATTGCCCAAGCTTGGGGGAGATTGAAGTCTTTAATGCTCAAATGCCCCATTCATGAGCTTCCTGGTAATGTTATTGTTGATAATTTCTATGCAAGACTTTCTTTCAAGACAAGACCTTGCTGGATACTTCTTGTCCTGGATCATTTACACGCAACAAAGAAGAGTTTAAAAGGGACCTTCTTGATCGGATCCAAGAAAATATGAAGGATGGGAGAATGATAAAGATAGAGAATCATTTATGATTATAAATGCATTGAAGCTTTTATGGATACCGATAAATTTCGTAATATGAGTGCTACATATGGTCTTGATTCCCAAGTTGTTGCAAATCTTTATAGAGCTTTTGCCTCTCATTATTGCCTAAGAAGAATTTTGATAAGTATCATGAACCGTATAAAGATAAAATTGATTCATCCTAAACAAATGTGTAGTGGTTGAAACTGTTGATAATGTTATTCCCGAAGCTTATATTGAAAAACTCCTTTCCTCGCTAAAATGAAGGAGTATCGCCATATCTAGTGTGGTTAATAAAAGTGAAAAGAAATAAAGAACCTCAAGAACAAATTAAAATTGAACCCGCTGTTGAAGATCTTGTGACCAAAATGTGGAGGATGGTCATATTATTTTCTCTGGAAGATGCTTCTAATATTGTTTCACATCCTAATAAATCCAAACAAGTTAGTGTTCCTATGCTATCTCGTTAGAATTGGTGATCATTGCTATTATGGTTTATGTGATATTGGTGCAAGTGTTAGTGCTATTCCTTGTGAACTTTACACGGAGATTATGCACGAAATTGGTTCTTGTGAACTTGAAGATATTATGTGGTTATTCATTTGGCTAATAGAGAAACTATTTCTCCGATTGGTATTGTTCGAGATGGAAGTTCTATGTGGTAAGATTAAATCTCCACTTTTTGGTACTCTGGTTCTGTTAGTGATCATTGTCCCATCATTTTTGGGACCTTTCTAAATACTGTGAGCTATTATAGATTGTAAGAAAGAGAAAATTTTGACTAGATTTGTCAGAACTCCTTATGAATTTAACTTTTCAATTTACCAAAACCTTATAAAACGACTTGTTAGTAATGATTTTAAAATGGAGCAAGAAATCTATTGTTCTTGTTCCTAATAACCCTTTGCAGCAACATTTGAGAATAGTGAAAGTGAAGCTTGAGGAAAGAAAGAGATGAGTTGAGGAAATTTTTCTTCACAACCTTTTCACATGATTTACCTGGAAGATTTGGGTACAACACCGCCACCAAAGGAAGATCCTGTTTTTGATCTAAAGCCTTTACCCGATAATCTTAAATATGCTCATATTGATGATAAGAAAATATATCCTGTTATTATTAGTTCTAAGCTTTCAGAAATTGAGGAAGAAAGGTTATTGGAAATATTGAAGAAACACCGAGGAGCTATTGGCTATACTCTTGATGATTTGAAAGGGATTTCTCCTTCTATTTGCCAACATGCTATTAATATGGAAGAAGATGCAAAGCCTGTTGTTGAACATCAACGTCGTCTAATTCCGAAGATGAAGGAAGTGGTAAGGAACGAGGTATTAAAACTCCTTGAAGCTGGTATTATATATCCTATTGCTGATAGTAGATGGGTTAGTCCCTGTCATTGTGTTCCTAAGAAAGGAGGAATGACCGTTGTGCCTAATGATAATGATGAGCTTATTCCTCAAAGAATAGTTGTAGGTTATAGAATGTGCATTGATTTTCAAAAGTTAATAAAGTTACTAAGAAAGATCATTACCCTTTACCCTTTATTGATCAAATGTTAGAGAGGTTGTCTAAAAATACTCATTTTTGCTTTCTTGATGGTTATTCTGGGTTTTCACAAATTGCTGTTAAAGCTAAAGATCAAGAGAAAACCACTTTTACTTGTCCTTATGGAACTTATGCTTATAGGCGTATGCCTTTTGGTTTATGTAATGCCCTCCTGTTACTTTTCAAAGATGCATGTCTGCTATTTTTCATGGTTTTTAAAGTATTGTAGAGGTGTTCATGAATGATTTTTCTGTCTATGGGAATTCTTTTGATAATTGCCTAACCTCGATAAAGTTTTGCAGAGATGTGAAGAAACTAACCTTATTCTTAATTGGGAGAAATGCCATTTTATGGTTAATGAAGGAATTGTATTGGGACATAAAATTTCCGAGAGAGGTATTGAAGTTGATAGAGCTAAAGTTGAAGCAATTGAGAAGATGCCTTATCCGAGGGATGTTAAAGGTATTCGTAGTGTTCTTGGTCATGTTGGTTTTATAGGAGATTTATTAAAGATTTCTCAAAACCTCTTACTAATCTTCAAAAAGATGTACCTTTTGTTTTTGATGATGATTGTAAGGAAGCTTTTGAAACTCTAAAGAAAGCCTTAACAACTGCTCCTGTAGTCGAACCTCCCGATTGGAATTTGCCTTTTGAAATTATGTGTGATGCTAGTGATTTTGTTGTAGGCGCTGTTCTTGGACAGCGGAGATAAAAAATTAAATGTTATTCATTATGCTAGTAAGACTCTTGATGCTGCTCAAAGAAATTATGCGACAACTGAAAAAGAATTGTTAGCTGTAGTCTTTGCTTGTGATAAGTTTAGACCTTATATTGTTGATTCAAAAGTTACAATTCATACTGATCATGCCGCAATTAGATACCTTATGACAAAGAAAGATGCTAAGCCAAGGCTTATTAGATGGGTACTTCGTTGCAAGAATTTGATTTACATATTATAGATAGGAAAGGTGCCGATAATCCTGTTGCCGATAATTTGTCTAGATTGGAAAATATTGCTTATGATCCTGTTCCTGTTAATGATAGTTTTCCAAATGAACAATTGGTTTAATAAAGGTGAGCTCGCAAGAGAGCCCTTGGTATGCAGATTATGCTAACTTTATTGTTTCGAAGTATTTGCCTCCAACCTTTTCAGCTCAGAAAAGGAGGAAATTCTTTTATGACTTGAGGCATTATTTTTGGGATGACCCACACTTATATAAAGAAGGAGTGGATGGTATTATGCGAAGATGTGTTCCTGAATATGAACAACAGGAGATATTGAATAAATGTCATGGAAGTGTTTATGGAGGACATCACGCTGGAGATAGAACCGCGCAAAAGGTTCTACAATCAGGTTTTTATTGGCCAACACTCTTCAAAGATGCAAGGAAATTTATTTTATCTTGTGATGAATGTCAAAGAGTTGGTAATATCTCTAGACGCAATGAGATGCCTATGAATTATACTCTTGTTATTGAACCATTCGATTGTTGGGGATTCGACTTCATGGGACCTTTCCCTTCTTCAGAAGGTAACACTCATATACTTGTCGCTGTTGATTATGTTACTAAATGGGTAGAAGCTATACCTACAAAAAGTGCCGATGGTGAAACTCTATAAAAATGCTTGTAGATATTATATTTCCTAGATTTGGAGTACCTAGATATATTATGACTGATGGAGGTTCTCATTTTATTCATGGAGGTTTTAGAAAAACTCTTGCTAAGTATGGTATTAATCATAGAATTGCTTCTGCTTATCACCCTCAAACTAGCGGTCAAGTAGAATTATCAAATAGAGAGATTAAAGCTATCTTAGGTAAAACTGTTAATAAATCTAGAAAGAATTGGCCTAGCAAATTGAAAGAAGCTATGGGCTTATAGAACTGCTTATAAAAATCCTATGGGAATGTCACCCTATAAAATGGTTTATGGAAAAGCTTGTCATTTACCTCTAGAACTAGAGCACAAAGCTTATTGGCTGTTAGAGAACTAAATAAAGATCCTAAATTGGCCGGGAATAAGAGGTTGTTGCAATTAAGTTCTCTAGATGAATGGAGAAGTGAAGCTTATGAAAATGCTAAACTCTTTAAAGAAAAAGTTAAGAAATGGCATGATAGAAGGATCATCAAAAGAGAATTTAATGTTGGAGATCAAGTTCTATTGTATCGGTCTCGTCTCAGATTCTTTGCAGGGAAATTACTCTCGAAGTGGGAAGGACCATATGTTGTTGAGGAGGTGTATCGTTCAAGAGCAATTAAAATTAGCTCTCTCCAAGGCAATGCCACACAAGTGGTGAATGGACAAAGACTCAAGCATTATATCCTGCAAGCATTCTTATAATGTTGATGTTGATATTATTCAAGTGGAAACACCGGAGGCCTTCATCAAAGGACAAATTGACAGTCCGTTAACTGACTTTGAATAGGTAACAAGATAGGTAATAAAAGTCCGCGTTTACCCTTCCGAACATTATTTCTGCTGTTTTTGGAAAATATGAAAAATTACGGAATCGAAACGGAGTGGAAAAGACGCGCGAGGGCGTGCCACCATAGGCCGCGCGGCCCCACCCTGGCCGCGCGACCTATGGTCCGCCGCCTCGTTGCTCCTTTCCGACTCGGTTCGACTTGGAACCTTCCTTTTGTCGTAAAAATATTTGCTATATAATCCCCCGGACCCCTGGAGGTCCGTAATATCGTTTCTCGTCGTGTTTTGTTTCGAGCTGTTTTCTGCCAGATTTGTTTTGATCTATAAGCACCATGGTCTCCAACAACAAGGACAAGGAACCTTTGAAGGAAAATATTCAAGACCCGGAGCTGAAGAAAGAAGATGCAAGAGAGGATGAAGAAGTGGAGGAAGCTCCGCAGGAACGCCAACAAGCCACCGTCGCAAGTATTGGCGTGATATCAAGTCCATCCAACATCAAGAGGAGTGCACGAATCGCCACCGGAGGAGCGGTTCCACGTCACTACTTGGCTCCAAGGACATCTTATCCGAGCCATTACAACCCTTACCGCAATCTAATCTACGATCGTCAAACTGAAAGGACCCCAAGGTAGTGTTGCCAAGTAATTGGGATATAAATCGTTCTGACATTGCAGGAGAGAAGGAGCCTGAGGCTGAAGAGTGGGGAAATAACTCCAAGAGTTGGGACTCACCGTCGACAGACTTTAACCGCGTCGAGCACAATTCGGATGATTCGCAATCTCATATACAGGATTGACGAGCTCCAGGAGCTTATTGAGAAGCTTGTCAGGAATTCATCACCACCATCGCCGAAGGAGTAATTCATCATCGGTATTGGCATCCCCTTGGTTTGTTCCAAGCTTGGGGGAGTGCCGCGGTATCACATCACCACCTTTATCTTTTACTATCAAGTAGTGTCATATCATGAGTAGGGAAGTTATTATATGGAATAGTATGCAATGTGGAAGTATCTCTCTTAGTTAGTTATCTATGTATCCGTTGGTGTGAGTTATCGTTATGGAATATTAATGAGAAGTCTTATCATTTACTTTTCGCACACCTTATTTTAGTTTGCAATCTCCATTATATGATTACTCTTGACATGAGTATTGATATCACTTTGGGAGCATCAAGTAAATCTATTTGGTTTTGGCAAACTTAGCATTGGTCAATAGCAACAACATCTTGATGTTTAATAGAAGAGAGAAATACACTTAGATACATTACTCTATTATCTCTATGCTTAGTATTCTAGAGTTAAAATTGCTTGTACTTATGAGAAAGATGCATGATTGTTTCTATCATATGTATATTTGTTTGTTTCCTCAACCTTTATGCTTGCTATCAAACCTTGCTAGCCAAAGATGTCGAGAGGGAATGCTTCTCATACATCCATAACCTTAGACCAAACCTATGCCATTTGCGTCCACCATACCTACCTACTACATGGTATTTTCTGCCATTCCAAGTAAATACTTCATGTGCTACCTTTAAATTATTCAAACTATACTACTCCTTATTTGTGTCAATATTTTATAGCTCATGAGGAAGTATGTGGTGTTTTATCTTTCAATCTTGTTGGGCGGACTTTCACCAATGGACTAGCGCACATCCGCTTATCCAATAACTTTGTAATAAGAGCTGGCAACGGGTTCCTAGCCCCAATTAATAACTTTCATTAATAATTTCTTCACATGTTTTGCTCGATTATCAGTAAGAAACTTAATTTTGCAATAGACACTCTCCATGGTATGTGAATGTTGGAAGGCACCCGAGGATTCTGCTAGCCATGGATTGAGAAAGCCAAGGTTGGGGGGAGTGTCACCCATAATAAAACTAAAATACATGTGTAAACAAAAGAGAAGTGGATGATCTACCTTGCCGGTAGAGATGTCGTCCCTCATGGGAGCCGCTCTTTGAAGGTTCGTTTGCAAGGGGTTAGAGTGCCCGCTACCATTCGTTGACAACAACAAACACCGCTCAAAATCTTACTTTTATTCTCTTTATATGATTTCAAAACAAAGCTCTAGCACATGATTTAATCCCTGCTTCCTCTCGAAGGGCCTATCTCCTACTTTTATGTTGAGTCAGTAAAATCTCTCCATCTCAAGCAAGCAATTGAGTTGTTGTGAACCAATCATTTATGCTGTGATCCAGTTAATCATGTCTTTTATACTTTCTTGTTTAGTACCAATTTTATCTGAATGAATATGACTTTGAAGTTATCAATGATTATGAAGAGATTGTTATGCTTAAATATGAAGGCTCAGCTATAAAATCTAATATGAAAGCTTTGCTTAGAAGTACAATCCGTTAGTAGTTCTCTGACCAAGAACAAAGTTTGCCATCACCAATTATGATTTCTTATGCACCTTTACTTGTGATTTCTCTTTACTTATTTCAAGATGAGTTATATGAGGAAGTTGTTTACTAGAATGTCTTGTGTGAATGAATATGATGCTTCTTGTCCGTATTTTATTTATCGACTCTTCACTCCATAAACATGTGGTCTTGTTTTCGAGCTCAGTTTCGCTTGGGGACAAGCGAGGTCTAAGCTTGGGGGAGTTGATACGTCCAATTTGCATCACTATTTTGTATCATAATTTGCTGTTATTCATTGATATATTTCATATTGGGATACAATACTTATGTTATTTCACCTATTTTGTATGTTTCATCATCATTGAGGATCACACCGGAGTTGATTCGGCTGGAAAAAGCACCGTATCGGAAGATCAATCGTGAAGGGAATTTCACGAAAATTCTATTTTTCCAGATGACGGAGGGAGCTGAAGGGGAAGAAGAGAGGCCATCAGGGGCCAGACCATAGGGCGGCGCGTGCCTGTGCCCGGCCGCGCCACCCATGCCTCGTGGGCTCACGACCCTTTCGCTCCTTTCTTCGCGTACCCTCTCCCCGAAACCTAAGCCACAGGGATCCTCACGAAGGGCTACAAGCCCGCGGGGCGGAGAACACCAGAGAGAAAGAGCTCTCCGGCAGTGAACTGGCCGGGGAAATTCCCTCCCGAGGGGGAAATCGACGCCATCGCCATCGTCATCGAGGGACATCATCTCCATCATCATCATCATCATCTCCACCATCTACACCGCCATCACCACCGCTGCACCTCGTCACCGCTGTAGTTCGGGTTAAATCTTGATTGTTTGATAGGGGAAACTTTCCCGGTGTTATTCTATACTTGTTGTAGATGCTATTGAGTGAAACCATTGAACCAAGGTTTATGTTCATATTGTTATTCATCATCATATCACCTCTGATTGTATTCCATATGATGTCTCGTGAGTAGTTCGTTTAGTTCTTGAGGACATGGGTGAAGTCTAAATGCTAGTAGTGAATTATGGTTGAGTAATATTCAATGTTATGATATTTAAGTTGTGGTGTCATTCTTCTAGTGGTGTCGTGTGAACGTCGACTACACGACACTTCACCATTTATGGGCCTAGGGGAGTGCATCTTGTATTCGGTTGCTAATTGCGGTTGCCGGAGTATGAAACTGAGCCCCCGTTAGTATATCGATGCAAGAGGGATCGCAGGATCTCAGAGTTTAAGGCGTGGTTAGATTTATCTTAATTACTTTCTTGTAGTTGCGGATGCTTGCAATATAATCACAAGTATGTATTAGTCCTAGGAAGGGCGGTGCATTAGCATAGGTTCACCCACACAACACTTATCAAAACAATGAAGATTAATCACCGTATGAAGCGAAAGCACTAGACTAAAATCCCCGTGTGTCCTCGGAACGTTTGGTCATTATAAGTAATCAAACCGGCTTGTCCTTTGTGCTAAAAAGGATTGGGCCACTCGCTGCAATTATTTCTCTCGCATTTTATTTACTTGTACTTTATTTATCTGCAATATCAAAACCCCTGAATACTTGTCTGTGAGCATTTACAGTGAATCCTTCATCGAAACCTCGCCAACACCTTCTGCTCCTCGTTGGGATCGACATTCTTACTTATCGAAGATACTACGATACACCCCTATACTTGTGGCGCAGAGCTCTGGTGCGTTCCTCTGAAGGGAGAGACAGGTCTACCGTCGAGAACGCCTTCAGGTGAGAATCCCTTCCACCTAACGCCATGTGAACGGGTTCTTCGAAAAGAGCCGATGAGATCGGCTTTAACTGGATTTGATCGCATCATAATTCTTCTTGTGATCCTCATGAGCTCTGTGTGATGTGGATTGGTGTGCCGGCCATCCTCTTTGCAGATGTCACTGTTGTAGAGTGTCCCACGGGGTGCCAGAATGTGTTGCTCGCCAAAACCCACCCCACGGGCAGCTAAGCAACACGAAGAGCCAGAGGCTCCCAAGACTCTGTGGGCCTGGTCCCTCGGCCAACGGCCCGCAAAGGCTCTGGCACACGCCCCGCGGATGCAAGGGCGTGCCACCCGACCTATACCGGTCGAAGGTGTTGGATCGCTTCGATTAGTTTCTGCATGGTAGACACGTAAACATTAAATGAGCCTCGATCGGCTCTCAGGTTACCCTGTAGATCGGCTCAAGGAGCCGATCAACCCATGGTTCATGTTAGATATGCAATAACATGGGTTTCTTGCTTTATCAATACTAAGCTAATTAGATCTACGACAGCTTTAGGGTTTTCACCGCATAACCGGAACATCCTACACGTGATTGAGCCTGGCAGACACAAGATAACAAAAACTAACCCTAGAAGAGGCCTAAAACCAACATGGTGTCGATTCCCAATCCCTTCTAGGATCAGCAAAATACCTAACGCGTACGGGATCGTCCAACCCGCATAAGGCCTAACTATGCGATATTGAACTAATCCTTGAAGAACAAGTAGCAACCGTAATGGATCGAATCTACTAAGTAAAGACAAAGCAAGTGCCGCCCTACACCTAAGATAGGTGTAAGGGCAACTAGATATCGAGGGCAGCGTAGCTAAGCAGATCATAAGAGCATCAATGCAAGCCCCAAAACACCTAAGATAAAACGTACTACTTCGCCATCAACAACGCTCAGACGAGCAATACCAGATAACGTAATAAATTATGCTGCCTAGATCGCAAGATGCGATCTAGGCAACATGATGCTTACCCGGAAGAAACCCTCGAACAAGGGGTGGCGACTCGGTTTGTGTTTGTTGTGAACGGGTCGCCCTCCTTTCTCAATAACCCTAGGTACATATTTATAGTCCGTGGACTTTCTATTTTTGGAAGTACACCTAACCGTGTACGAGCTAAACTCTATCTCTTAATTCTAAACTAAGATGCAATCTACCATAATGTACAGATACATTCAGCCCAAATTCATACACGAGGCCGATTCAGAAATACCCACGTGTATATCCTTCAAGCCCATCTTCATCACGGCCCATCTCCCGAGTTGGCCAAAACCGGTGATAACAATTTCTCTCCCTGGTGAGTCCCTAGGGTAGGTCCTGACGGAGAGTACCGATGCTTCATGATTTCCGAACCACGCGGACCGCAATGCGCTCGAAAGCGTTCACCGTGCTCTCGAATGACGGTGTAGAGAATGAGCCACCATGTAATTAACTTCCTGGCGCAGCCTGGTGCGTTCCTCCGAAGGGAGAGACAGGTCTACTTCATCGAGAACGCTTCAGGTGAGAATCCTTTCCACCTAATGCCATGTGTACGGGTCCTCTCGAAGAGAGATCGGCTTCGAAGAGAGCTTTAATCTCATCATATTTCTTCTTGTGGTCCTGCATACGTGATTGGTTCGTCCGCCATCTCAGCTGCAGATGTTGACGCAGCTTGTTGTAGAATGTCCCAAGCGTGCTAATGTGTTGATCTGCCAAAACCCACCTGAAGCGAAGCCGACGGCAACACAGAGCCGGAGGCTCCCAGACTACCGCGGGCCCCCGGTCCTCAAGCGATGCCCCGCAAAGCTCCCGCACACGTCCGGCTATTGCGAGGGCGTGCCACCCGACCTATACCCGGTCGAAGGTGTTGATTCCTTCAATTAGTTTCGTATGCGTACACGTAAACATTAAATGAGCCTCGATCGGCTCTCAGGTTCCCGTGAATCGGCTCAAAGAGCCGATTAACCCATGGTTCATATTGATCTACGATAACATGGGGATCCCGCTTTATCAATACCAAGTTAAATCGATCTACGACAGTTTAGGGCTTTCACCGCATAACCGGAACATCCTACACGTAGTTGAGCCTGCAGATACGAAGATAACAGAAAACTAGTCCTAGAAGGGGCCTAAAAACCAACAGAGTCGATTCCCGGAACATCCTCCGGGATCAAGAAACCATACCTTACGTACTGTGGATCATTCAACCCGTTTGCAAGGCCTAACCATGCGGATATCAAACTAATCCTTGAGGAACAAGGAACAACCATAACAGATCGAAACTAAATAAAGACAAGCAAGATGCTGCCCTTACACCTAAGATAGGTGCAAACGCAGCTAGATATTTGGGGCAGCATAACTAAGCAAACATATCGTAAAAGCATCGATGCAAGCCCTAAAACATCTATGATAACAGTGTTACTCGCCATAAAAAAGGCTTCAGCATTTAGCAACACAAAACAACGAATAAACTGATTCTGCCTAGATCGCAAGATGCGATCTAGGCAGCATGACGCTTACCCGGTAAGAAACCCTCGAAACAAGGGATGCGATGCGCCAGATTGTGTTTGTTGTGAACGTGATCGTCTCCCTCCTTTCTCAATAATCCTAGGTACATATTTATAGTCCGTGGACTTTCTATCTTTGAAAAACCTAACTGTGTACGAACCAAACTCTATCTCTTAATTCTAAACTGAAATGCGATCTACCATAATGTACAAATATACAGGCAATCTAGCCCAAATTCTCGCACGAGGCCGATTCAGAAACACTTCATGTGCATATCCTCCAAGCCCATCTCAATCGCGGCCCATCTTCTGATTTGGCTAAAATCTGGTGATAACAGTCACATGGTAGGCAGAGGGACTGTCCCCAAACTAAGTCTAGTGTGAAACAAATATGGCACACACGACTAAGTTTGAAGGAAGCACCTTGCCTTCCATTGTGCCTTTCTTGAATCATTGGCCAATGCACTAGACAAAATAAAACGAGGCCTCATATGTAGGATCACACGGCAGGCAAAGGGATTGTTCGCAAACTAAGTCTAGTGTGCCAGTAATATGGCACACATGACTAAGTTTGAGGGCAACATCATGTCTTCCGTTGTACCATAGTTGAATCATTGGCCAATGCAGAACTGAAGAAGCAGAAATATGCAAAGTAGGGTATCAGATGCCTCATACAATGAGGACATATGGAGGAGATGTTTGACCAGAACCAATATCATGGTCATGTTAAGTCATGCCATATGTTCTGATCAATCATCTCCTCATACTATGATCCTAGGTTAATCATTGGCTTAGTTCAATCAAGAAACAACACAAGTAGCAGTTGAAATTGAGTACATTATGAGTGGTACTTAGGGTACATTACAAATTTTACTTAGGCCACATTACAAATTCTCCTACAGTACATCTAGAACACATTCATCACTCGTCACAAGTAGCCCTGATCCTCTTGATTTTGTCCTTGATTGCAAAGTTCACTTGAAGCAGATTGTATATGTCATACTCTAGCTTTCTCTTCTCAGCATCCAAAACCTTTTTTCTGCCTCATGTTCCTGTTTCTTAGCCCTCATCACTTGTGCTTGTGTTCTCTGTAGATTCTTGAGCATAGCAACTTCGTTCTTCAAGTTCTCCCACTCCTCTTGCGTCGGAACAAACTAGCGCGACTCAGCTTAATCTTTCGCACAACAATCACAACATGCTAAACCCGAACACAAAAAACCCTTTCCCTCTATGCATGCACAGTAAAATCTGGCAGTTTCACCAATCCAAAGCCCGTTGTATGAAAGATCTACCGTGATTGGAGATTAGAATAACATATCTAAGCAAATCGAGACCGTGAACAGCAAGAACTGGAGAAGAACATCAAGCAATGGCGAGGAACACGTTGCAAACATCAATCCGAACCCTATCATAATGGAAACCCTAGCAGATCTAATGTGCATGTCGTTGCAAATGCCCAAGAATGGCATGTTCTGGCAGAACGAGTACGAAGGTGAGTACGAGAGGTCCTTACCGCCATTGTTCCGACCGAGGATGAGCTCGATGTCGCGGACGAACTCTAGATGCCGATGAAGACTGCGGAGCAGGTTCCAACCGATGTTGTGCTGCTGCTCGCCGACGTCTCCTCCTCCGGTACCGGTTCTCCTCCGTGCGGCGGTCCGGCGGATTGGTCGGCGGGAGGGGAACCGCCGGGTGATGTGACAGTTTGGTGGAGGTGAGAGTGCGGTCGCGAGTGAGAGGAGGGAGAAGGGAGCAGTGAGGCTAATTATGGCGCGTGTTTCTGAAGAGACGCGGCGTTTCCGCCTCCCTTCCCCAGGCTTGCAGCCTTCTGGCCGCAACGGGCCTGACACCGGAGAAACTGCCATTCCAGACGTTCCCCAGGGCCTGTCCCAGGGGTGTTTTGAGATCCGGTTCATGCAAGAACGTAATGGCCTGCAGACATCCAAACGGGCCGATGCGAGCCAAGGTCCATCCAGGTTACCAAACACACCCCAAGACTTTCTATGTTTCTCCTCCGTGTTTCACGCGAAGCTCTGAGAAGGGTCGTCCATCACTATCTTGAGAGTCAAAAGTTTGTCACATGATCCGGGAAGGAGATGGGAAAGCAGTCTGAAACAAAGTCATCCGGCTGTGGACATTCAAACGGACAGAAGATCGGCTTGAAAGAAGAGAAAAAAAAAGTCAAAAACAGGTGAATCAAATTGACATAAGCGTGAAATATTGCATACGATTGGCATGAACTACAAGGACGGTCCGTAGCACCGGTGTCGTGAGCAGCCTAGTACCACCGGTAGTGCCCACTTCCGTTCATCGTCACATCGTCGGTACTGAATTGTAGCATTAAGTTGGCATGAACTACCTACACAACACTGTGCTTCCCGGACTTATAAGAAGCGCTAGAGCAGTCGTCTAGCAAGTAGCAACACACAGCTTAAACAATCGACAATGTCTGTTCCAAAGCTTTTGATAGCTGTGGTGGTTCTCCTACTGGCCAGCCTCCCGATGGTGGTGGTGTGTAGCGTGCATCCTTCTGATCCGGCCGAGTAATCTAGCGTCCATCTTTTCGTACTGAATACAGTAGTTTACGGGAAAGTCTTTTCTAGCGGCTCCGGTTCCTACCGGACCTCACTGAACCAATCGGGAGCTGCCATCTCTCTAGTATCCATACCTCTCTGCCTGTATTTTAATTCGTATTTAATGTATAAATGATATATTTCTATTTAGGAAATTATTAATAATAATAAATTACAAAATATTTTTTATTGGATTTCCACAAAATATTTTTAATAAATATTCCTGAAATTTCTAAGTTCCTAATATTTCTAGTATGGGTTCAGTAGTATTCTGAAATCGAAGAGATATATGGCATATATCTCGGTTATACCAAACAGGAGCCAAAGGTTCCCGAAATCAATTTCTTTTATTGTGGATACCAGTATTATATCAGCAAAGTATGGCATACACCATTGATATTTGGAACGTCTGTTCACAATCCATATTTGTGTAGAAAAGATTTTTCACAAATTGTTACAAAATCTCATAAATAATTCAAAATGATCTTACAGTTTACAAAGAAATAGACAAAACAAGTTCCTTTCAAATCTTACAGCAAATGAAAAAATACCATTAAGATGGATTGATTAACCACAACCAAAATATTTTCTAAATTTAAGAATTTTTTGTTGGATTTTGATAAGGATATCTCAATCTGAACCATTACATAAAAAGTATGAGAATAATAAAGAAAACTAGATCAGGAATTGGATGCGGTACATTTGACACATAATAGAAGAATGAAATCCAGATCGGACCAAAAAGAGCAACCACCAAAATCACTAGTCAGATCTGTATCCTCATCAAATTGAAAGAAAATTATCCCTATATCCACAAAAAGAATCCCAAACTTAGCCTGTAAATGAACATGGTGGGGGCTGAAGCATCTTCTTCCTCCGGCGGCTCTCGTCGATGAGGACGAGGCACTGCCGGTAGGAGGGGGCGGCAGAGGAGCCAGAGCTTGATAGCATCCTCATGCTCAGGCACGTCGCCACCGTTCCGGCCGCAGCCTCGCCGAAGATTGCGCTCCGCCTCGCCGCCGCTTTTCTAGATCAGGATTGAGAGAAAGGTAAGGAAGATAAGCCACGCTGGGCCGCTGGGGTCCTCCAAAGTATACCGTACGTATCCGCACAGGTCTCACGCATCGGCAACCAAACAACTCGTTATACAACTTATTTGTTTCCGAATCATGATGCACTTTTGAACGATCGATGGGACTCCGGTAGGAACCGGTTCCGCCAGAAAATCCACTCTCAGTAGTTTACTCATACGTTCTTGTAAACTGAACAGCGTTGTTGATCTCATTATCTCTCTCTGTTTTCATTACTTGCAGTACCAGCGACGCCGCACCGGAGCCGGAGCGTATTGGCCACCTTCACCTAGAAGGGCGCGGCTCCGACAAGATCACCGTCGCCCTGCATGGCGACAACCTTCACGTCCCCCGGTTCGCTAGCCACGACGGAGCCTGGCACGCCTGGGCGGCCGACGAGCACCACGGCCTGACGCCGATTAGCCCCGACGACGACAACGACGACGACGGCTACTACGGCAGCGTAGTCAGCGGCCAGAAGCGCCTCAAGGACCTCCGCCGCCGCGTCGGCAAGGAGTCGCTCCTGGACGGCCTGTTTCAGCTGGCGCGGGACACGGCGAGGACGATGGACGACAGCTCGAGGGTCATCTCCCTTATCATGGGCGGGCGCCACGGGGAGCCCGCCGACATCTGGAAGATCATGTCCTGCGCGGTGCTCATCTCGGAGCAGAACGGCGGCGCCTGGCGGAGCAAGGAGGCGATTCAGCTGCGCTCCATGGGCTTCTTCACCAAGGAGGACGTCCTTAAGCAGCTCGGCGTCATCGCCTGGCCTAGCGACTGCAGCGAGCCCATCACTCTGAAAAGGGACTCCCTCTAATTCTTATGCATGTGGCCACTGAGCCGATCCCAGCTCCTTTAGCAGTTCCGGTTTCTTGGAAGTATCCTTTAGTTCAGTACTCCAGATGGTTAGAATATGAGCCGATCACTGTTCGTTAGCTTGCACTTCAGTGTTTTCTTTTGAGTATCTCTGATAGAGTTTGTAGTAGTTCAGGAATCCAGATGATTAGAATATCAACTGCTGAATCTATCCGCTTTCTTCCCAAAATTATGTCTAGTAAGGTGATTCTCCAGTTTATGATTTGTGTCTTGCTGTTTCAGTTTAGTCGTATAGTATCGACATCAACTGATCTGCTGAACCACGAACTAGCGTGGTGGCCCTTCCGTTAAAGGGTTGTAGCAGATAGTAACACACAGTGTATTACATGCTGAACTCTTTTGTTGCAATACTGTACTGGAGGCTGCTTCCTCTCGAGATTTTTGGACATTCATGTTCATTTCATGACTCTCAGTTAGAGTTGTTTTCGCTGAGGGCTCATACTTGGAGTGGCGGGCTGTAAGTTTTGAATCACACAAATGGAAGATTAGATAGGTCATATATAGTTCAGGTAAGGGCCTACTGAGTGGGACTAAACCGTGCGGGCAGAACAGGTCCCTCGCGTCGCCCGCGGCGGGCGACTCGGGGGAAGCAAAGCTCGCGCCGCCGCCGGTCCCCCGGCCTCCTCCGTCCTTCCGCCGCTGCTGCTGGCCTCGCCGCGGTGGCGGCGGCCCCCGCTGCCAAAGGTGGTTGGGGAGATCCCGCGGTGGACGCGAGGACTGCCCGGCGTCCCGGCTTCGTCTTCTCCGGCGCGTGCGGCGGCTTGACGGCGAGGGGGTGCGGCGGGCGGTGGGATGCGGTGGCAGGCGGAGCTGGTGTGGTGGTGCTTGCGGCGGCGCGCCCGGCGGCTGCTGGCGGCGGCTCCGGCCAGGGCCCGATCTGGGCCCAGATGGGCTTGGCGGGCCGCGGCGTGCGCGGCAGTGGTGCCTCCGGGCGGCTGGGCATGGTGGCGCTGCAGCACTGCCTACCCGCGCGCAGTTTGCTGGCATCTCGTGGTCGCCGGGGCAGCGGCCCCGGGCATGGTGGCGGCGGTCTTCTTCCTCTCTGGAGGTGGTTTGGAGTTGGCCGGCCGGTGTGTGGCCGGCTGTGGTGGATCTCGGGATCCCGCACCGTGCCCTCGTGTTGAGGTGGAGGAAGTGGGCGGCGCTGGTCTTCAGCCCCGAGCGCTGTGGCAGCTACCCGGGTTCGCTCTGGTCGCTACGGCGGCTATCTCGCGGGCGGCGGTGATGATTCGGCAGCGACTCTTTCGTTGCAGCGTCGAGGAGCCTAGGTGTGGCGACGCTACGGTTGCTGGGCTCGTCTGCCTACTTCCGACGGCTTCGGCGACAACGTCGCGATCTCTTCGCGTCGGTTGTTGGCTTAGCTTCGAGGGTGCCCGTCGATCCCGGGCTTGACGTGGTGCCCGGATGCCGGGGCGGCGGCCCCGGTTTGGTGGTTCTTCATCGTGCCGAGCTAGGAGGTGGCTCTGGCGTGAGGCGGTTCTCGGCCCCAGCGCCTAGTTCTGCTTGTGGCCGCAGGTCGCGCGTGGGGCTGGCGTTGCTGTGTGCGGGTTGGGATGGTGGTTCGGCCGGTCCTCATTGGCGGGTGCGAGGTTTGCGACTCCCTGCCGGGCGAAAGCCTTGCCCTGGCTACTGCCGGGTCCAATGACGGCGACGCCCTTGGGTGCCGTGTCCTTCTTGGAGGCGTCATTGTGGCAGTGTTTCTTGCTCCTCCACTCGGGTTTCTCCGGGGAAACTCCAGATCCAGTTTGGTCGGGCGAGGGTGACGCTCTGCGTCACTTTCCTGTTGGGGCCTCGCTTTGGATGTACCGCCGGTCGGAGGGACAAGTGGAGCGCTTTGGTGGTTGGTGTCGGCGAGCTTCTCGTCGTCGGCTGGGCGGTGCGCAGCCCTGGGGCTGGCGTGGAGGCCGGAGCGGCGGCTCCGGGGTATCGCCTCCGCTGTGTTGCGTCGAGGTGTCAGGGTGTCGGCTTTGGTCTCTTGGGTGACTTGGTCGTCGACCCGCGTGGGGGCGCGGCCTTGGGGCCGGCGTGGATGTCGGAGCGGCGGCTCCGGGCTTTTGCCTCCAACCTCGCGTTGAGGTGTTGGGTGTCGACCTTGGTCGTTCGGGCGGCTTGGTCGTCGACTCGTTTGTGGGCGCGACCTCGGGGTCGGCGTGTTGTGTTGGTTGTTGTATCAGGTTTTCGGACGGTTTCCCTTATAAACTGTTCAACTTCTTTTTCGACTTAATCAATGAAAAAGCCATTGGCTAGGTTCAAAAAAAAAATAGTTCAGGTAAAAGAGTTTGGATGTTACATGATGGGTGACCAATTTGTTTGACCGAAGGACAAGTATGGGAGCTTTCGGTCTGCATGTGCTTTCTTTAGGGATGCTAGTTTTTTTTTTCCCTTGTGCTGTAAACAGAAATTAGTTACAAACTTAATAAAGATGAAAAAAGGAGATAAATACTGGTATGTACAACTTTTCTTTACACCGAAAAATGACAGAAGTTAGTTAAGAATTTAAGATAGACAAAAGAGAGACATACTGATCCCTAATTTCACACTGAAAAAAGCAAGACAATAATGGAGCGAATACCCGGGATCCCATGGCTTGTACTGAAGATAGCCAGACAAAAATATCACAAGTCTGACGTTAGGTACATTAGTACATCTGCAGAAAACATGGCACATCAAGCTCACATTCAGATCTGTTGACTGGCCATCTGCTTGGACCACCGGAGCAATATAATCGGTTGTATTTGGATGAACAAGAGTTGGGTAACAAGGCTGACATTGGATAATCCGCAGAACCGTTGTAGTCTGATTGGTACATAAAGCTCATGGTTCATATGTGTTGACTGGCCATCCTCTTAGAGCATGATCTGCAGAACCGTTCAAGGGTGTGTATTCTCGAGGAAAAAATAAGAGCAAGAAAATTGGTTGTAATTAGATGAAATAGAGTTATGTCTGCAAGTAGTATACTAGTATGCAATTCATTCGCAACCAATACTTGCATTTGTTCTCGTACAAACAGCAGCCATGGCACAAATACAACAGTGCAAACTCCTGTCATGTGGCAACTACTCCAGCCATGAGCAGCTGCTTGTCTTCAGTCAAGCTCAACTGTCTATGTTGTGACCAAGCAAGGCAGAGCACAATTTTGGCCAACAACCATACAAAATTTGAAAGTAAATAATTTGAAACAATTGTTAATAGTCAAATGCATATATAAGTAGTGACGATTAGTTCTACGTATCAACAAATGTACTAACACACGTCTCTAATGCGGATGTCGCGATGAAAATAAAAGCGTCCCATGGCTAGCACCTTTACATGCTTCTTTTCTTGTAGTGGGGACACACCCTTCCCCTACTCTCTCGCTGTTGATTGCAACAACTGGCTGGAACCACCGTGTTGCAATACCAGATAATTGATGAAGAGTGAGATTGTGCCTGCGTCATTCAGGGAGTGGTGTTTTAGAACATGGAGCATATGCTCCCTATATTTTGAAATGCATCTTAAACGTATTTTAAATTTTATAAAAATTGAAACAAAAAGTTCGTACGTACATCTTCACGTGCTGCGCGCTCACAAAGTCATTTCATAAAAAATCGACTTATCATGTGATGTGTGTAAAAAAGACAAAATTCAGTGCTAAAAATAATACTTTTCACAAGATAAACTTTTTATTTTTTTACATAGACCATAAAAAATATTGGTTTTTCGTGAAACTTGACGAACTCTCGTATATTATAGAGATGTACATGTAAATTTTTTTGTTCAAATTTTCCGATACTTTGAAATATAATTTTTTGGTAGAGGGAGCATACGCACCCGGGAGCCGAATTGAATTTCCGTGTCATTCTTGCAATTCAAAAATTATTTGTATCTCCTATTGTACCAGATATATGCCTGATTTGCCGGTTATATGTCGCCAAGGCAAAAAAATTGTATAACTAAGTAGTGTTCTTCTCGTTTGCATGAATAAGCCCTAGTATATGCAGATAATGAGTTCAACTGATTTTTCAAAATTGATTAGCCAATTGTAAAAATAAGTCAATTTCATAAACTAAAAATAAATAAATGCAATTGCATGTTTAAAAAAACGTCTTCCTGAAGCAACAACAGGTTTAATTAAAAGTCCAATTGCAGGGAAGATACAAATAGCCAACTAATTTTTTCAGAATAATGCCCGCGCGCTCATTACACCGAAAGGAAATCAGTCGGCTCATAATATTCTTCCGTGAAGGACAAGTAGTGGTCATGGAACACGACGCCGCAATTGTCACCTGAACCCTGTGGTAGCACCTCGATTGCATTGTCAAAATAAGATTTAAAAGGCGTGTCGTAGTTTGATGCGAATTGGATCGACGTGTTTGTGCTATTAGTATTACATGTCATCTGATTTTGACATTGATTGGCCGGCGGAAGGTTCACGGGTGCTTGTATGTTTTGCTCCCAGAAATTGTTTTGCACGCAACTAGCTAGTCTGAATGTATATACCAGGTTTTTCTATGAAGTGCATATATACTTCGCTATGGGTCTTCACGTGACGGCCGGCCCATTTGAATATACCCAATTTGCATGAATATGCTGCTTTTTTCGCACACCGTATCATTTTTTTGCAGTTCGATCGTACAAACATGTCACTTCAGTATGCAAATCATTGATCGCCCCAACCCAACAGAAAAGACAAATCGCATGCCCATGTATGAACATCAGTCCCCTATAAATACCCTCTAAATCTCATCCATATACGTACCACACTGACACAGCCAAAGCAACGCTAACACTACAGCTACTCACGCACGTACACTAGAGCTAGCGAGGTAGCTAGATCGAGCGATGGCGGCATCCAAGACGACGAGCAGCATCGCCGTAGTGGCGGTTGTCGTGGCCCTGCTGAGCCTGGGCGCGCGGCCGGCAGAGGCGTGTAACGGCCACCCGTGCCCGTCTCCGGCGGGGAAGTGCCCGGTGAATGCCGTGAAGCTGGCGGTGTGCGCGGACGTGCTGGACGGGCTGATCCACGTGGTGCTGGGGCCGCAGCCGCCCAAGGAGCCCTGCTGCTCCCTCATCTCCGGCCTCGTCGACCTAGACGCCGCCGCCTGCGTCTGCCTCGCCATCAACGCCAACGTCCTCGGCATCAACCTCGACATCGACGTCGACCTCACCCTGCTGCTCAACTACTGCGGCTGCAAGGTGCCCAAGGGCTTCACCTGCGCCTGATCAGTCAGTCATCGAGCAGCCTACCAAGCTCGTGCTTGCATAGATGTGCCATGTGTGTGTGGCTCCGTGCGTTGTAAAAGGAACATTCTCATACAGTGATCATCACCACCACACGTTAATACATACTCCGATCCTACGTGTTAATTTCCAAGTCGTGTGTGCGTTGTAAAAGAAACATTTTCATCCAATAAAAAGGTCGAGAATTTGTGTTCAATAATTTTTTTTCCTTTCTGAAATGATCTTTTTTTTATACTAGATAGATGATTCGTCATAACATCAAGGTTTGTAGGTTGCTGATATCGTGCTTCCCGCACGATTTTCTGAAATGATCTTTAATGTGTTTGGCGGCGGTGACTGAATGACGCGTGGTCCCTCCTTTGGGGCGGGGGTGGGCGGACTTGTGAAGGATCGTTGTATTAGGTGCGGTCATAGGATCAGCTCGGAACAATTTTCTTTTAAGTGATAAAAAATCAGAAAATTGTATGATACACCTATTTTATTGTTTCTGGTTCTGGTAGTGTATTTCAATTTGAAGCTGCAATTTTTTGGAGGTTGCACACATAGCAAAGATGTTTATTATCAATTTTTTAGAATATTTGAACATATTTTTTCATTTCAAAAAAAAAGATCACATCTCCAAGATTTGATCCTAACCAAAGTTGGACCCTCGTTTTGGGGGACCTTCACTATGTCATCACGGTTAAGATGGATGCCCTAGCTGGGGAAATGGAAGCAATGCAGAGGAGGTTGGATAGTCAATCCAATTATGTTAGACGATCATCCATAGTATGGTAGACCCATGTACCAAATACACATTTTCAAGTGGAAACAAGTGCGCAACCCCCCCTTGAAAGAATACCCTCATGCTCGGCGGCCTATCCCAGATTCATCTTCGCCATAGCTCTCGAAATTATGATGTGTAAGCTCATCATATGCTAAGTCCTCGAAGTGTTGGAACTTATGTTGAAAGTTCAATGTCGGTAACCTAGAGGGGGGGGGGAGGATAGGTTCTACATAATTTCCTTGACTTGTTTGCAATTTTAGGCTATGCGGATAAATAAAGTGGCCTAATGCAAACTAAGTGAAGCACCCTATATGACAAAATACAAATATCAAGAACTTCAAACTCGATGGCTATCACAAATAAATAGGTTGAAAGAAATAACCGAAGCACGCGGAGACGATGATGTATCCCGATGTTCACTTCCTTGAGGGGAAGCTAATCACCGTTGGAGAGGTGTGGTACCACGAAGGACACCGAACGCCACGAAGGCACACCTTCTTCTCCTTGAGCTCCTTCCACGAAGTAGGAGCTCGTTCCACTATGTGAAGACCTTAGGGTGGCCTTCAATCCCGTACAAACTTTTCAGGTCAATCACAAAATTGATCGCTCCCGGCGACCGCTACCGCCTAGGAGTCCTCAACCTCCAAGAGTAAAAACATCGGAGAGGAAACTTGGTACGATGGCTCAATTTAAAATATGTGTGGTTGAAAGAGAGATGATGAAAAGATCTTCGAGATGCACGGATAAACTCTCGAAATCGATGGATAAAACTTGCGGAATCAAGGATTTGAGTTGGGAATAGAGAGGAAGTTCTTGAGACCTTCACAAATTAGATCTGGATGAAATGGAATAGCCAAGGTGATTGATCAAAAATTCTGGATTACCTTTTACGGAGAGAAACTAGCCGTTAGGCTTATTTTCGCTTAGAAAAAAAGCTGGCCGGTATGACCGTATGACTGGATCTGAGTCCGGTTATACCGGCTGATGCTGCTGGAAATCGAAACAGTAAAAAAAGGAGTCGGCCGATATGACCGGCTCTAGGCCCGGTCATACCGGGCCATTCTTCTGGAACGAAGACTGATGTGATCAGCGTGGAGGGAGCGAGCGCATGGGCCAGGCAGTGCCTGCTGTGCGGCAGGTGGTGATAGGATTCATAGCATAGAAAACAAAAATTTTCCTACCGCAAGAACGAAACACAAGCCAAGATCTAATCTAGTAGACGGTAGCAACGAGGAGATCAAGAGACTAACCCTCGAAGATTCGCAAAGCTTAACGAGATTAGATCTCGTGGTGGATGTAGTCGATCACTTGCCGCTTGCAAAAGCGCATAGAAGATCTTGACGGTGCCACAATCGGGCAGCACCTCCGTACTCGATCACACGTACGGTGTTGATGACGACGTCCTCCCCCTTCCAGGGTGCCAGAAGTAGTAGATCCTCCTCGGAATCCCGGAGCACGACGGCGTGGTGGCGTGGTGGTGGAGAACTCCGGCAGGGCTTCACCTATGCGCCGGGAGTATTATGGAGGAGGAGAGGCTAGGGTTTGGGGAGAGGGGTGTTGGGCGCGGCCAACTAGGGGGTGCGGCCAACTAGGGCTTGTGTGGCCCCCTCCCCTTGCTCCTCATTATATAGGTGGAAATCCCCAAGAGTTGGTATCCAAGTCTTCGAATAAGACCCAAACCAAAACCTACCAAAGGGACGAAACCTACTCAAGGTGGGACTCCCACCCTTCCTTGGGGGGTGTGGCCGGCCACCTTGGTGGAGTCCACCTGGGACTCCTCCCCTTTAGGGTTGGCCGGCCATGCAAGGTGGAGTCCCTCCGGGACTCCACTTTCCATGGTGATTTAGAACCTTCTAGAACCTTCCATAAATGCACCGGATCATTTCCAAACTTGGAAAGTGACTTCATATATATGAATCTTATTCTCCGGACCACTCCGGACCTCCTCTGATATCTTGATCCCATCCGAGACTCCGAACAAAACTTCGAACTCCATTCCATATTCCATATCTACTTAAACGACATCAAACCTTAAGTGTGTCACCCTACGGTTCGTGAACTATGCAGACATGGTTGAGACTTCTCTCCGACCAATAACCAATAGCGGGATCTGGAGATCCATAATGGCTCCCACATATTCAACGATGACTTAGTGATCGAATGAACCATTTACATACGATACCGATTCCCTTTGTCACGCGATATTTTACTTGTCCGAGGTTTGATCATCGGTATCTCTATACCTTGTTCAACCTCGTCTCCGACAAGTACTCTTTACTCGTACCATGGTATGTGATCTCTTATGAACCATTAATACGCTTGCAAGCTAATCAGATGACATTCCACCGAGAGGGCCCAGAATATATCTATCCTTCATCGGGATGGACAATATCCCACTCTTGATCCATATGCCTCAACTCATACTTTTCAAATACTTAATCCCACCTTTATAACCACCCATTTACGCAGTGGCGTTTGATGTAATCAAAGTACCTTCCGGTATAAGTGATTTACATGATCTCATGGTCGAAGGATTAGGTAACTATGTATCGGAAAGCTAATAGCAACTTGAACTTAATGACGTGATCTTATGCTACGCTTAGTTGGGTGTTTGTCCATTATATCATTCTTCAATGACATAACCTTGTCATTAATAACATCCAATGTTCATGATCATGAAACTATGATCATCTATTAATCAACAAGCTAGTTAAACAAGAGGCTTACTAGGGACTCCTTGTTGTTTACATAACACACATGTATCAATGTTTTGGTTAACACAATTATAGCATGGTATGCAAAAATTTATCATAAACATAAAGATATATAATAACCACTTTAATATTGCCTCTTGGGCATATCTCCAACAGTCTCCCACTTGCATTAGAGTCAATAATCTAGATTACATTGTAAGGTACCTAACACCCATGGCATTCTGGTGTTGGTCATGCTTTGCCCTAGGGAGAGCTTTAGTCAACGGATCTGCTACATTCAGATCAGTGTGTACTTTGCAAATCTTTACTTCTCCATCTTCAATGTACTCGCGAATCGAATGAAAACGCAGCTTGATATGCTTCAGCTTCTTGTGTGACCTTGGTTCTTGTGCATTGGCGATGGCACCCATGTTGTCACAATAAATGACTAGTGGGTCCAATGCACTAGGAACCACACCAAGCTCAACAATGAACCTCTTCATCCATACCGCTTCCGATGAAGCCTCCGAAGCCGCTATGTATTCCGATTCAGTTGAAGACTTCGCCACCGTGCACTGCTTGGAGCTGCACCAGCTTATGCAGCACCATTCAATATAAACACGTACCCAGACTGAGACTTCGAGTCATCAGGATCAGTGTTCCAACTTGCGGTGTAACTGGTTACAACGAGCTCTTGGTCACCGCCATAACAAAGAAACATATCCTTAGTTCTTTTCAAGTACTTAAGGATATTCTTGACCGCTGTCCAGTGTTCCATTCCTGGATCACTTTGATATCTGCTGGTAAAACTAACAACATGTGCGATATCCGGTCTGGTACACAGCATGGCATACATGATAGAGCCTACTGCCGAGGCATAGGGGATCTTGTTCATCCTCTCTCTTTCTTCTGCCGTAGCCGGACCTTGAGTCTTACTCAAGACCTTACCTGGCAACATCGGTAAGAACCCTTTCTTACTTTCATCCATTCTAAACTTCTTTAGAATCTTGTCCAGGTATGTACTCTGTGAAAGCCCTATTAGGCGTCTTGATCTATCTCTATAAATCTTGATGCCTAAAATGTACGCTGCTTCACCAAGGTCTTTCATTGAAAAACACTTATTCAAATAACCTTTTACACTGCTTAGTAGTTCTATATCATTTCCAATCAATAATATATCATCTACATATAATATCAGAAATGCTACAGAGCTCCCACTCACTTTCTTGTAAATACAGGCCTCTCCATGACACAGTATAAACCCGAAGTCTTTGATCACCTTATCAAAGCGTCAGTTCCAAATCCGGGATGCTTGCTTCAGTCCATAAATGGAACGCTGAAGTTTGCATACCTTATCAGCATTTTTAGAATCGACAAAACCTTTGGGTTGTATCATATACAACTCTTCCTCCATGTCACCATTAAGGAACGCCGTTTTGACATCCATCTGCCAAATCACATAATCGAAAAATGCAGCTATTGATAACAAAATCCTCACAGACTTTAGCTTCGCTACAGGTGAGAAAGTCTCATCGTACTCAACTCCTTGAATTTGTCGGAAACCCTTTGCGACAAGTCGAGCTTTATAGACAGTAATATTACCATCAGCATCTGTTTTTCTCTTGAAGATCCATTTATTCTCGACAGCCTTGCGGCTATCAGGTAAGTCTACCAAAGTCCATACTTGGTTATCATACATGGATCCCATTTCGGATTTCATGGCTTCTTGCCATTTGTTGGAATCTGGGCTCATCATCGCTTCTTCATACGTCGCAGGGTCTTCATCATTGTTGTCCACAATCATGACATTTAGACAAGGATCATACCAATCAGGAGTGGTACGCTCCCTTGTCGATCTGCGAGGTTCAGTAGCTACCTCGTTCGAAGTTTCATGATCATTATCATTTGCTTCCTCTCTTATCGGTGCAGGCGGCACATGAACATCTTCCGGTACTGCGCTACTCTGATCTACAAGAGAAGGTTCAATAACCTCGTCGAGTTCTACCTTTCTTCCAGTCACTTCTTTAGTGAGAAACTCTTTCTCAAGAAAGGTTCCGTTCTTGGCAACAAAGATTTTGCCTTCGGATCTGTGATAGAAAGTATACCCAATAGTTTCCTTAGGGTATCCTATGAAGACGCATTTCTCCGATTTGGGTTCTAGCTTGTCAGGTTGTAACTTTTTTACATAAGCTTCGCAACCCCAAACTTTAAGGAACGACAACTTAGGTTTCTTCTGAAACCACAATTCATACGGTGTCGTTTCAACGGATTTCGATGGTGCCCTATTTAAAGATATACCTTGTGTATTGGCATCAAGATCATCGATTTGAAGATAGATATATATCTATATGTGATATGATCAAGAAGAAGAAATGAAGATGGAGTTCTTATGTGGAACTCAATATTAGCCATGCTCTATCTTATGTGATAAGCAATGGATGATCAAGATCTTGAGAGTTTGATTCCAAGTGAAGAATTCTTTATACACCTCAAGATAGTATGATAGAGTATGAGAAGATACAAGGTTGAGTTGGGCAAGTTCAAGATGAGCATCTCAAGTGGATCACATGCTTGAAGCTTGCCGTCCATTTGGTGATAATGGACATGTGAAGATGTGCATCAATGGAGCTTTCCCATCATGGTGTATGGGGGAGCATTTGTGAGTCTTCATGAAGCAACGATGATCAAGTGAGGCATTCCGGCTTGAGTGGAGCTTGAAGAACTATCATCAAGATCAAGCGGGATGCGCAAGGCAAAGGTATGGCCTTGCTAGGTTTTCCTTTTACCGGTCTCAAGGTGGTTGTTGGGAGACCGGATTATAGGATAGATAGCCGCACTATCAAGAGGGGCTTTCGGTTGGGTAACTTGATCACATCGTCTTAGGGAGCTCAATGCCTTATGCCATACATCGCAATCCCAGGAATATTGTTGTTGCGAGACATAACAGTTGAATATCATAAGTCATCATTCATTACATACCATAGTCGTCTTACCAATAGAGATCACATGATCCAAATTACACAAATAGTTGATCTATTGATCAACAAACACAATTCATAGCGGAAGCGTAGATAGAAGGGGACTCTATAGTCCACAGGCCAACGCTTGACGTCAGGAGTAGTCCTAGTTGTCGTAGACGTCCTGCTGTCCATCATCTTCATACTGCTGCTCCTCTTCATAGTCTGGCCATTTGAATAGCCAGGGACACAGCCGTGAGTACTTTAAAGTACTCGCAAACTAATACTAGTGTAAGTGCTATCAATTCTAGTAAAGGGGTACTAAGCTCTAGTTTCTTTTGCATAAAGCCAATTTTGGTTCACAAGTATTTGAATTAAAGACTCTTCATGTACTAACTAACTCAAGTGGGAACATTAGTGTCATTCCCACAACTCAAGTTGTGATTCAAAAACAAGTCACCAATTCACCATTCATTTCATCAATATTTTCAAAGAATCTGACACCGGAAACTGTATGGCCTTTCCAACCGTCCGTAACCGTGGACATGGCTATTCGAATAGGTTTACACTCTGCAGAGGTTGCACACTTGTGCCACAACATTTGATTTCATCCGTCGGAATAACCCTGAATCATCGTAACACAGTACGCGGATCATCAACCATAACCTTTTACTTACAAATCCTAGTATAGGCACTTCTCCCCATGAGCTTGGCCTCCCAGTGAAGACCAACTGTCAACCTGGGAACTGCACAGGGCTTGGCCGTACAATTCACCTCAATTCACATCATTTCTCAATAACGGAGGCAGCCTCGGCATAACCCCTATGATGTGTGTTCAGAGGGAACCCATACTAAGATACATAAGTTTCTAGTTAAGCCCTTACCCATAATCAGGTATTGTGGGGGTACTCAAGAATTGGAAAGGTATCGCATCCAAACCAATATCAGTTTTTAATCAAAAATCACTATCTTCTCTTGGTCATATTCACCTTCAAAATTCATTCAATGGAATGCATCATCATTCCAAGGTTTCAAAGTCAACTCATTTCACAAGTTCCCATCTAGAGTAGTCAAATTTTAAATTTAGCACTAGCATCTAGTCATGAGGTGTGCTAACTACTTGTAATACTAGCTAGGCTAAGTTTGATACTCTTGTAGTATTCTAGGCTTAGACTAAAGTTAACTATAAAAGTAAACTTCAATTTTCAAATTGGAAAACTTGAAAGATAAAACTTGGGATGGGTTCATGAAGCATAAGAAAAGATGAGGGTGCCTTGTTCTTGGTAGAAGTTTGCACTTTGCAAGAATATTAGCTTTCAACCATAGAACTTGCAAAGGTGTTAGCTTGCCTTGATGGTTGAGGTGATCAAAGTGCTCTTCTTCTTCTGGGTAGAATCCTTCCTCTTCCTGGTATTCTCCGGTACTAGCGTCTATACACGAATACGAGGATACAATCACCAAGCAATTCATTGGCTATTCCAAACATCACATATATTCACACAAACTATTCCAATCACATAATTAATATAATTAGGGTGCATTGGTTGTGTGGCTTGAGGAAAATAATTTCCTCTCATTACATATGTAAATGATAGTTTCCATATAGTTCTTGAGAATAATTTCCTCTCATTGAAATATTCTTAAGATTTAATTTCTCAAACAATAGTACATGATATCATGTTGACCTAAGTCAACCATTCATCACCATTATTTGAGAAAAAGATTTAAATGAGGTAGAATACCTCATACCATTTAATAATGCCTATTATGATTTAATATCTCCAAGAATTTCATATGATATTATTTGACCAGGGGTCCAACTTCATATGAATGCATTTGAGACAAGATTTAAATGAAGTATAATACTTCATATGATTTACATAATAGTTTGGACAATATCAACTAACTAAATTAGCCATATAGTCCTTTATTTAATTGGGGCCTTGATCACTCAAAGTGGCCACACCATATTTTTGCAGAAACAATTAGTGTAAGTTAAATGTGAGCTATTGGAGTTGGAATTAACTCAATACCATTTTTGGTTGATTTTTAAGATTTAATTGAAGGTGCAAAAGTCTCTAATTATTATTTTTGTCACATTAATTATACACAATAATTTGAAGTGGGACCAGTGTGGTTGGATCAAACATTTCATAAGCTAACCATATAACATTTGTTAAATTTGGCCAAGCCAATTTGAAACTATTGAATTTCCAAGACAGGACCAGTATTGATATTTAAACTAAACAGGAAAATTAAATTTGAATAAAAAGGGCCTGGCGGGAAAATTAACAGCCGAAACGGGAAGAGAGAGGTGGGCCGGCCCAGTGAACCGGCGCGCCACGGGCCAACTGACAAAGGGGTCCACCTGTCAGCGGGCCAGGCTTACCGAATCGGTACGCGTGAGTGGTGGCCGTTAGATTAGAAGCTTGATCTACGGCTGAGGCTCGTCGTCGTCGTCGGGGAGAAGGGCTTGCTGCCGCGGCGGAGGTAGGGGGTCGGCGGCGAGCCGAGGCTCCGGCGAGGGTCGGCGTTAACGCGAGGCGAGGTGGTCGCCGACGGCGAGCTGGTACGCGGGCGTCGCCGATGGTGCGCCAATTCGTCGATGATGATCTCAGTCCGCCGCGGGCTCCGGCGATCGATTGGACGGCTCCGGTGAGTAATCGGGTGAGAGGAGTGGACGAGGAGGATCGAAGAGAGAGGGGAGTGAGTTTGCAGTGAGGAGGATGGCGCGGGGGTGGCTCCTTTTATAGCGTGCAAGGTGGCCGAGGATCTGCGGCGAGGTCGACATCGGCGCAGCGACTCCGGCGATGGAGAGGGGTAGGAGGGGGCACACTACAAGAAAAGTTGCCATGGCCGACGAAGTTGAAGTCGCGCCGTGGTTGCTGGTGTACCATGGCCGACGATTTTTGGTCTGTCCGTTGTGCATGTGAAAACTTTTTTTTTCTCGTTTTTGAGGCCACCTAGCCCGACGAAAGCGGCCAAAACGTCGCGTATGGTGGCCCGGGACGTGGTGCATCGCGAATTCTCGGGTTCGCCGGCCGAGTCAACGCAAATCCGCACCGCCCAGGGATGTAGGGCCCAGATGGCAGCCTCTCTAGCATTATTTTTTTCTCGATCGCGCCATCTCGTTCAACACTCTCCGATCGAGCCGTTTACGATGCAGGATCATGGGTCCCGCTTGTCATCCTCTATGAACCAAATTTCTTTCTTTTCTTGGATTTTTTTGACCCCCTGATTTCTGGCTACTTCCTTTTTCTTTTGATCCCTTGCCGCCTTGGAAACCTTGAGACCGCTGTGCTAAATGGGACCCGCATGTCATCCTCTATGAGCAATCAACTTTCTTTTCTTGGAGTTTTTTTGGCACCTCATATTTGGTCACTTGCCCTTTTTTCGATCCCCGCCGCCTCTCAAACGGTGATACCGTTGCTAAATGGGACCCGCATGTCATCCTCTATGTACTATAAAACTTTCTTTTCTTGGATTTTTTGGCACCTCATATTTGGTCACTTGCCTTTTTCTTTCGATACCCTGCCGCTCTCAAACGGTGATACCGCTGCTGCTAAATGGGACCCGCATGTCATCCTCTATGTACTATAAAACTTTCTTTTCTTGGATTTTTTTGGCACCTCATATTTGGTCACTTGCCTTTTTCTTTCGATCCCTGCCGCCTCTCAAACGGTGATACCGCTGCTGCTAAATGGGACCCGCATGTCATCCTCTATGTACTATAAAACTTTCTTTTCTTGAATTATTTTTGGCTCCTGATATTTGGTCACTTGCCTTTTTCTTTCGATCCCCGCCGCCTCTCAAAATGAGACCGCTGCAGCTAAATGGGACCCGCATGTCATCCTCTATGAGCAATCAACTTTCTTTTCTTGGAGTTTTTTTGGCACCTCATATTTGGTCACTTGCCTTTTTCTTTCGATCTCATGCCACGTTTGAAACGTTGAGGAACCTGCTGGCTCATGGGACCTGATACGTCTCTAACGTATCGATAATTTCTTATGTTCCATGCTACTTTATTGATGATACCTACATGTTTTATGCACATTATATGTCGTATTTACGCATTTTCGGAACTAACCTATTAACAAGATGCCGAAGAGCCAGTTGCTGTTTTCTGCTATTTTTGGTTTCAGAAATCCTAGTAAGGAAATATTCTCGGAATTGGACGAAATCACCGCCCAGGGTCCTATTTTTGCACGGAGCTTCCGAAGACCGAAGGGGAGTCGGGGGCCACGAGGTGGCCAGTGACGGCGGCGCGGCCCAGCCCTGGCCGCGGCCCCCGCCCCGGGCCCTCGTGCCGCCTCTTGACCTGCCCTTCGCCTACAAATAGCCTCCGTCGCGAAACCCCAGTACCGAGAGCCACGATACGGAAAACCTTCCAGACGCCGCCGCCGCGAATCTCATCTAGTGGGATTCAGATCGCCTCCGCACCCTGCCGAGAGGGGATTCATCTCCCGAGGACTCTTCATCGCCATGATCGCCTCCGGAGTGATGAGTGAGTAGTTCACCCCTGGACTATGGGTCCATAGCAGTAGCTAGATGGTCGTCTTCTCCTAATTGTGTTTCATTGTTGGATCTTGTGAGCTGCCTAACATGATCAAGATCATCTATCTGTAATACTATATGTTGTGTTTGTCGGGATCCGATGGATAGAGAATACTATGTTATGGTGATTATTAATCTATTGTTTATGTGTTGTTTATGATCTTTCATGCTCTCCGTTATTAGTAGAGGCTCTGGCCAAGTTTTTACTCTTAACTCCAAGAGGGAGTATTTATGCTCGATAGTGGGTTCATGCCTTCATTGACACCTGGGACAGTGACAGAAAGTTCTAAGGTTGTGATGTGATGTTGCCACTAGGGATAAAACATTGATTCTATGTCTAAGGATGTAGTTGTCGATTACATTACGCACCATACTTAATGCAATTGTCTGTTGCTTTGCAACTTAATACTGAATGGGGTTCGGATGATAACCTGAAGGTGGACTTTTTAGGCATAGATGCAGTTGGATGGCGGTCTATGTACTTTGTCATAATGCCCGGATTAAATCTCACTATATTTATCATATCATGTATATGCATTGTTATGCTCTTCTCTATTTTGTCAATTGCCCGACTGTAATTTGTTCACCCAACATGCTTTTATCTTATGGGAGAGACACCTCTAGTGAACTGTGGACCCCGGTCCTATTCTTTACATCGCATACAATCTACTGCAATACTTGTTTTACTGTTTTCTTGCAAACAATCATCTTCCACACAATATGTTTAATCCTTTGTTACAGCAAGCCGGTGAGATTGACAACCTCACTGTTCGTTTGGGCAAAGTACTTGGGTTGTGTGTGCAGGTTCCACGTTGGCGCGGAATCCCTGTTGCGCCGCATCTTAGTTTCTTTCTCGAGGGAAAACTTGCCACTGTGCGCATCATACCTTCCTCTTGGGGTTCCCAACGGACGTGTACATTTACGCGCATCAAGCCTGTTTTCTGGCGCCGTTGCCGGGGAGATGGAGATCAAGACACGCTGCAAGGGGAGTCTCCACTTCTCAATCTCTTTACTTTGTTTTTGTCTTGCTTTATTTTATTTACTACTTTGTTTGCTGCACCTAAACAAAACACACAAAAAAATTAGTTGCTAGTTTTACTTTATTTACTGTCTTGCTCTCCATATCAAAAACACAAAAAAATTAGTTACTTGCATTTACTTTATCTAGTTTGTTTTATTTACCGTTGCTAAAATGAATACCCCTGAAAATACTAAGTTGTGTGACTTCACAAACGCAAATAATAATGATTTCCTATGCACACCTATTGCTCCACCTGCTACTACAGCAGAATTCTTTGAAATTAAACCTGCTTTACTGAACCTGGTTATGAGAGATCAATTTTCTGGTGTTAGTTCTGATGATGCTGCTGCCCATCTTAATAATTTTGTTGAACTTTGTGAAATGCAAAAGTATAAGGATGTAGATGGTGATATTATTAAATTGAAAGTGTTTCCTTTCTCATTAAGAGGAAGAGCTAAAGATTGGTTGCTATCTTTGCCTAAGAATAGTATTGATTCATGGACTAAATGTAAAGATGCTTTTATTGGTAGATATTATCCTCCCGCTAAAATTATATCTTTGAGAAGTAGCATAATGAATTTTAAGCAATTAGATACTGAACATGTTGCTCAAGCATGGGAGAGAATGAAAACTTTGGTAAAGAATTGCCCAACCCATGGACTGACTACTTGGATGATCATCCAAACCTTCTATGCAGGACTAAATTTTTCTTCGCGGAATTTATTGGATTCAGCTGCTGGAGGTACCTTTATGTCCATCACTTTGGGGGCGGCTACAAAACTTCTTGATGATATGATGATAAATTACTCTGAATGGCACACGGAAAGAGCTCCACAAGGTAAGAAGGTAAATTCTGTTGAAGAAACCTCTTCCTTGAGTGATAAGATTGATGTGATTATGTCTATGCTTGTGAATGGTAGATCTAATGTTGATCCAAATAATGTTCCTTTAGCTTCATTGGTTGCTCAAGAAGAAAATGTTGATGTGAATTTCATTAAAAATAATAATTTCAACAACAATGCTTATAGGAACAACTCTGGTAATAACTATAGGCCATATCCTTCTGCTAATGGTAATGGTTATGGTAATTCTTATGGGAATTCTTACAAAAATAATAGGAGTGTACCCTCTGGTCTTGAAGCTATGCTTAAAGAATTTATTAGTACACAAACTGCTTTTAACAAATCTGTTGAGGAAAAGCTTGATAAAATTGATATTATTGCTTCTAGAGTTGATAGACTTGCCTCTGACGTTAATCTTTTAAAATTGAAAGTTATGCCTAATAATGATATTGATAATAAGATTACTACTACAGCAAATGCCATCCAAGTTAGAATTAATGAGAATATAAGATTAATGGCTGAATTGCGTGCTAGGTGGGATAGAGAAGAAAATGAAAAACTAGCTAAAGAGAATAATGTAGCTAAAGTTTGGACTATTACCACCATTAGTAATGATAATGATTCACATGTTGCTGCACCTCCTACTATCAATGGTAAAATAATTGGTGTTGGCAATGTTTCTACTCCTAGTGCAAAGCGTACAAAACTGCCTGAAATTGCTAAAACTGCTGAAACTGCTTGTGATAAAACTGCTGAAATTTTTTCCAACCTTGGGAACAATGATCCCATTGCTGTAGCTCATAATGATTTAGATTTTGATGATTGTCACATCTCTGAAGTTATAAAGTTCTTACAAAAACTTGCTAAAAGTCCTAATGCTAGTGCTATAAATTTAGCCTTTACAAAACATATTACAAATGCTCTCATAAAAGCTAGAGAAGAGAAACTAAAACTTGAAACTTCTATTCCTAGAAAGTTAGAAGATGGTTGGGAGCCCATCATTAAAATGAAATTCAATGACTTTGAATGTAATGCTCTATGTGATCTTGGTGCAAGTATTTCTGTTATGCCTAAAAAGATTTATGATATGCTTGACTTGCCACCATTGAAGAATTGTTATTTGGATGTTAATCTTGCCGATAATGTTAAAAAGAAACCTTTGGGGAGGATTGATAATGTGCGCATTATGGTTAACAATAACCTTGTCCCCGTTGATTTTGTTTTCTTGGATATCGAATGCAATGCATCTTGTCCTATTGTGTTGGGAAGACCTTTTCTTCGAACCGTTGGTGCTGTTATTGATATGAGGGAAGGTAATATTAAATATCAATTTTCTCTCAAGAAAGGTATGGAACACTTCCCTAGAAAGAGAATAAAGTTGCCTTTTGATTCTATTATTAGAACAAGTTATGATGTTGATGCTTCTACTCTTGATGTTACTTGATTTGCACTTTCTGCGCCTAGCTGAAAGGCGTTAAAGAAAAGCGCTTATGGGAGACAACCCATGTTTTTACTACAGTACTTTGTTTTATATTTGAGTCTTGGAAGTTGTTTACTACTGTAGCAACCTCTCCTTATCATGTTTTTGTGCCAAGTAAAGTTTCTATGTTAAAGTTGATGTTATATTTGGGATCGCTGCGCAGAAACAGCATTGCTGTCTGTCACGAATCTGAGCACAAGTCTCTGTAGAAAATTCGAAAAAATCTGCCAATTTACGAGCGTGATCCTCAGATATGTACGCAACTTTCATTAGTTTTGAGTTTTTCCATTTGAGCAAGTCTGGTGCCATTTTAAAATTCGTCTTTACGAACTGTTCTGTTTTTGACAGATTCTGCCTTTTATTTCGCATTGCCATATTTGCTATGTTGGATGAATTTCTTTGATCCATTAATGTCCAGTAGCTTTGTGCAATGTCCAGAAGTGTTAAGAATGTTTGTGTCACCTCTGAATATGAGAATTATTAATTGTGCACTAACCCTCTAATGAGTTTGCTTGAAGTTTGGTGTGAAGGAAGTTTTCAAGGGTCAAGAGAGGAGTATGATATACTATGATCAAGAGGAGTGAAAGCTCTAAGCTTGGGGATGCCCCCGTGGTTCACCCCTGCATATTCTAAGAAGACTCAAGCGTCTAAGCTTGGGGATGCCCAAGGCATCCCCTTCTTCATCGACAACATCATCAGGTTCCTCCCCTGAAACTATATTTTTATTCAATCACATCTTGTGTTCTTTACTTGGAGCGTTGGTTTGTTTTTGTTTTTGTTTTTGTTTGAATAAAATGGATCCTAGCATTCAATTTGTGGGAGAGAGACACGCTCCGTTGTTGCATATGGACAAATATGTCCTTAGGCTTTACTCATAATGTTCAAGGCGAAGTTTCTTCTTCGTTAAATTGTTATATGGTTGGAATTGGAAAATGCTACATGTAGTAATTCTAAAATGTCTTGGATAATGTGATACTTGGCAATTGTTGTGCTCATGTTTAAGCTCTTGCATCATATGCTTTGCACCCATTAATGAAGAAATACATAGAGCTTGCTAAAATTTGATTTGCATATTTGGTCTCTCTAAGGTCTAGATAATATCTAGTATTGAGTTTTGAACAACAAGGAAGACGGTGTAGAGTCTTATAATGTTTGCAATATGTCTTTTATGTGAGTTTTGCTGCACCGGTTCATCCTTGATTTTGCTTCAAATAACCTTGCTAGCCTAAACCTTGTATCGAGAGGGAATACTTCTCATGCATCCAAAATCCTTGAGCCAACCACTATGCCATTTGTGTCCACCATACCTACCAACTACATGGTATTTCTCCGCCATTCCAAAGTAAATTGCTTGAGTGCTACCTTTAAAATTCCATCATTTACCTTTGCAATATATAGCTCATGGGACAAAATAGCCTTAAAAACTATCGTAGTATTGAATATGTACTTATGCACTTTATCTTTTATTAAGTTGCTTGTTGTGCGATAACCATGCTTCTGGGGAACGCCATCAACTATTCTTGTTGAATATCATGTGAGTTGCTATGCATGTCCGTCTTGTCTGAAGGATCTATCACCTTAATGATTGGAGCATGCAAATTGTTAGAGAAGAACATTGGGCCGCTAACTAAAGCCATGAATCATGGTTGAAGTTTCAGTTTTGGACATATATCCTCAATCTCATATGAGAATAATAATTGTTGCTACATGCTTATGCATTTAAGAGGAGTCCATTATCTGTTGTCCATGTTGTCCCGGTATGGATGTCTAAGTTGAGAATAATCAAAAGCGAGAAATCCAAAATGCGAGCTTTCTCCTTAGACCTTTGTACAGGCGGCATGGAGGTACCCCTTTGTGACACTTGGTTGAAACATGGCATTGCAAAGATCCGGTAGTCCAAGCTAAGTAGGACAAGGTGCGGGCACTATTAGTATACTATGCATGAGGCTTGCAACTTGTAAGATATAATTTACATAACTCATATGCTTTATTACTACCGTTGACAAAATTGTTTCATGTTTTCAAAATAAAAGCTCTAGCACAAATACAGCAATCGATGCTTTCCTCTTTGAAGGACCATTCTTTTACTTTTATTGTTGAGTCAGTTTACCTATCTCCTTCCACCTTAAGAAGCAAACACTTGTGTGAATTGTGCATTGATTCCTACATACTTGCATATTGCACTTGTTATATTACTTTATGTTGACAATATCCATGAGATATACATGTTATAAGTTGAAAGCAACCGCTGAAACTTAATCTTCCTTTGTGTTGCTTCAATACCTTTACTTTGATTTATTGCTTTATGAGTTAACTCTTATGCAAGACTTATTGATGCTTGTCTTGAAGTACTATTCATGAAAAGTCTTTGCCTTATGATTCATTTGTTTTCTCATGTCATTACCATTGTTTTGATCGCTGCATTCATTACATATGTTTACAAATAGTATGATCAAGATTATGATGGCATGTCACTTCAGAAATTATCTTTGTTATCGTTTTACCTGCTCGGGACGAGAACTAAGCTTGGGGATGCTGATACGTCTCTAACGTATCGATAATTTCTTATGTTCCATGCTACTTTATTGATGATACCTACATGTTTTATGCACATTATATGTCGTATTTACGCATTTTTGGAACTAACCTATTAACAAGATGCCGAAGAGCCAGTTGCTGTTTTCTGCTGTTTTTGGTTTCAGAAATCCTAGTAAGGAAATATTCTCGGAATTGGACGAAATCACCGCCCAGGGTCCTATTTTTGCACGGAGCTTCCAGAAGACCGAAGGGGAGTCGAAGTGGGGCCACGAGGTGGCCAGGTGATGGGCGCGCGGCCCAGCCTGGCGCGCGGCCCTGCCCCCGGCCCCTCGTGCCGCCTCTTGACCTGCCCTTCCGCCTACAAATAGCCTCCGTCGCGAAACCCCGAGTACCGAGAGCCACGATACGGAAAACCTTCCAGACGCCGCCGCCGCGAATCCCATCTCGGGGATTCAGGAGATCGCCGCACTGCCGGAGAGGGGATTCATCTCCCGGAGGACTCTTCATCGCCATGATCGCCTCCGGAGTGATGAGTGAATAGTTCACCCCTATGGGTCCATAGCAGTAGCTAGATGGTCGTCTTCTCCTAATTGTGCTTCATTGTTGGATCTTGTGAGCTGCCTAACATGATCAAGATCATCTATCTGTAATACTATATGTTGTGTTTGTCGGGATCCGATGGATAGAGAATACTATGTTATGGTGATTATCAATCTATTGTTTATGTGTTGTTTATGATCTTGCATGCTCTCCGTTATTAGTAGAGGCTCTGGCCAAGTTTTTACTCTTAACTCCAAGAGGGAGTATTTATGCTCGATAGTGGGTTCATGCCTTCATTGACACCTGGGACAGTGACAGAAAGTTCTAAGGTTGTGATGTGCTGTTGCCACTAGGGATAAAACATTGATTCTATGTCTAAGGATGTAGTTGTCGATTACATTACGCACCATACTTAATGCAATTGTCTGTTGCTTTGCAACTTAATACTGAATGGGGTTCGGATGATAACCTGAAGGTGGACTTTTTAGGCATAGATGCAGTTGGATGGCGGTCTATGTACTTTGTCGTAATGCCCGGATTAAATCTCACTATATTTATCATATCATGTATATGCATTGTTATGCTCTTCTCTATTTTGTCAATTGCCCGACTGTAATTTGTTCACCCAACATGCTTTTATCTTATGGGAGAGACACCTCTAGTGAACTGTGGACCCCGGTCCTATTCTTTACATCGCATACAATCTACCAATACTTGTTTTACTGTTTTCTTGCAAACAATCATCTTCCACACAATACGTTTAATCCTTTGTTACAGCCGGTGAGATTGACAACCTCACTGTTTCGTTGGGGCAAAGTACTTGGGTTGTGTTGTGCAGGTTGGCGCCGGAATCCCTGTTGTTGCGCCGCATCACATTTCGCCACCATCAACCTTCAACGTGCTTCTTGGCTCCTCCTGGTTCGATTAAACCTTGGTTTCTTTCTGAGGGAAAACTTGCCACTGTGCGCATCATACCTTCCTCTTGGGGTTCCCAACGGACGTGTACATTTACGCGCATCAGGGCCCGCATGTCATCCTCTATGTGCTATAAAAGTTTCCTTTGTTGGATTTTTTTTCACCCTCTGATTTTTGGCTTGCCTTTTTCTTTTGATCCCCTGCCCCCTTTGAAACGTTGAGTAAGCTGTTGGCTCAAGGGACCCGCATGTCATCCTCTATGTCCATCAACTTTCTTTTCTTGGATTTTTTTTCACCCCTAATTACTAGCTACTTTCTTTTTCTTTTGATCTCAAGCCGCATTACAAACATTGAGACCGCTGCTGCAAAATGGGACCCACATGTCATCCTCTATGTACAATAAATCTTGGATTATTTTTGGCTCCTGATATTTGGTCACTTGCCTTTTTATTTCGATCTCATGCCACCTTTGAAACGTTGAGTAAGCTGCTGGCTCATAGGTCCCGCATGTCATCCTCTACGAACAATAAAAGTTTCCTTTCTTGGAGTTATTTTTGACCCCTAATTTCTGGCTATTTGCCTTTTTCTTTTGATCCCCTGCCCCCTTTGAAACGATGAGGACGCTGTTGGCAGGTCGGTCCCACATGTCATCCTCTATGAACAATAAAAGTTTCCTTTGGTGGATTTATTTTTGACCCCTAATTAATTTCTGCTATTTCCTTTTTTTCTTTTGATCCCCTGCCGCCTTGGAATTGTTGAGAATGCTGCTGCCTCATTTTTCTTTTGGTCCTGTGCCGCCTTGGAAACGTTGAGACCGCTGCTACAAAATGGGACCCGCATGTCATCCTCTATGTACAATAAAGTTTCTTTTCTTGGATTATTTTTGGCTCCTGATATTATGTCACTTGGCTTTTTCTTTCGATCTCATGCCGACTTTGAAACGTTGAGGATGCTGCTGCCTCATGGGTCCCGCATGTCATCCTCTCAGAACGATAAATGTTTTCTTTTCTTCTATTTTTTTACCAACTGATTTTTGGCTTTTTTTATTTTCGATCCCCTGCCGCCTTTGAAACGTTGACGACGCTGCTGGCTCATGGGTCCCCGATGTCAGCCTCCCCGTACAAGAAACATGTGATATTTTATTTTGCAGACAATAAACGTTGTATTTCGCTCTGAGCTATTGCAAACGGATAAATTAAATCTTTATATCTGCATAAACAAACTTATATGTTGAATCTCCTTGTTTTTTGTTTTTGCGAAGCATAGGACTTTCCTGTTTTTTTTTGAGAAAATCCGACCTTTCCTTGTTTTGGAGTGGGCTGAAATTGTACGAGTCAAAAGGCCCAGCAGGATAGTTCGAAGGCCCAGATGTCCAGATATGCAGCCCAATTGAAATCTTTCTTTTCTTGGATTTTTTTCACACCCTGATTTCTGGCTACTTCATTTTTCTTTCGGTCCTGTGCCGCCTTGGAAGCGTTGAGACCGCTGCTACAAAATGGGACCCGCATGTCATCCTCTATGTACAATAAAGTTTCTTTTCTTGGATTATTTTTGGCTCCTGATATTATGTCACTTGCCTTTTTCTTTCAATCTCATGCCGACTTTGAAACGTTGAGGAAGCTGCTGGCTCATGGGTCCCGCATGTCATCCTCTATGAACAATAAAAGTTTCCTTTGTTGGATTTATTTTTTCCCCTAATTTCTGGCTATTTGCCTTTTTCTTTTGATCCCCTGCCCCCTTTGAAACGATGACGACGCAGCTGGCAAGTCGGTCCCACATGTCATCCTCTATGAACAATAAAAGTTTCCTTTGATGGATTTATTTTTGACCCTAATTAATTTCTGGCTATTTCCTTTTTTCTTTTGATCCCCTGCCGCCTTGAAATAGTTGAGGATGCTGCTGCCTCATGGGTCCCGCATGTCATCCTCTCAGAAAGGTAAATGTTTCTTTTCTTGAATTTGTTTACCAACTGATTTTTGGCTTATTTTTTCTTTCGATCTCCTGCCACCTTTAAAACGTTGACGACGCTGCTGGCTCATGGGTCCCCAATGTCAGCCTCCCCATACTGCAAATCCTCTTTCTGCAAAGGTTGTATTTCTAGATAGATAAGGTGGATTCGAATCTGCCATGGTTCAGGCAGCTCAGGTAAGCCTTCTTGCACTGATTAATGGAAGTAGTGTATAGCAAGGTCAAGACATGTGGCTCGGTGTAATGAATCTATTTGAATCATGTTGTGGGTTCAATCTGATAGTTCTCTAACAGGTCAGCCAAAATAGAAATTAAGTTTTTTTCTAAAACGGAAATGCAAATTAAGATGAACACAAACATTAGTTATCATAATAGCTGATCATACATACATACTTGCTAAGAGCAAAAGCTTGCCAGAGTTTTACCACCCATACAATTAATTAGCAGTTCAGATAAGATAACCTTATATAAGTATAACTACAAATGCATTTGCTAAGGGCTCATGGGGCAACAGAACTAGACAACCGCGAACTTTATGACCAGCATGTCACAGCGGCATCGAAAGATCTTGACCTTCAACTTTGATCCAATGCGAAGTTTGGCACCGTCAATGAACTTTTTCCACCTGGAAGTAACAGCCAAGCGGCCATCTGTGGGACTGACAGAGTACCGTCCCTCCACGGTGAGACCTTCACTCTCCATGACGAGGGATATCTTGCCCCTTCGGCCAGCATTGAGATCCTTGGAGATACTTTTAGGCAATTTCTGATTCAAAGCAAGAGATACCACCAAAAATTAGTCAATGGCACCAATGCACTGAACCATGTGAGACTTTGAGCAGAGAAGACATCAAGATAAGAGCAGTTATGTTGTCATATACTCACGAACATAGCCTTCAGATGCGTCCTGGTCACCACACGGGTGGCCACAGCAATGAGCTGAGACCTCGGTGATCTGGCTGGGGCAGGTGCAGGAGCCTGGGCTGGTACACGAGCTGGTGCTGATGCAGGAGACTGCTGGGCAGGTGCAGTAAACGGTGCCTCTAGAGGAACCGGTGCTGATGCAGGAGACTGTTGGGCAGGTGCAGTAAACGGTGCAGCTAGAGGAACCAGTGCTGATGCAGGAGCCTGCTGGGCAGGTGTAGTATATGGGGCCTCTACAGGAACCAATGCTGATGTAGGGGACTGCTGGGTAGATGCAGTAAACGGAGCTGGTACAGGAACCGGTGCTGATGCAGGAGAGTGGGAAGCCGGTGCCGGTGCTGGTGTGGTTGCCCTTTGTGACATCCGCTCATGTTCCATCAGGGGATCTGCAGCTTTGATCATGTTAAACCCAGCAAGCTAGAACAGAGGGAATGGTTTAGAACAACTGCTCAGAACAGTTATCAAAAGATATGAGTAGAAAAAAGTTACATATTATATATTTGGAAGTGTCTCCAACTCTGTAAGCAGTTACGTATATCTGCCCGTTTGAGTTTCTGATCCTCAGCTCGTCGCCCTTCTTCAGACCGTAGTCAAAAGCAAACTTTCTCCAATCATGTCCATACAAATATGTGATGGCCTGCGTCTTGTAGACATACACCTCATAGACCGTGTAGGTGTTCATCAATTTGCCATTGCCATGCATAGTGAAAGACCCTTCATGCGGACACATCTGGTTAATCATTGGACGAAGTTCACAAGGTACAGTCTGCATGTGAAAATTGATACAAATGTAAGAAGCAGGAAGACTAAAAACAAGACTTTACTATATGCCAATTCATGCTAAACCACTGAGAATACATACCTGTAACTCTGTGAAGGAGCTACTAGAAAGGTAGATAGAGCCATAGGAGGTGTTATATGCGGGGTATGTACATGGGCCCGCCATATTCCCGCAAGCTCGGCATCGGGATGGTGAAGGAAACATGGGAGGTACTACTGGTGCGTAGCGCTGAATGTAAGTGGAAGAATTAGGTTGTGTAAAGTGCATAGTTCAGAGCAATGCAAATGTTGACAAGCGAGTGCATAACACTATGTTACAAACTGAACAGTGAAAAATTAGTGTATGATGAATATAAGCATGCTAATTTGGTGTTTCCGAATTCCAAAAAGCATTAGACAGAGCCGGTGATAATATCAGACATAAATCATGGCATGTATATGTGGCTTAAGAAAATATACCCGAACCCTTGGATGGTTACGGCCCGGCTGGTCCTTGGACTTGAGCTTATATAAGCATCCAGAAGGTGGGGCTGACAGTAACTTGGTGGCAGCCTCTGCAGATGCCTCATCAGCAGCAGTTGCAATCCTTTTGACCAATGAAGGGTTAGCAGTTTCAGTCTGCATATGAAAATTGAAGAGCAACAGACATCAGCAGTGATATATAAAATGAATCTATGAGACACTGATGCATATAGTGCTGGATGTAAGTGTAAGAATAGGTGTGTGTGTTTCTGAACTATTGGTAAGCATTAGACAAAGCCGGCAATAAACAGACAAAAATCAAATCATGTATGAGGATTAAGAAAATATACCTGCTTACTGAAAAGGGTACCACCCAGCTGGCCCGTGGCCTTGTGCTTGAGGAGGTTTTCAGAAGATGGTGGCGGCACCATCGTCTTCACAGCAGCCTCATCAGGATCATTTTTTATCCATTTGAGTAGAGGAACAGAAGTTTCATCCTGCATATGAATAGCAACAGAACTCATCATTGATATTTAATAAATCTATGAGATAGACTGATGCAAATAGTGCGGGTGTAAGTGGAAGAATAGGGTTGTGCATAGAGAACAGTTGACAACAATGCAAATGATTACAAAAGAAGCCAATGGAAATCAACAGTTTATATACTGGATGAGACAGACTGAAAAGTGAAAAATTAGTGTATGATGATTGTAAGCAAACGCAGTGTTTCTGAACTTTTGGTAAGCATTAGACAAAGCCAACAGTAATTAAACAGATAATAATGAAATCATGTATGTGGATTAAGAAAATATACCAGATTCATTAAAAGGTCACCACCCAGCTGGCCCATGGCCTCGTGCTTGTAGAGGTTTTCGGAAGATGGTGCCGGCACCATCGTCCTCACAGCAGCCTCATTAGCCTCATTTTGCATCCACTTGAGTAAAGGCGCAGCAGTTTCAGCCTGCATAAGAATGGGAACAGATCTCAGCAGTGATATTGAATGACTCTGAGACAGACTGATGCATATAGTGCTGGATGTAAGTGGAAGGGTATGGCCGTGTATGGACAACAGTTCACAACAATGCAAGGGTGTGTTCGGTTCTGAAACAGCGTGGAATGGAATGGAATGGTTCCATTTCAGAGGAATGGAATGGTTAAATTTTTGTTCGGTTGGGATAAATGGAGAGCAGAAGAGATCGAGGTTAAACTAACCATTTGTCTCAAAATTGTAATTAACAATTGCAAATGACATTTTAATCTCAAAGTCGTAATTAACAGCGCCTAATGGTGCTCTTTTAATCTAAAAATCGTAATTAACATCATTTTTTGTTGGGTTAGGGGAACTGGAGTAGATGAACATTACTGTATGATGATTGTAAGCAAACGAATTTGGTGTTTCTAAACTTTTGGCTTCGAGATCTTATGGGTTTCAACTCTAGCCTACCCCAACTTGTTTGGGACTGAAAGGCTTGGTTGTTGTTGTTGTTGTTGTAAACTTTTGGCAAGCATAGAAAAAACCGACAATAAACAGAGAAAAATCAAGGCATGTTTTGTGGATTAAGAAAATATACCATATTCATTAAAAGATCACCACCCAGCTGGCGCGTGGCCTTGTGCTTGTAGAGGCATTTAGAAGATGGGGGCGGCATCAACATACTGGCAGCCTGATCAGCCGCAGTTTTGATCTTCCTTTTGAGTAAAGGCCCTAAAGTTTCAGTCTGCATATGAATAGCAAAACAAAAGGCAGACCTCAGCAGTGATATTGAATTACTGTATGAGATAGACTGATGCATATAGTGGATGCTCTTAGCCTTTTGCAGCGTGAACACTAGCTATGGACAGACAAAAAACTAGTTAACTCAGCTTTGTCTAGATATGAATGTACTACCACCATCCAAAAGCTTAAGCCTTATTTATTTTTGAGAAATCAAAACAAGCAAAGTTTGACCAAAATTTTAGAACATTCTATCAACAAATATAATACTGTGTAGATACCGTAGGAAAATATATTTTATTATCTATTTAATGATATTAATTTTGTATTTTGCATGTTACTGATTTTTGGTAAAAGCTTAGTCAAACATGGTATAGTTTGACTTTCTAAAAATAATATAAGCCCAAAGCTTTGGGATGGAGGCAGTAGTATCTAGAGCTAAAACACATCTAGATACATCCGTATCTACAGATAGTTGAGTCAATTAATTTGGATCTGAGGGAGTATCAGATTCAGACTACATCATGGTAAGTTGGTTAAAAAAATTACCCCTGGGCGGTCCCTGCCCAGCTCGGCAGTGGCATTTCGCTTCTTGTGCTGCAGATCGGGCCATGCTCCTGCAGCAGGTGGGGCGCTATTCTCGTTCCCCATAGCCTCAGCACGGAACCTGGAGGTACCAACCTGATACAGAGAATATAGAGCATGGTGTCACAGAGGCTTTACGCACAAACAGCTGAAGACATGTGCTACTTTAAGCATATTCCAGAACAGGAACAGATTGAGGATGCAGAGAGACACTTAAAAGGTAAAGAGTGGATAAGCAAACGGAGTACCTGCTTCGCGGGGCTGGGGACGCAGCTCAGGCTCAGCCAACTGCCCACATGCGTGGTGGCCTTACGCTCCATTGCCCCCACCGCCGAGGTCTTACCTTTCCTGTACAAGCTGACAAAAGATACAGTGAGGATCAGCAGAAACTACAAAGGTTGCAAATGTCGACAAATAAAGGAAGAACACCCCAATCCAAGCAAAGGTAGCCCCCGCCCCCCACCCCCATCAATCACTCCCAGCTCGAGGGTGACCAGAAAGACACCCCTTCGCCCAGAATAGGAAAGAGATGCGCAAGATATCGAGGAGAGGAAAAAAGAACCGATCTCGAGAAAGGAAAGAACATTACTAGTCCTACCTAATCCGCTTGGTCTAGATGCAGCTTGCCCCTCCAAGCTGGATGCCTGGACGGTGGAGGCGAAAGGAGGGGATCGAGCTAGCGGCTTGCATCCGTCGGCAATCGGCACTCGATCGGGAGAGAAGGGGTGCTACATAAAGGGGAGGGGTAACATATTTTATTACACAGTGAACTTACTGATGTGACTAGTCATTACATGTCTCACTGAAACTAGGGCCCATAGCGTGGCACCCCAAATTCACTTGAAGCTGCCCGGCGGGACGCATTGGCGCGTCAAGAAACCCCCGAATTGTAGCGGGGAAATGAAACATTTCACAAAAATTCGAAATTCAAGCACACCGCCACGCGCCAAGCACGCGGCTGTTCCTTCCTCTTCCTCGGTTCCTCCTCCCCTATCCGAAAAAACCCCAAATCCCAAGCTCAAACCAAAAAAAAAACAAATCCCCTGGCCGCCATGCATGTCCTCGTTAACCCGCTGGAGATCGTTCCCGGACGATGCGGACCACCCGCCCTGAGATCCAGAATTCCGTCCACCTCGAGGCACTGCGTGCTGTCTCGCAGCAGCGGCTTGAGGGCGCTGAAGAGGAAGTTCCGCCGGAAAGTGCTCATGGCAACCGTGCAAGCTCACCGGCGTGCTGCATCCCGAGAGGAACTGGTCAAAGCTTTGCTATTCGCCACACACAAAAAATTGCGGGCCAAGATCTGGTCAAAGCTTCGTCGATGGCTTGCCGCGAGAGGCTTGGAGTCCAGAGTCAATAAACTAGCTGCTCGAGGACTGGGCGGTTTACACGGATTCATATTAACTGACTCAAGTTTGTTAGTCTAGTTAACAAATGCATCTAGATACATCCATATCTAGACAGAATTGAGTCAATTAATATGAATCAGAGGGGAGTACCTGAAAGTGTTTCATGCTACCAACTAATGCGCTGGCAGGAATCGCTGTAGAAGTAATTGTGCTACTACTCATACGATGAACTGATTGTGTGGGTGTCGAATTTTGCAACGCGATCATCCACTGAATGCTTAATCTAGCGCCAAAGGCGTACAAATCATAACATACTACAGCACCAGAACATAAGAGTACGAATCATAAAGTAGCTCAACATTTTGCATCAGGGCTGGGTGGTCCTGAGACTACCGGGACGCCCCTGATGATCTCCGGGTGTGCATCCTCTTCAACGCAAAGCTGTGTACTCGGTCCACGGCCTCCTTCTGTAGGCTGGATAATCTCAGGTGCAGGACCTTCGTCTATGAGAGGCTCGTCATCAGTACCATCCACAGGTGCATCAGGGCTGGGTGGTCTTGAGACTACCCGGACGCCCCTGATGATCTCCGGGCGTGCATCCACTTCAACGCAAAGCTGTGTACTCGGTCCACGGCCTCCTTCTGTAGGCTGGATAATCTCAGGTGCAGGACCTTCGTCTATGAAAGGCTCGTCATCAGTACCATCCACAGGTGCATCAAACTGAGATTCATCTTCAAATCTCCCATCAAACTGAGAGACCTCTTCAACTCTATGCTTCTGCAATTAGTACATCAACCGATTAGACAAACATCTAAGGGATGCAACCTGAACAAATGCCGTTTTACATATTTACCTTCTCATCTGGCACAACACATGTCCCAGAGCTGAAACCCGTTTCCTGAAGCAAGCGCTTTTTCTCTCCTTCCCGTCCATCCATCTGCAACAAGTTAAATTTGAGTACAGAACCTTGCACAACAATGCAAACTATTGATTGAAACAGCGGCAGCATCAATATAAATAATTAACTACATATGCCAGCACACATACAGTGTGAGCAAGATCTGCTTCTCCTGCTAAAGGATCATCATATGGTTCACCATGCTAAACCCGCCTAACATATGTGCGGTCCATCCCAAAAATGTGTAAATGATCTGCCACTACAGGGTGAGGCCTCTTCTCACCATTCATACATGTGCAGCGCGGGCAATACACGTCCAGGTTGTGACCTTCATGAGCTCTAATAAACCCCATAAAGGGTTGAACACCATTTATATATGAAGGGGAACATAAGTGTCCATGCAGTATCCAAGTTCTGTCCATCTGTTTAATTATGAGATACAGTGGTTGGTGATTAATTTAAGGCGAAGTAGGAAATGTATATCCATCGAGTACAAAACTATACTACATGATTATGCATTTCAGCAATCATGTCGAGTACAAAACAAAAAATGCCCATCGACATTTTAGCAAACAGATCGTGTACAAAACTCTGCCATGGCATTTCAGCAAATTAACGGATCGAGTGCAGAACTGACTCTATATGCCCACGCAAATGAACAAATTGATCGATGACAAATCGAGCGGAAAACTATAAAGTGCCAATTAGTTCGAGCATACGTCCAATTTGCATCACTATTTTGTATCATAATTTGCTGTTATTCATTGATATATTTCACATTGGGACACAATACTTATGTTATTTCATCTATTTTGCATGTTTCATCATTATTGGAGGATCAAGCACCGGAGCCAGGATTCTGCTGGAAAAAGCACCGTCAGAACGCAATATTTCGGAAGATCAACTGTGGAAGGAAATTTCACGAAAATTCCTATTTTTCCAGATAACATTTCCAAAACCAGGGGGGCATGTGTTATCACCAGAATTTGACCAAGTCAGAGGTGGGCCGCGATCAAGATGGACGTGAAGATTGTACGTGGAAGAAATACGTGAATCGGCCTGGTTTACCAAGTTGGGCTGAACCGCCCGTGTATCTGTAACATATTAGATCGCATCTTAGTTTAGAAATTAGAGTTTATCTCGTGCACGGTTTAGTGCACGCCCACATTAGAAAGTCCCCTGGACTATAAATATGTACCTAGGGTTTATGGAATAAACAACAACCAACGTTCAACACAAACCAATCTCGGCGCATCGCCAACTCCTTCGTCTCGAGGGTTCCTCCGGTAAGCACCATGCTGCCTAGATCGCATCTCGCGATCTAGGCAGCACGAGCCTGCCTAGTTGTTCATGCGTTGCTCGTACTGAAGCCTTTTTGATGGCGAGCAACGTAGTTATCATAGATGTGTTAGGGTTAGCATTGTTCCTAGTATCATATGCTTTCGTAGTGCAACCCTTGCGCATCTAGCCGTCCCTGTACCTCATCATGGGTGCAGGGGCGGCACCCCGCTTGATCGTTATTTAGTAGATCTGATCCGTTATGGTCGCTCCTTGATTCATCAAGGATTAGTTTAATATCTGCAATAGTTAGGCCTTACAAAGGGTTGGAGGATCCAGCGGCATGCAGGGTGTAGTTTGCTGCCCCTAGACAGGACGTTCCGAGGATCAACCTAGTGTTGGTTTTTAGGCCTTGTCTAGGGCTGGCTTACGTTTACCGTGCGTGAGCGCGAGGCCCAATCGTGAGTAGGATGATCCGATTATGCGGTGAAAACCCCAGATCGTCGTGGATCTCATATGCTTTATCATGATCAAGCAGGACCACCATATATTCGGCCACCTCGGACGAATCATGGGTGGATCGGCTCCATGAGCCGATTCACAGGACAACCTGAGAGCCGATCGAGGCTCGTATTTAACGTGTACGTGTGTGCCCTGCAGGAAACTAAGCGAGGCATCATCCACACCTTCCTGACCAGGTATAGGTCAGGTGGCACGCCCTTGCAACCCGCATCGGCGCGCGACCAGGAGGCTTTGCGGGCCGTCGCTCTGAGGGACTGGGGCCAGCCGCAGCCCTAGTCGTTCCCGGCTCTACGGTGTTGACCAGTCACTGCCCGCCGGTGGGTTTCTGACGTCAACACATTCTGGCACGCCCGGTGGGACAATCTTCAACGACAACCACCTCGCCATCCACATCAGAGATGGCGGAAGAAACTCCGGTCACCTACGAGGAGCTCACTGGCGAGCTCAAGAAGAAGTACGACGAGGTCAAGTCTGCCCTCGAAGCCGACCTAATCGGCTCTTTCCACAGGACCCGCTCCCACGGCATCAGATGGAAGGGGTTCACACCTGAAGGCGCGCTTGATGGAGTGGACCTATCCACCCCGTCGAAGAACGCACCAGGTCGCTGCGTCAGGAGATCAACTTCATGGTGGCTCATTCGCTGCACCGCCATTCTGAGAGCCTGGTGAATACGTTGGAGCGCGTCGCGCTGCGCGTGATCCAGGAGATCATGAGCCATCAGTACTCTCCGTCAGGACCAGCCCTAGGGACTCACCAAGGGGAATTGCTACTCCAGTCCCGTCCACCGCTGCCGTTCGCGTTGGCAGCGCCCGAAGCGCCGAACTCATCGGCCTATGTCGTCTACAAGATTGGTGGTGACCCCAGTGACTACCAATTCCTACAGGACGCGCCCAAGGAGATCCCGCACGGGTACGCATGCGCATACGTGCCAGACTGCAGCACCTGGGCACCCTCGAACCAGGTCGCTATAGCAGGGACTTCTGGGGCAACAGGAGGAACGTCGGAGGCAGACCCTGAGAAGCAAACGTGGCTAGCTAAATACGCCACCCCGACAAAACTCCCGAGCCCAGCTCCTGCAGTTGGCTCAGAACCAGAGAAACAGGCATGGCTGGTTAAGTACGCCACTCCGACGAATCTTCAGGGTTCGGCACCTGCAGCCATCACCGCGGATCAAATTTGTACGATCCTGAAAGATCAGTTCGGCATGATGCCGAAAAGAAAGGCGATCGGCTATACCAAGCCGTACCCCAACGAGTACGAATTGATCCCGCTACCACCCAAATATCGGCTCCCGGACTTCACAAAGTTCAGCGGATCAGATGGCTCCAGCTCCATCGAGCATGTGAGCCGATATTTGGCACAGCTGGGCATGATCTCAGCGTCAGACGAGCTGCGCGTGAGGTACTTCTCACAGTCCCTCACAGGATCGGCTTTCGGATGGTACACGTCGCTGCCACCGAACTCAATCCAGACCTGGAAGCAGCTGGAAGAACGGTTCCATGAGCAATATCACTCAGAGGCTTCCGAGGCTGGCATTGCCGATCTAGCACAAGTACGACAGAAGCGCGGAGAAACGGTGTCAGAATACATCCAGCGCTTCAGGACCGTTAGGAACCGATGCTATTCGGTTCACGTAAGCGAAAAAGAAGCAGTCGAATTGGCGGTGGTGGGTCTATCATCATCGATCAAGGAAGTGGCCTCCCAGGCGGACTATCCTTCGTTAGCACACATGGTGCAGAAGTTGTCAGCGTATGAACAACGCCACCCGGATGTCTACCAAGATAAATTCAAGCGCGTGGTTACCATGGTTGACGCAGGCGAAGATGAAGGTCCTACGGGAGAACGAGAGGTCGCAGTAGCTGAGTGGACTCGAGCTGCAGGCCCAGTAACCTGCAAATGGGTAAAGCCACCAGGGCCTCCAAGAGGGTTCGACTTCGACGTGACGAAAACCGAGCAGATTTTCGACCTCTTACTCGCGGAGAAGCACATAAAGATACCCGAAGGCCACAAGTTTCCTACGGTGCAAGAGCTGAACGGAAAGCCATACTGCAAGTGGCATAACACGTTCACCCACACCACCAACGACTGCAGGGTGTGGCGTCAGCAGATCCAAGTGGCGATAGAAAATGGGCGACTAATTTTTAACCAGTATGCCATGAAGGTCGACACACACCCCTTCCCCGCCGTCAACATGGTGGAGTTTACCCACCTTGGAGGGTGCCAGCCTGATTTCTCAGCCAACATCAGCATGGTAGAGCTTGGACACCGCTCTGAGAAGGACGGGGATGAGGACAGCTGCTCTCAGAGCAAGGACACTGAGGGGGCCGCTCCATGCGATCGGCTCCGTCAAGATGGCAAGCGCTACGTCACAGAGGGGGAAGTGAAGAACATAAGATACCAACGACCCCTCTCTGATCACCTCCTCAACAAGTATGTTAGTCGATATGACCAACGCCGGCGATACAACGACAATGATGAAAGAGGTCGTCTGACCAGAAACGACGGAAGACATCGCCGGCATAATCATGATGAGGAGCGGCAGGAGCGCCACGGCAGGGAGCAGGACGATACGGACAGGCATTGGCACTGCCCCTTCTTCAGACACTGCTGGGATTCAGGAATGAGCCGATTACCAACAATCGGCAACTGCCCAGAATGCAACCGGAAAAAGAAGGAGACAGCCAACGTGTCTGTGTTCGAGCGCTTAGGGCCTCTCCCACCGCAAAACAGACGTGCTGAGACCCCTCCGTTGGAAGATCTCGAGGATTCAGAAGACGAAGGGGAATACGAAGAAGACAGGTGCCACCGTCCAAGGTGGTGCCCTGACGGTCTCAGCCATTCACAAAAGCGCAGGGTTCAGCGATTGCGCGGTCTGGAGGAAGCCGAAAGGATGTACTTGCATACGCTGAGGAAGGCGCGACCTGATCTGGCTGCGAAAGTCCAGAGGACCCTGGATGAGGAGGGACTGCCGCAAAGAAAAGAGTGGCGCCCCAAGCAAAAGAGAGCCGATGATGAAACATCGGCTGGCACGAACATGGTGCTCGTTCGCCCGGCGGGGTGTAGACCTCCACGATCACACGTTGCACCCAAGGTGGACATCAGCAAGCGCTCCAACGTGATAAAATCGGAGATTGGGCTGGTTTTATCCACCGACATGGACGAGTAGCAAGACTACGTCGATAAGCAACATGGCGAGGCCGATCCTTGCGATCGGCCCTCCGAAACTGATGAAGGGATATTACAAAACCTTCACCGAGCAAGCAACATGGAGGCCGATTCCAGCAATCGGCCAAAATTATCCTCACCATCCATTCTGCCTGGGATCAACGTTTGACCCAACAGGGACTACCTGAAGAGCCGATACCATCAATTCTCTTGACAGAATCGGCTCGGGGGGCACCTAGATGGATAAAACACGAGGATATGAGATAATACTGAGTATGGGGGCCGATACACAAATCGGCCTAAAATTTTTAAACATTTTACAGCCGATGCAAGGGCATCGACTTTAGAATTGAGAAATAGCCGATGCGCGGCCATCGACTCAAGAGGAATAACTGTTACGATCAGAGGATCAATGAAGCACGATAGGGGATTTTAATGGAAGAACTCCTCAATGGAGTAATTTAAGGGCTCGGATCCTCTCTTCAAGAGCAGCCTGGACGTGCAGATCAGGTCGAGGATGGATCGCATTAGATCCGCCAAAGGAAAGGAGCCGATCTGACCAGCAGAGCGCTAGGAGCGGACTGAAGAAGCTCGGGGGGCAGCCCGCCTTGAAGGCTCTCTGCAAGCCGATTTGTGTACAAATCGGCTGGCTCTGCATGATCAAGCCCAGGCTATTTCAGCTAAGTCACGCGTCCTCGTTTCTGTTTTTGCCTTGGCAAGACTCGGGGGGCAGCAGGCCTGGTGGATGCTCTGTTTTACTCTGTTTAAAAGCCGATTGGGATACCATCGGCTGGTCCTTCATTGCAACCTTCTTCACAAATGATGAATATTGAAGAGCATTATTGGGTTTGGTTGGGAAAGTTCAAAGGTTTTCCTGAAGATCCTGCATTTTCTGCCAAATTTAGAAAATCATCAGTTGAAGAAGGGAAGGGCGAATTTTGAAGGACCGATGCGGTGCTATCGGCTCATCATGCATTGGCAAAGGGGACGAATCGGCTCAATTGAACTCAGAAGAAATCGGCAAATCAAATTGGGGAAAGGTTCTTCATTAATAGGCGAGATTTCTTACATAGTAGAGCTGATTGCCCTCAAAAGGGGATACATTGCCCCGCCTACTTCTACGGATCCTATGCTAGGGGCCCTATCTACGGGCCGTTGCTGCCCTCGTCGTCGCCGTCATCGCCGCTGTCGGCGCTGCTCCCGGCCGGCTCGTCGTCGCTGCTCCAGCGGCCGCCGACAGGACCTTCATTGTCCTCATCTTCGTCGTCGTCGTCGTCTGTCGAAGTCACTCAGATTCCCCGGCCAGGGGCAATGGCGCTTGGCCGGCGGCTCGTCGGGGGAGCTGTCGTCGTCGTCATCCTCCTCTTCCTCCTCCTTCACCTCCTCGGAGGTGGCCCCATCCCAGGGGAAGCGATCGTCCTCGCTTTCTTCCACCGCTTCCTTGTCGGCGAGGAAGCGGAGATCGCTCTCCCCATCAGTCAGGGACTTGTCGTCCTCTGACCAGGTGGAGAAGTCATGGTCTGACTCCTCCCCGGCCGCAATGGCGCGGCGGATGTTGGCCGCATGGACCTCCGCCGGGTTGTGCTCCGGCGTCGGCTCGCGAGATGAAGAGGACTGGGTGGAAAGATCCGATGAGGCGGAGGAGGAAGAGGACATGGTGGCGCAGGAGGGTTTTTGGGTGCTAATGCGAAGGAGATGCAGAGGAGAACTGTTTGGGGCGGTTAAATAAAAGAGGGCTTGATAAAAATTCAATGCCACAGCAGTTTCCGAGGAAGTGGTGCCAAAACTGTCAAATCGTGCAGAGAAGTTGAGGAGGCAAGTTATCATGATGAAGAACTCTGCGACGGTTCTGCTCTGCCACGACATGACCCGACGAAGGAAAGGCGTAATGATTTTGGAAATATCATTTCCAAAACCAGGGGGGCATGTGTTATCACCAGAATTTGACCAAGTCAGAGGTGGGCCGCGATCAAGATGGACGTGAAGATTGTACGTGGAAGAAATACGTGAATCGGCCTGGTTTACCAAGTTGGGCTGAACCGCCCGTGTATCTGTAACATATTAGATCGCATCTTAGTTTAGAAATTAGAGTTTATCTCGTGCACGGTTTAGTGCACGCCCACATTAGAAAGTCCCCTGGACTATAAATATGTACCTAGGGTTTATGGAATAAACAACAACCAACGTTCAACACAAACCAATCTCGGCGCATCGCCAACTCCTTCGTCTCGAGGGTTCCTCCGGTAAGCACCATGCTGCCTAGATCGCATCTCGCGATCTAGGCAGCACGAGCCTGCCTAGTTGTTCATGCGTTGCTCGTACTGAAGCCTTTTTGATGGCGAGCAACGTAGTTATCATAGATGTGTTAGGGTTAGCATTGTTCCTAGTATCATATGCTTTCGTAGTGCAACCCTTGCGCATCTAGCCGTCCTTGTACCTCATCATGGGTGCAGGGGCGGCACCCCGCTTGATCTTTATTTAGTAGATCTGATCCGTTATGGTCGCTCCTTGATTCATCAAGGATTAGTTTAATATCTGCAATAGTTAGGCCTTACAAAGGGTTGGAGGATCCAGCGGCATGCAGGGTGTAGTTTGCTGCCCCTAGACAGGACGTTCCGAGGATCAACCTAGTGTTGGTTTTTAGGCCTTGTCTAGGGCTGGCTTACGTTTACCGTGCGTGAGCGCGAGGCCCAATCGTGAGTAGGATGATCCGATTATGCGGTGAAAACCCCAGATCGTCGTGGATCTCATATGCTTTATCATGATCAAGCAGGACCACCATATATTCGGCCACCTCGGACGAATCATGGGTGGATCGGCTCCATGAGCCGATTCACAGGACAACCTGAGAGCCGATCGAGGCTCGTATTTAACGTGTACGTGTGTGCCCTGCAGGAAACTAAGCGAGGCATCATCCACACCTTCCTGACCAGGTATAGGTCAGGTGGCACGCCCTTGCAACCCGCATCGGCGCGCGACCAGGAGGCTTTGCGGGCCGTCGCTCTGAGGGACTGGGGCCAGCCGCAGCCCTAGTCGTTCCCGGCTCTACGGTGTTGACCTGCCCGCCGGTGGGTTTCTGACGTCAAGCCCACACTACAGCCGGCGCGGCCCATGGCCTGGCCGCGCCAAGTGTGGGGGCCCACACCCCTTTCGCCTCCTTTTCTTCGCGTACTCCTTCGTCCCGAAAACCTAAGCCAGAGGGAGGACCTCACGAAGAGTTACAGCCGCCTCTGCGGGGCGGAGAACACCAGAGAGAAAAGAGCTCTCCGGCGGGCAGGAATCCGCCGGGGAAATTCCCTCCCGGAGGGGGAAATCGACGCCATCGCCATCGTCATCGAGCGGGACATCATCTCCATCATCATCATCATCATCTCCACCATCTACACCGCCATCACCACCGCTGCACCTCGTCACCGCTGTAACAATTTGGGTTAAATCTTGATTGTATGATAGGGGAAACTCTCCCGGCATTATTCTCTACTTGTTATAGATGCTATTGAGTGAAACCATTGAACCAAGGTTTATGTTCAGATTGTTATTCATCATCATATCACCTCTGATTGTATTCCATATGATGTCTCGTGAGTAGTTCGTTTAGTTCTTGAGGACATGGGTGAAGTCTAAATGCTAGTAGTGAATTATGGTTGAGTAATATTCAATGTTATGATATTTAAGTTGTGGTGTCATTCTTCTAGTGGTGTCGTGTGAACGTCGACTACACGACACTTCACCATTTATGGGCCTAGGGGAGTGCATCTTGTATTCGGTTGCTAATTGCGGGGTTGCCGGAGTGACAGAAACCTGAGCCCCCGTTAGTATATCGATGCAAGAGGGATCGCAGGATCTCAGAGTTTAAGGCTGTGGTTAGATTTATCTTAATTACTTTCTTGTAGTTGCGGATGCTTGCAAGGGGTATAATCACAAGTATGTATTAGTCCTAGGAAGGGTGGTGCATTAGCATAGGTTCACCCACACAACACTTATCAAAACAATGAAGATTATTAAGCCACATGAAGCGAAAGTACTAGACTAAAATCCCCGTGTGTCCTCAAGAACGTTTGGTCATTATAAGTAAACAAACCGGCTTGTCCTTTGTGCTAAAAAGGATTGGGCCACTCGCTGCAATTATTTCTCTCGCATTTTACTTACTCGTACTTTATTCATCTGTTACATCAAAACCCCTTGAATACTTGTTTGTGAGCATTTACAGTGAATCCTTCATCGAAACTGCTGCCAACACCTTCTGCTCCTCGTTGGGATCGACATTCTTACTTATCGAAGATACTACGATACACCCCCTATACTTGTGGGTCATCAAGACTATTTTCTGGCGCCGTTGCCGGGGAGTGAAGCGCTATTGGTAAGCGGAATTGGTAAGGAAAACCTTTACTGTTTGTGCTGATTTTATTTCTGCCTGCTGCTATAAGTCATTATGGAGAGATCTTCTCTTCAATTTCTATTTGGGAAATCTACTACTACTGCAACGGTAGTGGATGAAGCGCCAGGTGAGGAAGTAGTACCATATAAAATACCTATGAAAATTATTGAACGTGTTATGGATAACCGCTATGAAGGGGATGGAACTGTCCATCCTGGTGATCATTTATTGTTTTTGCATGAATTATGCGGGTTATTCAAATGTGCAGGTATTTCTATGAATGAAGTTAGGAAGAAACTATTCACTATATCGCTGTCTGGTAAAGCGGCGCATTGGTATAAATTGCTGAAGAATGGTGATTCTATTGATTGGGAGGACATTGTGCCTTTATTTTATTCCAAATTCTATCCTCCAAGTGAAATTCACAAAGATCGGAACCGCATATATAATTTCTGGCCTCATGATGGAGAGAGTATTGCCCAAGCTTGGGGGAGATTGAAGTCTTTAATGCTCAAATGCCCCATTCATGAGCTTCCTGGTAATGTTATTATTGATAATTTCTATGCAAGACTTTCTTTTCAAGACAAGACCTTGCTGGATACTTCTTGTTCTGGATCATTTACACGCAACAAAGAAGAGTTTAAAAGGGACCTTCTTGATCGGATCCAAGAAAATACTGAAGGATGGGAGAACGACAAAGATAGAGAATCAGGTATAATTTATGATTATAAATGCATTGAAGCTTTTATGGATACTGATAAATTTCGTAATATGAGTGCTACATATGGTCTTGATTCCCAAGTTGTTGCAAATCTTTATAAAGCTTTTGCTTCTCATTATGAATTGCCTAAGAAGAATTTTGATAAGTATCATGAACCGTATAAAGATAAAGTTGATTCATCTGTAAACAAATGTGTAGTGATTGAAACTGTTGATAATGTTATTCCTGAAGCTTATATTGAAAAAACTCCTTTCCCTGCTAAAATGAAGGAGTACTCTGTCATATCTAGTGCGGTTAATAAAAGTGAAAAGAAACCTAAAGAACCTGAAGAACAAATTAAAATTGAACCTGCTGTTGCAATAGTTAAGGATCTTGTGACTGAAAATGTGGAGGATGGTCATATTATTTTCTGTGAAGATGCTTCTAATATTGTTTCGCATCCTAATAAACCCAAACAAGTTAGTGTTCCTATGCTATCTGTTAGAATTGGTGATCATTGCTATTATGGTTTATGTGATATTGGTGCAAGTGTTAGTGCTATTCCTTATGAGCTTTACACGGAGATTATGCACGAAATTGGTTCTTGTGAACTTGAAGATATTGATGTGGTTATTCATCTGGCTAATAGAGAAACTATTTCTCCAATTGGTATTGTTCGAGATGTGGAAGTTCTATGTGGTAAGATTAAATATCCTGCTGACTTTTTGGTACTTGGTTCTGCTGCTAGTGATCATTGTCCTATCATTTTTGGTAGACCTTTTCTAAATACTTGTGGAGCTATTATAGATTGTAAGAAAGAGAAAATTTTGACTAGATTTGCTGGTGAACCTTATGAATTTAACTTTTCTAAATTTACCAAAACTCCTTATAAAGCTGACTTGCCTAGTAATGATTTTAAAATGGAGCAGTGTGCATCTATTGTTCTTGTTCCTAATAATCCTTTGCAGCAACATTTGGAGAATAGTGAAAGTGAAGCTTTTAGGAAAGAAAGAGATGAGCTTGAGGAAAATTTTCTTCGCCAACCTATTCTCAAGCATGATTTACCGGTGGAAGATTTGGGTACAACACCGCCACCAAAGGAAGATCCTGTTTTTGATTTAAAGCCTTTACCTGATAATCTTAAATATGCTCATATTGATGATAAGAAAATATATCCTGTTATTATTAGTTCTAAGCTTTCAGAGATTGAGGAAGAAAGGTTATTGGAAATATTGAAGAAACACCGAGGAGCTATTGGCTATACTCTTGATGATTTGAAGGGATTTCTCCTTCTATTTGCCAACATGCTATTAATATGGAAGAAGATGCAAAGCCTGTTGTTGAACATCAACGTCGTCTAATTCCGAAGATGAAAGAGGTGGTAAGGAACGAGGTATTAAAACTTCTTGAAGCTGGTATTATATATCCTATTGCTGATAGTAGATGGGTTAGTCCTGTGCATTGTGTTCCTAAGAAAGGAGGAATGACTGTTGTGCCTAATGATAATGATGAGCTTATTCCTCAAAGAATAGTGGTAGGGTATAGAATGTGCATTGATTTTTGAAAAGTTAATAAAGTTACTAAGAAAGATCATTACCCTTTACCCTTTATTGATCAAATGCTAGAAAGGTTATCTAAAAATACTCATTTTTGCTTTCTTGATGGTTATTCTGGGTTTTCACAAATTGCTGTTAAAGCTAAAGATCAAGAGAAAACCACGTTTACTTGTCCTTATGGAACTTATGCTTATAGGCGTATGCCTTTTGGTTTATGTAATGCTCCTGCTACTTTTCAAAGATGCATGTCTGCTATTTTTCATGGTTTTTGCGAAAGTATTGTAGAGGTGTTCATGGATGATTTTTCTGTCTATGGGAATTCTTTTGATAATTGCTTGCGAAACCTCGATAAAGTTTTGCAGAGATGTGAAGAAACTAACCTTGTTCTTAATTGGGAGAAATGCCACTTTATGGTTAATGAAGGAATTGTATTGGGACATAAAATTTCCGAGAGAGGTATTGAAGTTGATAGAGCTAAAGTTGAAGCAATTGAGAAGATGCCCTATCCGAGGGATGTTAAAGGTATTCGTAGTGTTCTTGGTCATGCTGGGTTTTATAGGAGATTTATTAAAGATTTCTCTAAAATTTCAAAGCCTCTTACTAATCTTCTTCAAAAAGATGTACCTTTTGTTTTTGATGATGATTGTAAGGAAGCTTTTGAAACTCTAAAGAAAGCCTTAACAACTGCTCCTGTAGTCGAACCTCCTGATTGGAATTTGCCTTTTGAAATTATGTGTGATGCTAGTGATTTTGCTGTAGGCGCTGTTCTTGGACAGCGGGTAGATAAAAAATTAAATGTTATTCATTATGCTAGTAAGACTCTTGATGCTGCTCAAAGAAATTATGCTACAACTGAAAAGGAATTGTTAGCTGTAGTCTTTGCTTGTGACAAGTTTAGACCCTATATTGTTGATTCAAAAGTTACAATTCATACTGATCATGCTGCAATTAGATACCTTATGACAAAGAAAGATGCTAAGCCAAGGCTTATTAGATGGGTACTTCTGTTGCAAGAATTTGATTTACATATTATAGATAGGAAAGGTGCTGATAATCCTGTTGCTGATAATTTGTCTAGATTGGAAAATATTGCTTATGATCCTGTTCCTGTTAATGATAGTTTTCCAAATGAACAATTGGCTGTAA